>CM050214.1:22812706-22905206 GCA_027475355.1 Coilia nasus
GGGTAGAAAAACTACAGAATGTACAGTAAGGGGAGGGAGAGAGAGACAAAAAAGAGAAACAGAGAGAGAAAAGGAGAGGAAAAGATTATGGGGGGCCAGTAAACAGTGGGATGAGGGGAGGAGAAATTACAGAATGTAAAGGAAGGGAGAGAGAGAGAGAAAAAGAGAGACGGGGGGGGGAGAGAAAGAGAGATGAGGGTGGCCAGAAACAGTGGGATGAGGGGAGGAGAAAACTAAACTCCAGCCCCCCTTCCCCACCCATGTGTCCTGCAGCAGCGTATATCACAGCCCCTCATAGCCCTCAAAGCGTCCTCATAGCAGCATATATCACAGCCCCTCATAGCCCTTATAGCGTCCTCATAGCAGTATATATCACAGCCCCTCATAGCCCTCATAGCGTCCTCATAGCAGCATATATCACAGCCCCTCATAGCGTCTCTCCCATAGCAGCATATATCACAGCCCCTCATAGCGGCTCTCCTATAGCAGCACATATCACAGCCCCTCATAGCCCTCATAGCGTCCTCATAGCAGCATATATCACAGCCCCTCATAGCCCTCATAGCGTCCTCATAGCAGCATATATCACAGCCCCTCATAGCGGCTCTCCTATAGCAGCATATATCACAGCCCCTCATAGCGGCTCTCCTATAGCAGCATATATCACAGCCCCTCATAGCGCCCTCATAGCAGCATATATCACAGCCCCTCATAGCTCATAGCAGCATTTATCACAGCCCCTCATAGCACCCTCATAGCAGCATTTATCACAGCCCCTCATAGCGGCTCTCCTATAGCAGCATATATCACAGCCCCTCATAGCTCATAGCAGCATATATCACAGCCCCTCATAGCACCCTCATAGCAGCATATATCACCGCCCCTCATAGCTCATAGCAGCATATATCACAGCCCCTCATAGCACCCTCATAGCAGCATATATCACAGCCCCTCATAGCACCCTCATAGCAGCATATATCACCGCCCCTCATAGCTCATAGCAGCATATATCACAGCCCCTCATAGCGACTCTCTCATAGCAGCATATATCACAGCCCCTCTTAGCCATAGACATCCTATACATATACATCCTATATAGACATCCCGTATTGGATATCTATGTTCGTAGTGCCCTGCGGCTCTCCCCTAGCAGTGGGCGGAGATGGGGCCAGGCAGCAATAGCTCTGGCTCGGCACACACATTTAACAGCAGACGTACCACTTTTCTTCTACAGGGAAGTGGCTCATTTTCCAAAGTGCACATCACGCCTCGCAACGCTCTTTCCCTTGCCTGTGTCCTCTACCCAACAAAGGCTTAACACTGTGATTTTAACATGTGTGACTGCTGTCATTTTGCAGCTTATTATTCTGCTATTGTTGGCATGACAACTGGCTATGATGATCAATAGTTGACCTACACAAAAACAAATCATCACTGTGGTTTATATATATGGAAGGACTGTGCCTGCTAAGCAAACCTGACAACATTAATGCTAATTTGTCATTTAGGAGGGAAGAAGAGGGAGTGAGTCATGTTGCAAGCAAACAAGCAGTCCAACATCCAACCAACGGGTTAGTGTTAGGTCTAACTCTGCATGTCACAGGGCCTCTGGGGTTTTCCATCGTCATTATAGTTCATGTACTATGCAAATGAGTGTGAACACACATCACACCACACTAAATACCCAAGAGCTCTTCTCCAGCAGATGAAATAAGAGATGTCATGCTCGTTCGGGTTCACACTACCCTGTACCATCTTTGCCCTTTTGCTCCCATGAGCAGGTTTTATCTTCACAGGTTGACAAAAAACAAGGAAATATCCTTTCCCAATGTTTTATTTTTCTCACACGTTCACATGAACAAGCGGTGAAATAGTGTATGCTGTGCATTTGACGCTCTTTGTGCTGGTTGTGTTTCTCCTGTCTGTTAATCTGACACTTTGTGGGTGTGGCAGGGTGAGACAGGGATAAATGTCTGATCGTTTCTCTCAAAAGCCGGTCAGACAGTAAGTGTCCCTGCTTAAGAGTCTCTTCCTTACCGATCATAGCATACAGTCACTGAAGCAGAAATCCATAAACAGGTCAAGTTTTGTTACTTTCATCCTCACGATGGACATCCACAGCTTGCAATGTTTACCAGCCTATTTCATCCTGTCTATGTGTGTGAGTGTTTTTCCCCATTTTGCCACAAGCGAGAATTGTCCCTCGTCTAAATTTTGACATTCTTCAAGGACGTCTGTGCTGTCTGACTGTCTGTCTGTCTCGCACTGTGTCTGGGCCCAGTGATTGACATGAAAGGTGCATCTGAGAAATAGCCTGGTAAACCCGCCCCTCGTACTTTATTTCATTTTGTACAGAGGGTCTGGACCAGAATCTCTTGGGGGTCATTTAGTCGGCCCCAGCAAGGCCGATCCAATCGGCGAACAGAGGGTGTGTTCGTTAGCTTGTAGTGCGTAGGTAAGCTAGTTGAATTGTAGTGCGTAGGTAGGCTAATTGCATACGTGACGACCAGGCGTCAGGCAGAGGCTTCAACGGTCAAACCTGGATTACCATATGAACAGCCTTAGTCCATCAAACAACAGAACCGAGGACGAATAAAACAAACAAACAAACAAACAAACAAAAAGAAAGGCCCACTAAGCTCATTGTGAATGGACACCGGCACCACTGGACTGCAAGAAATGTTGTCTTGTGGTGACCATGCCAAACTGTAAAGCACTTTGAGCTGCATCTTGTATGTATGAATTATGTTATACAAGTAAAGATTATTATTATTATTAGATCAGAATGCCCTAACCCAACTGTACAGTAAGTGCACATTCAGGGCTGTGCTGTCACAAACCAGCCCTCTGAGCTGATTCTTCTTCAGCTTCATGAATCCTGCTTGTGTTTCAACACGCCCATGTTTTGGGAACAGGTGCTTGCTACACAGTGAGAGCATATTTCAAAAAGGACCCAGTACATTTATCTTAAGACTGCCTAAATGATGCATGCAGTTCGCAAACAGTGGTGCAGAAGGCAGTGGTTGAGGGAGACAGGACTCGTGAGCAGGAGCCCATTAAACGTTAGGTCAGCCAAGATGTTACAGGCCATCACACAACATGCCTAATGCAATTCTATTAATGGCTACTGCACAGCTAGTCCACTCTGTATATAAGATTATCCCCACATTAATGTGTGTGAATGTGTCTAAGCCTGTATGTGCAAGTGCTTGTGTGTGTGTGTGTGTGTGTGTGTGTGTGTGTATGTGTGTGTCCGTAAGTGAGTGAGCAAGAAAGCGAGGAAGGGCCGGCTGCCTCTTAAATAAGGCAGACACGGACTGCTGCACCTCACACACACAGACGCACACACACACACACACACACACACACACACCATACACACACAGCCGCTCCCTCCCGCCAGCCTCTTAGCCTCCTAGCCAGTCTACCTCAGCTGCCAGTTACCACCGGCAACCAGCCCTGACCATATCCCTCCCGCTTAACCATGTTTTTCACAGCTTAGTTTTTTGTTGTTGTTGTTATTATTCTTTTCTCTTCTGTGATCGAGAAGGCTGAAAAATACCCAGAAAACCAGCAGCGACAGTGTCGTTGTTAACATCCTCTCTGTTTCCCCCCCCCAAACCCTCCACAGAGCACACAGATGAGGGTCTCACTGCACTGAATCACCCGCCACCACCCCTTCCAGCTCTCGTGTTTGTGCCTCCCTGCTTTGTGTGCTTCCTGCCCAGCAGGGGTGGAAGTTAACTTTGCAAAATGTCAACCTTTACCAGCCACTGACAAATAAATGGTAAAATTCGCCAGCCACTGACTGAACAGTAAATGATTACTTTGTGCCTGATATGTACCAGTCACCTGTATATTTTACCGGCACTTGGCTGGTGGCTGGTGGCAATTTCCATCCCTACAGCATCTCCCGTAACAGCCTCCTTAAATGAAAACTTTATTGAGTGGAGAGAAATGTGTCAGGGATGAGCTGAGCTAAGCTGAGCTGAGCTAAGAGGCTCTTCCTCTCAGCCATCCAGGAGAATAGGGACACTGGGCCAGCGATGCCACCGATGCTGATGCATTGCCTGGGACGGAGATTACAGTCTGTGCTGGGCACATTTAGATGATTTATTCCTCGTGTGGTTTTTTTTCCCTCTGCGTTCCAAATGGATGCGCCTGAGACCCTGTCGGTTTTGACCTCCCTGCTTACCTTCTGGGATATTAAAGGAATGAAATATTTTCATTTTATTTGCAGATTTGACACAGTAAACAAATTTCGGGGATTGATTAAAACTGTCAACATGGCCCAACCTTTGGTGTTTATGAAATGTTTACTAACACGGAAATGCAAACATGGTCTCATAATTAGACACACATACACACTCACACACACACACACAGACACACACAGCACGCATGTTCTTGCCAGAGGGGAGACATGTTCAGTCAGCTGGTATACAGTAGTAGCAGCATGTGTATGTTGAGCTCATTCCTTATGTAACACCTGAAGAAGCAGAATGGAAAATATGCCCAACTTGCACTTTTGTATTTATGATCATTTCCACACAGATATACTGTATATGCAGGCATACACACACACACACACACACACACACACACACACACACACACACACACACAGAGATACACACAACACACACACACAGACACACACACAGATACACACATGCACACACGTACCACTCCTGTCTCTACTACGAATACAATATTTCCATAACAACAGCTCCATGTGATGCTGCTGCAGTAGTCTATGGGCCGTATGAAGTGAAGTGGGCATGAGAGACAGAGAGAGAGAGAGAGACAGAGAGAGAGAGAGAACTGCTGCAGTAGTCTATGGACCGTATGAAGTGGGCATGAGAGAAAGAGAGAGAGAGAGAACTGCTGCAGTAGTCTATGGGCCGTATGAAGTAGGCATGAGAGAAAGAGAGAGAGAGAGAACTGCTGCAGTAGTCTATGGGCCGTATGAAGTAGGCATGAGAGAGAGAGAGAGAGAGAGAGAGAGAGAGAGACAGACAGAGAGAGAGAGAGAGAGAGAGAGAGAGGCAGTGGTGAAGGGTCACCCCCAGGAGAAGCCCCTCCATGTGGAGTGGCCTTGTCCTCTGATGCCGCCCCCACCCTCTCTCATCATTACTAACCCTCAGACAGCACACTGTGTCAGTCAGCTGTCCCCGGGGCCATTGTGTTAAAGTGGGTTTCAATAGGCCTTCATGAATCTTTAAGCACATCATAAAACGCTCAGGGCCGTAGGCCAGGCCCATTTACTGGATCTGATAGTGCCTCAACAGGTGCCTCTGCCAACCCCCCTGTGTGCTATGAGATGCTTGCGATTATCAACCCTAGCTTTAATTCAGAGTGGCTGTGTCACTTTCCTGAGCTAGCAATCTGCCCCAGAGGCCGCAGTGGTCCAGTCCGCCCAGCCCTGCCCGCTCACCTGTATTTCATGCTGCTGTGTCGGCCGATGGCCTCCTTCATGTGGGCGTGGCCTTGCGGAGCGATCCGGGATCCGGACATCTCCCGGACCTGGGTCTTAGTTGCGCTCTGGGCGCTGTAGTTCCCATTGCTGCCCTGTCCGCTGCCCCCGCCGCCGCCGCCGCCCCCGCCGCCTCCACCTCCGCCCCCACTGCTGCCACCGCCGGGTGGTGGGGCGGTGCGGAGGCCACATAGCCGGTCCTCGCTGCGGCTCTTGAGGTTGTGTTCTGTACAGGCGAATGACACCTGCATGCTTACGTTTTGCCTGTGTAAATGCCTGCTCCTGGTCTGCCGGTTGGCTTCAGGTCATGCACCTGCAGGCACTGGCGTACACTGCTTGTTGCTGCGGATGAGGGATGCCCTCCAAACAAGCAGACCCCACACAGCGAGGTTTTGTTTGCTGGCGGGAGCCAAGTGTCACGACTGGCGAAGGTCCAGGCCTTTTAACCTGCTGGACACAGAGTCCGCGTCTGTGCCGCCAAAACCTATGCGCGTCGCCACGGGTTAGTGGAGCCTCTAGGCTTATTCACAGAGATTCCTTCTATGAATAGGCGGTTCACGACGTAGAACAGAGGTATGACAGGCTAACTTGTTTGGCACAAATCCTCGTATTTAAGCTGCGGTACCTGCGGTACCACCCAGCGCTCGCCGGGTCCTTCAATGCGCAACAGATTCTTCACCCGTTCTGACTTGCAAACGCGTTGAACACAAATTAGCACTGTTCCACGTATAAATTCAGTAAATGCAAAGCAATTCTATACCTGCGCGATGTTCGAATCCCTCCTTCGACTAATAGGGCGATGATGACTGCCCCAGTGAATGGTGTACCGTTTGCATTGGAGCTTTATGGGCATTGAGCGTGCATATCTCCTGGCCTCGCCATCTTCGGTCTAAAACCAAATGGACACTAATCGAATAACAGCTTACAAACTCGCCTTGTGACAGTCCCTAGCAGGCACACTCATATGCATCAAACAGAGTGCAGAATATTGCGACTAGACACGCTCACACACCTAAACAGGCAATATGAACAGGAGTAACACTATCTGTCACAATGTTCACGCTCGCGCAACATCGAACTGATGGAAAAGGCAACATGAGCGGCGCCAAATCTCGTGCTGTGATTATTACGAGCAGTAATTGCCATCGTGATCATCACCGGTTATTGCGGATAGGATGAAGCGACTTCGATTCACTGCACACATCTCTCCCCTGTCAAATAAAATGACATGCGCAATTATGGTTTAATAACATCATTAACGACCATAATAATGCTATGAGTTACTTGCCATTCGATGCCTACACTTGGATAACGTTCCGCAAAGATTAAGAAACACTCCCGTTTTTGTGTCAGGCAATCTCATACATGTTTACTCAACGTATGCAGGGTCTGTTATTCCGCACTCCTCTCCGCCTCCTCTCTCTCTCTCTCTCGCTCTTACCCCTCTCTCTAGCTCGTCCACCCTCCGCCCCCCTCTCTCTCTCGCTCTCTCACACACATACACAGATACTGGTTTAAACAAAAATGGATGTTTTGTCTTTTACAATGTTTTGTCACTAAATTGCTAAGTGTTTATAATATTGCGAGTAGGTAAACAAGAAATATTAATATCTATATAGCTTCCCGTTCATGTTTTCCATAATATATCATGTGTACTACTCCATACATAAAGAGATCGATGAACTTGACCAGCGTCGCATGCCTTGGGCAGGATTCACTCGATTATTCCGTGTGTAAATTGGGACCCCCACCCTCGCTCCTTCAATAGAGCCTAATGACTACTCCCTTTTCGATAAACACATACACTGTGCGCCCCCACCCGCACCCGCACCCTCCCCCTCCTCACCCCACTCTTACCCTCGCTCCCCCTTCCCCCCATTTGACTGCACTGTACAGGGGCATGCAGCTGAGCACTTCACTGATTAGGCAGCCTGTGAGATTAACTACACCAATATCTGACACACACACACACACACACACACACACACACACACACACACACACACACACACACACACACACACACACACACACACACACACACACACACACAGGCTTGTCTGGACCATAGTAAATGTCATGAATTATAAAGTTGCCAATGATGGATTGAAATGAACTTTTGTGCACTGTAGCTGAATTATGAGACTCAACGAAATTCAGCGTAAGACAGCACATTGTTAGCTGTGAACACCGAAATCAGCTTTGACAAAACTTCAGTGACTTGTAGTATTAACACGTGTACCAGTAGGAAGAATGTGGGTGGGGGAGTAAATAACTAGTGCTCTCCTGAACCCTCATCCATGGATGAAGTGCCCTTGAGCAAGGCATCTAGCCTAACATTGTTCCAGGGACTGTACCCTGTACCTAAATAATTGTAAGTCACTCTGGATAAAGGCGTCAGCTGAGTTTAATAATAATGTAATAATAGTCTTCAGATTTAATGACTATAATCTCCTTTGCAGAGAATAAACTGAACCAGTGCCTGTTAAAGGCACTGTCCAGAAGTGCTCAGAACTTACTCTGTCTTCCAATCACAGTGACCTGGAATGGAGTAATGAGCCAATCAGGACTGAGCTTCTCTGTGCAGTGTATGCAGGTGCATCTGTGCCCGAGTTGAGAAAAAGAGCAAAACACCTGCGCTAGTCAAGCATCAAAGGAGGTGTAGAAAGATGGAATGATCTGCAGAGAAGGACAGAGAGATAAAGAGCAAGAGAACGAGGGAGGGAGAATTAAAATTATGTCACACACACACACACACGCACATGCACACGCACACCTACACACACACACACACACACACACACACACACACACACACACACACACACACACACACACACACACACACACACACACACACACACACACACACACACACACACACACACAGAGTATGTACAGTATGGAACTGCATGCAGGTTTGTTAAAATGTGCATCTTTATTCTGTAACATCCAATTCGATTATCTGACTCTGCAATTTCTGCTCTAAAAGGACTTACGGCTGTGTTATTTTTACAACCACACCAATTTCTGTGATGTTAAATGGAGTCTTAAATGGCACTCTGCTGCTTTACTGATCTATGCTATTGACCATAGGGCCACTCCGTGACCCAGACAGCAATTAAAGCATTGTGGATACTGCAGTAACCGAGGACAGAGGCAGACTCTGCATAAGGTCATGTTAGGCTGCATAGCTCCAGAAGTGCAACTGATGTGCAATTCTGCTTCGTCAATATGTGTGTGTGTGTGTGTCTGAATGCGTTTGTGTGTCTCTAGAAGTGTGCAATTCTGCGTCATCAATGTGTGTGTGTGTGTGACTGTGTGTGTTTGTGTCTGTGTCTGAATTTGTGTGTGTATTTTGCTTTATCAATGTATGTGAGTGTGTGTATGTGTGTGTGTGTGTATGTGTGTGTGTGTGTGTGTGTGTGTGTGTGTGTGTGCACGTGTGTGTGTGCACGTGTGTGCACTGGTGAGTTTGTGTCAGTGCTTTCGCGAACTTTATTTTTATGCACAACCTCTTTGCCGTGCACTCAAAACATGGCCTGGTTTAACAGCACAAAAAACGTTCTTACGCAGGCAGTTGCGTTCTGCGGCTAAAAAGAAAAGCGGGGAACGTGACGACACAGATCCCATCCTCCTCTAGGCTCTGCACCAGCACATTCAGTCACATCACCCCTCTCTACCTTTAAGAAGCATGTGAAGACTCTTCTTTTCTGAGAGTACTTCCCTTCCTAACAAAACGAACCCCCACTCACCAACACTGTCCTTTACCATGGCTGCACTAACTTTGTTATGCCTTTGCTTGTACCTTGTTTATTTCCTCTATAAGTCGCTATAAGCATCTGCTAAGTGTAATTTAATTTAATGTCCTCACACCAGTACACCAAATCAATTTTCGGTAACACTTTATGGTTACACCTTATTTTACTGTCCCTGTTACATTTATTAGGTACAGTGTAACAATACAAGTGTGTAACAATATATAATGTATGTACTTACATTGTACCATAGGGTTAGTGTTAGGTATATACTGTGTAAGAACATATTACATATTGTTACAAGTAGATGTGTCACCCTCTTCATTTTATGGTCCCTGTTACAGTGTATCTACATCATAAAGTCCAGTGTAACACATTTTGTAACAATATGTAACGTTATGTGCTTACACTTACCCTTGGGTTAGGGCAAGGATTATGATTATGACTAGTGTTAGGTATATACAGGAGAAGTATACAATATTACATGTTGTTACATTTAGATACACTCAAAAATGGACCCATAAAATAAAGTGTTAAACCAATTTTCAACTTCAGTTTCAAAAGTGCTTTAATTTCATGACAGACTACAAAAGCACTCAGAGGGCGAAGACCTCTGCCAGGGCAACTCAGATCACCAAAATCTAATCACTTGTAAGTTAACCCATTTTTGACCTACCTTGAAAATTTTATCTAAATCCATCCATAACTTTTTGAGTAATCTTGTTAACCAATCAACCAACGAACCAACCAACAAACAAACAAACAAACTAGACAATCGTATTACCAAAACAACTCTTACATAGATGGAACATACAAATCCAGGACATAGACATAACAACACATAGTGCAGCTAGACAGGATACACATGTAAACTTGTGAAACAGATATTCATAGTATGAATGATCTCTCCCAGCGTTTCTACTGTGATGGATGGTACCATGTGTCACATGGGAATGCGGTGCTTTAAAAGAATAGGTAGCACAAGGGCAGAAACGCACAAGGGCAGAAACCCTAACAAGGACAACTCTAAAAGTAAAACGCTTGACTTAAGTGACCTGCCCTGTTGACCTCTCTACACACATCCGCTTGACACTTTGACAAGACAAAAGAGCAGCAGGGTGAAGGCGAGTGACCAGGTCACTGAGGATACTTCTAAACGACTGCTAACCTTCTGAGGTCGTGTGCACTGGCTGTTAACTGTAGGGTGACGTATTTAAGTTATTGCTATAAGAGCGACGCTTAGAGAAGGATAATGATTTCTCAAGGTTACAGTCGCAGTTCATTGTGACATTGCCTTCATAAGTCCTGCAAAAAGTTTCTCGCAAAGTGTGTTTCTCGCAAAGATCAATTTTTGCACTGGAGTGAGTCATCTTATTAAGTCTGTGTGTCTGTGTGTGTGTGTGTAGATGTGTACGTGTGTGTGTGTGTGTGTGTGTGTGTAGGTGTGTGTGCGTGTGTACAGAGGTGTGCACGAGTTTTTTTGTCGATGTGTGTCCATGCCTTAAGGATTGTTCTAATGAAGTTATAATTATAAAGACAAACCAAATTGGTTGTTAGACATTGACAAAGTAGGTCTGATCAAAAATAGGTCTCTATTTCCTTTTGCAGGAAATGATAGATGACTAAGGTATACTACAGCTCAATTATAGTTTGGGGTTTTCATTCTCTCCCTCTCTCCACTTACACACACACACACACACGCAGAATTGCCTTTACATTCACACACATTCATAACCTCTCTAACATACACACACACACAAACACAACCACAAACACACACACACACACACACACACACAAACATGCTGCAGAGAGCCAAGGCTGTAAAGGCAGAATTGCCTTTACATTCACACACATTCATAACCTCTCTTCCACAAACACACACGCACACACACGCACACACACACACAGGAGAAACATGCAGCAAAGGACCAAGGCCTACGATTCCACTTTTCTGTGCTCATCCCTCTAGTGGAGAAACAGGAAATTGCACCTCCATTATTTATGAGTATAAGTGTCTCTTTTATTCATAGGCAAAATCTCAGAAAACTATTCCTCTCAGGGGACCTAAACCTTTTAAGTGCATCCATTTGAGCCAAACACATCTCCGACCTGAGAATCGGGCATTGCTTTCCCCGATGTTACAGAGTGCCCCTTGATTACAAATTTCATTGTTTTGCCTCTGGATAATCCATAATATAAGAGTTTCAAACCTTTTATCTTCTTGCATCATCAACTATCTATCCCTTCTCCCTTTGTGGTCTCTTTGTGGTGAGGTGATTTGTAATGCAACCTTAGACTTAGACTTCTACTGTAGTATAAGTCTGTGCATCCAGTGATGGGCTGCCTTCAATGCTACAATCCAGTATCATATATTTGTCCCTGCCATTCGCCTAATCATCTGATTCTAATTAGCACAACTCTTTGGCCAAAATGAGCAAAATCACCTGTAATAACCACACCAGTAGAAGCATGTGATTTAGATTATGTGGTGTTGCATTGTAGCTTCTGAATTCAGATTGCCCATCACTGTGTACATATAGTCTACATGTAAATATACATCAGGTTGTGTGTAATATGAATCCAGGTTTCTCGTCACTGTGTACATTTAGTCTATACATACATGTAAATATAAATGTATATGTTGCCGCCAATGTGTCCTCTTGTTCAGTCTGAGGCCCTTTAAAATGCTTTTGGGAAATGCTAAATGTGTCCAGACTGTGCCACAATGTTTCTGCTCTGCCAGTCTGAACAGTGTGCAGTTGTCAAGTGGGTGCTGATGCCATGTAGAATTTGAGGGTGAAAAATCTCACCCAGGCCAATGCCCACATGAGCCAAAACTGGCCAGACTGTGGCCTGTGAGCAAAGCGTGTGGAATACAAGGTGTTAACGGGTGACTGGGTGACACAGGATTCTGAAATTAGTCATTTCTATCCTAAGAAAAACAGGACATCTTATTTGGGGACACATGTTCACAGAGGCTCATGAAAGCCAATAACTTGACCGGTCAGATAAACGTGATTGAATATACTCAGTAAAGCTCTTCAGTATTTTGTGTTTTTATGTTGCAAATCTGTAAGCAGAAACCCACTTACTCTGGTCATGTTTGCAGTGTAGCCAAAATTTGTACACTCTGGCAAATCAATTTGTCAATTTGTTGAGTGTATAACGTTATTTATTTTTCAAATAATGTGTGGCTACACTGTACTACTGCAAATGCTCCCCACTGCATCTCCTGCATCTCCCCCCTTGTTTTACGTATTCATTATGTCACTACTGATGAGGTGTCCTGAAAATGTTCACAGACCAACTAGACCCTGGGAATAACAAAACAAGCCACAGGATAAAGACGTCATTGACAAGACTCATGACGATAGTAGTATGGCAACACTAGTAGTGGGCAAGATAAGACTAAAAATGCTCCAAATAAAAATATTCCAAACAGTAGTAGGTTAGAAAAAGGTTTGCTGTCAGGAAGGCTTGAATCTCCTTGAATCTCCTTGCCCAAACGTGTTTTGTTGTCTCCTCCCCCAAAACAGTGCTCCTCCTATGCAGGGGTGCAAATCCCCCCCCCCCAAATTTCTGAAAGACATGAATTGTCCCCCCAAATAAAAACACAGAAGAATATGCCTCTGGCACCTTTGGTGGGTTGAGGCATAAAAAAAAACACTTTTGTGCCCCCCACCCTCCAATCCTGACATTGGATTTACACCGCTGTTCCTATGTGTACAAACAACTTGCGTTTTCTCTAAACTTCCTCTCAGGTTGTACACACCTGGGCACCTGAGAGCTCTCCCTCATGACTCACCTGTAGAGCATGGCCTGGCGTTCTGATTGGCAGTCGCTGATGCTGAGGCAGTACTCCCTCAGGTAGACCTCCAGACGCCGCCGCTCTACCAGCCTGTGTGCCGCCTCCAGGATCTGTGAGGTCATGGCGTCCGAGTCGCCCCGCTGGTCCTGCCCGCGACCCCGCGCGCCCCCTTTCTTGGCACTGCCGGACGACGCCTTGGGCTTCTTGCTGAAGCCGTACATGTCCTCCACCGTCATCTTGCCGCCCTTTCCGCCACGGCCCCCGAACATGTTTGCCGATCGAAGGATCCGTTTTTTCTTTTTTTTTTCTGACTACTTCAGTTCAGAGTTGAAGGACGTCACAAAGGTGATATGTAAAACAACAGCTCTGGCCTGAACTACAAAACAAGCCAGCCCCGGAGGAGAGTCAGCTACAGCTTAGATAGATAGACAGACAGACAGACAGACAGACAGACAGGTAGATAGATAGATAGATAGATAGATAGATAGATAGATAGATAGATAGATAGATAGATAGATAGATAGATAGATAGATAGATAGATAGATAGATAGATAGATAGATAGATAGATAGATAGATAGATAGATAGATAGATAGATAGATAGATAGATAGATATTACCTATTACATGTCATAGCATCAGTCCAAAATAACAACAAATGAAACAAATGAAAATCCAAAATTAAAATGAAAATGGGAACAAAGTAATTAATATGACCAAAAATGGTCCCATAAAATGATTATTGTCCCAACAAAAAACAGGCATTGCTCTCTGTTTCCTTATGAAGGTGCGGTCTCCTGAATGAACGCAAAGCGTAGTGTCGCAAAGACGCCTGATGGAAGCATGAGATAAAGATGGACTCATCAGATTGTACCACATTCTTATCTGATGGACAGAGAGCCAGAATCTCTCTCTCTATCTGTTTCTATTTCTCTCTCTCTCTGTCTCTCTCTCTCTCTCTCTCACACACACACACACACACACACACATAAACAACCACACAGACACAGTCATGAGCATGCGGGACAGAGGGGGATTTGTGTTGATGCCCTTCAGAATAAGAAAAAAAAAACCCACTAATGCCACAGCTTTCACTGGCCCAGATTAAAGGCAGGACCCGGATGGAGCGAGGAGAAGAGCAAGACCTCTGCACGAGGCTTAGGCATGTAACATCTGAATGCTGCTAAATCCTCCTGCAACTTCATCAATGGAGATCTGGGCGTTGGTGGTGGCCCACAGTACAGTATGCCACAGACACAGGTACCACCATCAGCTCCAGTTACCCGGAGAAGATGCTTGCAGCACAATTGGATTAGTGGTGTACACGTGTAGTGGAAGCAGTGTGTGTGTTGTGATACATGTAATATGTGTATGCTTGTTTAGGTGTCTGTGGCCTTAACCGGATGCCGCATAATCTCTGTTGGTACGACTGAAAAATGATAAACAAACTGTAGAGGGGCTCATGTATGTAAATCCTATAATCCCAGATGGTTCAATGGCTTTACAGTAGTGAACAGAGACCTCCGAAGTTTCATCATAAAATGATGATGATGATGATGATGGCATGTGTGTGTGTGTGTGTGTGTGTGTGTGTGTGTTTCTGTTTGTGTGTGTGTGTGTGTATGTGTGTGTGTGTGTGTGTGTGTGTGTGTGTGTGTGTGTGTGTGTGTGTGTGTGTGTGTCACAAATCATTTCAACTGCTTACCCGAGCATTGCTAAAGTTGTGCCAGTTAGGATCAGATGGTTTTATGAATGCTTGGAAATATGTGGCATGGCACTTTACTCTCTAAAGCCTAAAGTGGTTAGATGCTCCGTAATTCTGGGTATGTTTTCTTCCAACTACAGTAGTTGCTTATTTGCAATACTGAAGAAAAAAGTTTCTTAGTCATAGATAATTAATCAAACGTGGATTCATGAACAGGAAGGCCTGTCTGTGAGGTCCTCTTAAAAGAGAAGTTCATTGTGAATCAGTCCATAGCTCTGTTGTTTGGGGTCACAGAGTGCTGTTGGTAAGAAAAAGGATGAGAACATTTGATGCAACATAGACCAAATAATGAACTGGCAACTAACACTGACTGAGCTAGTTTCTATGCCCTGTTCAGTTAGCGTTAGCTACCAGTTTATTATTCAGTCAATGTTACATCAAATTCTCTTTTTCTTTTTCCTACCAACAGCAGTTGGTGACCTCGAGAAATTGATTCACATATAACTTCTCCTTTAACCAAATACACTAACGGTGCATTTTACACACAACAAAGACAGAGATTTTGCCCGGTTAATGTAAACACATATCGATGAAAGTAATGAACTGAGTAATGACCTTGAGCATGACAACATGAATAAATGCTATCATTGTGTTAGGAAGTGAAACAGCTTATAAATCAAATAAGAATCAATGAAATCATTTATATCACAGAGAGGAAAACATAAATTAGAGAGGTTTTACATGCCACTCTCCTGAAAGGGTAAAATCATGAGCTTTCCAGGAGTTAATCCTTCCACTCTCCATCGTCTCTGAATCCTTCCCCAAAAGCCTCTTAAGGATCCCTCTAAACATCCTCAGTCTGACCACTGCTAAAATAGAGCAGAACATCTGTGAGCTACGGTCAGTCACTATGTGTAATGGTGTGTGTGTGTGTGTGTGTATGTGTGTGTGTGTGTGTGTGTGTGTGTATGTGTGTGTGTGTGTGTGTGTGTGTGTGTGTGTGTGAAGTGGGGTGAGTGAAGAGGAAAAAAGGAACGTATGAGAGAGCAGAGGTAAACTGCATAAAAGCAGTATGTCACAGACAGTGGTGGTCAGACAAGGACAACGTTTTATGTAATAATCCCAGCTGGTTTTTGGTGTAATCTGAGCAGAGCCATGTACTGATACCATTGCACTGTCTTCCCCATATGCTGATGGGCTGCTGATGCAAGAGAGAGAGAGAGAGAGAGAGAGAGACAGACAGACAGACAGACAGACAGACAGACAGACAGACAGAGATAGCGAGACAAAGATAGAGAGAGAGAATGAGAGAGCGAGAGAGACAGAGAAGAGACAGATTGAGAGACCCAGAAGACTTTCTGGATGGATCTCACAGATGCACAGCAGGGAGACTGAGAGGGAGGCGGTGTGCACTGCCACAGGGGGAAGGCCAGATGAGGTGACTGTCTGCGGATGGACGCCGTGTGTCACCTGGCCCAGTGAGACTCGCCTTCCAGACAAGCCTCAGACGATGGGGCCGCAGGGACCCTGAGCCATCTCCCTGAATCAGTCTCGGACGCTACCTCTGCAGTGACACATAGTGCCTACCTGTCTCCTGTCTTGGCCAGAGTCACTTGGTGAAAGTTTCAAATCTCCCCCCCCAGAGACTATCTAATCTAAGTGCTTTTATTTTTTGTTATTAATGTAAATTATTTGTAATAATGCATTATTTAAATTCGAATGTGTATTTTATTCTAATTATCCCATAGCATTAACCCTACTGTCATTAAATTACACTGACTGGTCACAAAGCATGATAATAAATGATCCATAATGTATAAAAAACTGTAAGAATTCCAACAGATCACTGATGGTGATTGATGATTGCTCATGTGCTCCTGGTAAGATGATCCGCTTCTGTCTCTATTTTTAAGCAGGATAGACTGAATGGTTGAACGCCATGAGTGATTCTAATGAATGGACAGCCTAACAGATTGAGACATTTTGATTGGCTCCAGTAAGCTGCGGGATCAGATAATGGGCTGGAAGTGACAGCACACTGGCAGCGGACATCATTGATTTTTTTTCCTCCCAGCGAGAGAGTTCAATGATGGCTTCTTGAGTCTCTGCACAAGGTAATGGCACTGATGTTTGGAGAGGGGGGTACGTTCTTAAAAAATATATCTCAGCTGGAAGTGATGGCTTTCCAGCCAACGTGTGTGTGTCTGTGTGTGTGTGTGTGTGTTTGGGTAACCCCGGGGATGATCTCAGCGAGCTCCTCCGCACCCTTCCAAGCCCACTGGTGAGATTTGTGGAGACGTGATTATCCGGGATGTATCTGCTGTGCTAAGCATTCTGCTGATTGACCATGCACACACGCTGGCAGCTGGCAACGACAGATCACTCCCTTTCTGTCTCTCTCTCCCTCTCTCCCTAGCTCGTTTTTTTTTCTTTTCTTTCAGGCATGACTCCCTCGTTCTCCATCATTCTGTCTGGCTCCCTTCCTCTCTTTCTCTTTCTCTTGGCCTCAATCTTATAAATGAGAAATCCGGGTTGCGCAGAGTTCTCTCACATTCTCTCACTTTCTATCAGTGGAAACCATGGTTACTAAGGGTTACTAAGGGGAAGGGGGAGAGAGACTGACAGGGGCGATGCCTACTCATTAGCAAGTGGCTGCAGGAGCTGACTCCTCGTCGCTGCAGAAAAAAAAAACCAAATATATACATATATGTGTGTGGCTTAGGGGGTGAAACAGCATATAAGTCACATATGAATTGATTAAATAATTTATGTCACAGAGTGGAAGACTAAAATTAGAGAGGTTTTACATGCCGCTCTCCTGAAAGGGTAAAATCATGAGCTTTCCAGGAGTTAATCCTTCCACTCTCCATCGCCTTTGAGTCCTTCCTCAGACCCTCGAGACTGGGGTAAAGCCTCTTAAGGATCCCTCTTAACATCCTCAGTCTGACCACTGCTAAAATAGAGCAGAACATCTGTGAGCTACGGTCAGTCTCTATGTGTGTGTGTGTGTGTGTGTGTGTGTGTGTGTGTGTGTGTGTGTGTGTGTGTGTGTGCACGCGTGCGTCTGTGTGTGTGTGTGTGTGTGTGTGTGTGTGTGTGTGTACAGTGATAAGTAGTCTGACATTTATTTTTGTAGTGTATAAGATTTTTTTAATGATTCTTATCATCCTGTACCAGTCTTTGTGGTTTATGCTTTTCCCTATAATATCTTGGTTATATTTCAAAAATGTTCCCAAGTGTATTTCATTGATAATATGGTGTTTTTAGTGTTAGACGTTGCTTTGGGAAAAAAAGTGTCTGCTAAATACCATAACCACAACTAAAAAATTTTTTCTGCCCAATTATTTAAGAATACCTGTATTTTAAAACATTAACTTCAACAAGCACTGATCATGAACTACATGATTCAGGAGAACCTACTATATACCCTATATACCCTATACAGTATACGAGGATAGAAATACTGCCAAGTGTTTAAAAGCACTTTTTTAAAGGCTGAAAAGTTTGCTGAGCAAATCAAATGCACAGTCCACTTTCGCATTAGACTGATGCCAGAGCATGTACAGTAGAAGAGTAAAAGGCCAATCAAAGACTATCCATGAGAGGAGAGAAAAAAATGCCTGGCAAGCAGCTCAAGATGGAGACACGGCGACGGCCCTCCTCTCAGCGAGAGGCTCTCAGCCACTAATGGCCAGCAAGTGCAGATTAATTAGATGAACAAGCTTTCAGAGCCTCCCAACCACCCATCATTACCATCCTAGATAGATGGGTCCTGTCAAGGCGCCAGGCAAGGATAGAAAGCCCCCAGCCCCACCACCCCATCATCTCCACCCCACCACCTGCCCCCACTCACCTCTACCCGACCAAGGATGACAGCATTTATCCTCCAGCTCACCTGCCCCAGGACACAAGCCACAGCGCCACATGGGACCACGAGGAGGGAAAGACGGAGAGGAGCCTCATTCCCTCATTGTAATGCGCACGGAGTGGGCCGTACTGCTCATTCTGTTCATCAAGGTGGCCACTGTTATGTGGTATGGAGCTGAGAGTGCATGAAGTGCTTTTTAATTATGATTCGCTTGTCATGGTTTTTTTTTTTTGTTGCTTTTTAGCATGCTTTTAGCACGTGTGATTAACAGACTGGAAATGGAAAGAGAGGGAGTAAGAAAGAGAGAGAGATAGAGAGAGACAGAGAAAGAGAGTGAGAGACAGAGACAGACAGAGAGACAGAGAGGGAGAAAGAGAGACTTACCCCCTTTCATCCCCAATCTTTTGCCCTCTAATAGCGTGCAGCATCAGTGAGCAGGGGGAATTGCAGGTTTTCAGTAATCTGTTACATAACTCCTCCAAACGTGGCACTCTAATAATCCCCAGCTCTAATGGGGAGGAGGGCCACCCATAAAGGACTCAAACGCAGGAAACAGGTCAACGTGCATATGTGCGCATAGTCTCTTTCTCTGTTTCTCTCTCTCTTTCTCTCTCTCTCTCTCTCTCACACACACACACACAACATCCCTTGTTTGTTGTTTCATATGCACACACACATAGGCTACCTTTGTCTAACACACACATCCCCTACCACTCTCTCTCTCTCTCTCTCTCTCTCTCTCTCTCTCTCTCTCTCTCACACACACACACACGTAAGCATGTAAGAGAATGATACTAAGAGGCCAGCCCCGAATTCTGCCAACGGCTATGAATGACTCTGCTGGGTATTTGCTTTGTGAGCAGAATAATTTTAAAAGGGAGTGCACGTCAAAAGTTGATCTAATCTATTTCTAGGTTCTACTTTAATATTTTTTTTTAGCTTTGCCATTGGACATTACATAAGCAGTTTAAAACTGGTGACAAAAAGAAAAACACTATTGCATCTAGTTGTCTACACAAACTGACCAGGACCACAGGTTGTTCAATCTCGCCTGATTCTTATTACCCAGTTACCCAGATTCAGGTTGGCCTTTTTGTTTGGAAATGGCTTTAAATGCACTACTAGCCTACTGTAACCTGAAACAATCACAAAATTCACGTACTGTTTGTCTTGCAAAGAAAGACAAAAATGTTGAAATAAAAAAAAAATCTATTACCTTATCAAAATGGTACGGGGTATTCACTTCGATGGTCGGGGATGTACAGAGCAGCCTAGGTAAACAGAAAAGTTATGTAGTTTTAGAAAAGTTAGTTTTATATATTTTATAATATAAATATTACATAAAATCAAAGTCAATAGGCATTTGCCATGGCTTAGCTACCTCTCTTTCGAGCACTGATTCCAAGTAGGCCTATTGAGTCAAATCACTATTTCTCAAATCACCAGCACGCACACGCGATTCGTTCAGATTAATCGATAATACACCGTCATCACCGAGGTGTAAAGTTAGGGTTTTCCCTCAGGTGTCACACATGAATTAAACAACACGTTAAGAATCGATAAAAATGTGCAGAACACATTTTAACCAGCGGATACGGGGGTTCCAGGCGCGTGATGTTTATGACTTTTGAGTTTCTCCTCAAGGTAGCAGCAGCTCACGAGTCTCTGGTTTATTATTTATGACACATTGAATTGAATCTGTGTTCTTTTCTGACAGGCATTGAGAAGTTTGCAGCCCCTTTGCTAGTGATAGCCAGCCTATCGGAAAGCAACGCCACTCCTCAACAGCAGATGTCGACATATCTTTTTTTTTTTTTTAAGAGCACTATATGCTTGACAATCCGGGAGAGGGACAGGGGTCATAATTCATAACTGTGGCCGGGTTTGTTTATCAGTCGAAATGGAAGTGTACGCAGGACAGCACCAAACCGAATGCTTACAGTACAGCGAATTGGTTCCAGATTGGACTGAACACGAAGTTAACACTGGAGTGAGTTAAAAACTCTAGAGTAGTGCATGGATAGTGTTCAGATCTTGTGTGTAATGACAGTTGGTGGCTCCCACCAGAGTGCCAGTAATGTGCCAAGTGGGTCGTGTCTTGGAGCCCTAAGAGAGCTTCTCTCACGAATGTGGGTGAGGAGTACAGACGGTCAGAATGTAAATTAAAAGGCATGACAAGAGATTAAATGCAGTTTAGCACTTGTAGAAGAGGAGGTAACTTTGATTTTGATTTCCAGTCAAATGTTGGCATATTGTGGCAGACCTGTAACATGTCAATATAGCGTAATACATTAAATACCAAATCCCTACCTGAAAAACAAATAACTATCTTTCCCTTGCATATGGGATAGATATAATCTTGTTGGTTTATGCATCATGTGCCAAAACATGTTATATAATTGTGAAATATGTTTTTCTCAATTGCAGACCTACTTCATATTGCTATGAAATGCTCAGTAAAACCATAGATGCTTCAACACCTTCCTTTGTCTTAATTTATTACATTTATTTTCTATTTTTCAGACCACCATTATGGCTGTGGAGTTTAATGGTGGGGTTGTTATTGGTGCAGACTCACGCACAACAACAGGGTACGTACTGTATTCATATGTGGACATAATGTATTCCTTCATTGTGATAGTGCCACATTTAGGCTACTGGCTGCAGGGACGCAGCTGAAAATTTTAGACCCTCTAGGAGAACACAATTTTGGGCCCTTTCAATATTCACAATTATGTTAAAATTGTCTTCAAAGGGCCCCCTGTCAATGCTTGGCCCTTAGAATTGTGCTATGCACATTGCCCCGACACCCACTCCAGTATCCAGACCGACCCTTTGTCATTTTATGGGGTTGTGTGATTTTATGGATTATGGATATTTCATCCAAAATTCCTAAGTCTGAGTTGCACTCCGACCTGAGATCATTTCCCGATGCCACCCCATCCATCTCTCCCACTCCCTTCCTGTATCTCAACTTTCGTATAGAAATAAAAGAGGGAAACGCAAAAAAAAAAAAAAACTTTTTAAAAAGTGTCATGTGCAACGACTTTGTATCATGGTTAATGCTTTTGTTTTTTTTTTTAAGTATTTTTTTTTTGACTTTTTATGGCTTTAATGAGACAGGACAGTGAAGATGGTGACAGGAAGTAAGTGGGAGAGAGAGATGGGGAAGGGTCGGGAAATGACCGCAGGCCGGATTCAAACCTGGGCAAATGCCCGTTCATGGTCAGGTGCTCTAACCACTGCGCCACTGCACCACCATGGTTAATGCTTAACCCCTCTTCCAAAAGTGCCTACATCGCCAACCGGGTGACAGACAAGCTGACTCCCATCCACGACCGCATCTTCTGCTGCCGCTCCGGCTCCGCAGCAGACACACAGGCCATCGCCGACGCCGTCACCTACCAGCTGGGCTTCTACAGGTTAACATTCAACAGCTATCTATCTAAAACAAATTAAATATCCTTCTGGATCAATAAAGTTTGTATGTATGTATGTATGTATGTATGTATGTATGTATGTATGTATGTATGTATGTATGTATGTATGTATGTATGTATCTGTCTGTCTGTCTGTCTGTCTGTCTGTCTGTCTGTCTGTCTGTCTGTCTGTCTGTCTGTCTGTCTGTCTGTCTGTTCAGTTTTCCATTTTCCATCCATTCGGTTTTATTAAGTCCTTTATCATGATCCCCTCACTAAAGCCAGCGCCGAAACACTCACAGACACTAAGTGGACAGAATGGTGTTTTAGTCTCTTTGAGTAGCTTTTTGTCTGTGTGGTTTGGAGTCAGCCTAAAAATCTAGCTGACCCTAGCGATAGCAGTTGAAATTTCTATCTTGGCTAAAGTTTAGTCATGACTCATTGAAGCTCAGGAGCTTTTCACCCAAATCTGATTGGCCCAATCACATCGGCCTATCCTTGTAGAGTTGCTGGGTAGGTTTAACACTATAATGACAGGGCTGCGACGGAGCACTGCTGTAGTGCTATGGCAAATAAGTTTGTTGCTCTGATTGGTTGAACCCAAATTGTCCATCAAAAGACCATTGATGCCGTCCCTTGGATTGCGCCTGGCATATCTATTGTGGCCAGACCAGATCTGCCATGCAAAAGCTTTTGGGTGGAAAAACTTATGATTTTTATCACATGGCCATATACCTTGAGTCAATTTTGTTGTTGGAAAAAATAAGATGTCTTTCCATACAGCTTGAAAACACATGAAAGTGGAAGGTTTTTAAAGCCTTTTTTTCAGTTTCAGCTTAAGGTCAAGGTCAGAAGGTCTTTCACTTTTGTAGGGCAGATACAAATTGATGTGGGCTGGTTTGTCAGGCTAGTTTGGAGCTGACATTTTGAGCTGACGTGGAGCTGACATTTTTGCCCTGTGTGGAATTCAGCATTGTGATGGACGAGCCCCCCCTGGTCCAGACGGCTGCCAACCTGTTCAGGCAGCTGTGCTACCGGTACAGGGAGCTGCTGACGGCCGGGATCATTGTCGCTGGCTGGGACAACAGACACGGTGGCCAGGCGAGTGTCCAGCGGTGGTACTGATCCATCCCTGCGTGTGGGTCTGTGGTCTGTGGCGTGAGTGTTGATGTGTGGCAGCCGCAAGCACAGGGGTGAATAGATGCAAAGGTGCGCTTTTTCGCTTTTCTGGTAACTATGTGCATCATGCACACACACACACACACATTCACACATTCACACACACACACACACACACATACACACACACACACACACACACACACACACACACACACACACACACACACACACACACACACACACACACATATATATACACTCACACAAACAGTACCTGTGGGCCTGCTTCTTTGCAATATTTCTCATGCATCTGACTTGCTAGGGCCATTCAATGCCCTATACACAGACACACACGCAGACACATACCCACACAGAAAATTAGCAGCTTAACATTGGCTAAAAGGATTCCTGTAATCAATATGTAAATTAATTGCTTTTATGCAGCATGGCACATAAGCATATAACCCAAGCTTACAGGCCCGCACACCTAATAAAGAAACCTAACCTAACCTAACCAAACCAAACAAACAGTAGTTACTGAGCCACCTGGGGGCAGTGGTGGTTAAGGTAACAGATCTGTGACTGGACCGGAAAGTTGCAGGTTCCAACACACCCAACTGCCAGAGGTGCCACTGAGGTACCCTGGGAATGGTACCGTCCTCACACACTGCTCCCTGGGCACCGTTGTTATGGCTGCCCCCTGCTCATGTGTGTGATGGGTTAAATGCAGAGATGAAATTTCCTTGTGTGCACTGTATGCTGTGGTGTGCTGTGTAATCACTATGACAAAATGGGGATCACTTTTAAATGGGAGAGATGATGATGATGTGTGTGTGTCTGTATATTTTGTATATATATATGTGTGTGTGTGTGTGTGTGTGTGTGTGTGTGTGTGTGTGTGTGTGTGTGTGTGTGTGTGTGTGTGTGTGTTTGTCTCTCACCTCATCCACCTCAGGTGTACACGGTGCCCATTGGAGGTATGCTGGTCAGGCAGCCGGTGGCTGTGGGAGGCTCAGGTAGCTCCTACATCTATGGCTTCGTAGACTCCACCTACAAACCCGGTATGACCAAAGAGGAGTGTCTGCGTTTTACTGGACAGGGTGAGTACAGGGTGGGGGTTCCCTTTGGGGTTTCCCTTTCTCCGAATCTGAAATGTTCACTATGTAGTTGCTGTGTAGGGGACTCAAAACAGTGTCACTCACACTCTATGTAGTCAACTATATAGTAAACGAGTGAACATTTGGTCGAATTGTTTTTAGTGGAGAACAGCCTCAGTGTCCTCTGAAACTGATGGAATAAGCATAAAAAAGTGTATGAAGTCTGTTCTTATAGTCAATAGTAAAATAAATCAGAGATTATATAGTCTGATTGTGTGTATATACAAAGTCTGTTCTGATAGTCAACAGTAAAATAAATCAAAGAAATAAATCATCTCTGCATTTTGCAGTCAGCAACACCTCTAATATCCTTGCCTGCCAGTTACTGTGTGTGTCTGCGAAGCATATTGCAAGTAGTGGGAGGACTCCTGTGGAGGCTAATCTTGTAAGTCTGTAAAAATGCCAGCATCACTGCTAGCAGCAGGCAGTTCCTCCAGGGCACCTCATAAAAAACATATCTTTTAAGGTCATTGGCTGAACTGGGCAGTACGGTTGGACGGTAGAGGAGAGCAGATGAATATAAGCCTTTGGAGACTGTGATAGCAGCGTGATAGGCTCCATGATGGACTGCATCATGTCGATGGAAGTTAATTTGGTCTTTTTTTCCCCTTTTCTCTCTTCCCTCAGCTTTGGCTTTGGCCATGGAGCGGGACGGCTCCTCGGGGGGTGTGGCCAGACTGGCAGCCATTACACAGGCAGGGCTTGAGCACAGCGTTATTCTGGGTAACCAGCTGCCCAAATTCCCCACTGCATAGGCTTGACGGTGTCTTATTTTAAGGCCCCTGTCTGCTCACCTGAAAATACCTCAGCACTTGAGGTCGTCACATTTTTTGGTTGATGCTGACGTTTTCAGGTCATGTTTGACCAAGTCATATTTTTGGTCTATGCAGAGGCTTCCAGGCCACTTTTTGTAATGGTGTAAAAAATGTGTTATGCATGTTGATATCGGAAAGGATTCGGAGACGGTCAAGTGAATAAATAAAGAAATTATTAATAAAATTAAAATTTTAACATATTACACGAGGTTGTATTTGAAAAAATTATAACAGAAGTCATTAACACAATGGCTGTGGGGTGTCCATGGCGGCAACACTTGGTTTAAGTGGCGATCGGTCCTGGTAATTTTTAAGTAATGCCTCTCAGCAGCTTCTGTCCTGGCAGATATCCTACTATCTCGCTCCCGCAGAGCAACACAAGCCCCGGGACCAGAGTATGGTTACACATGATTTTGCACCATCTGTCTTCTGTCAAAGTCAAATTTAGCTCAGGGAACCCACTGTTCTGCAGCAAGTGTTCCAGTTTGGATTGGGGCTGACGTGACTGCCGCCAAACAGTGGGGAAGGGCCTTGATCACAGACAAACAGTGGCCACTCACTCAGATTTAACAGTTTCCTCAACCGCACTGATCTCAGAGGGCACTGAATGGAAAAAGGACTGTCTTTTGGAGTGTCTCCTCTCCAGTGTAGAAATGTACAAAATCCTCCATTGAATGAATGCAAAAAATGCCTCTGTGTATCAATAGAGAATTATTATACCTTCATACTTAAAATCAAAGTGTGTCTTAAGCTAAGGATGACCTTCACTCATCTTGAGGGTTAAATACCTTTCTGAGCTCATGCGCAAGCTGAGGAATTTCATTTCATAACACACCGCATTCCAACCAATCTTACAGCCATGCACATACTGACTTTGTACCATACTTTCAGTTTAAACCACAGCAATAAGCAAGGCATCCTCAGCCATACTTTCAGTTTAAACCACAGCAATAAACAAGGCATCCTGAAGTAAGAAGACTTCTTTGTGCTGATTGGGACCATTGAGCTGGATCCATCAACGTTTGTGCCTAGTAGCCTTAATCATGGTATTAAATTAGTAAATAGATTTTGCCTATAGTTGTTAAAACTTTAGTTGGACATGCAACTTTGCACCTTGTCTGGCATTTAAGTTAGAACCCTCATTTCTACCTCCACTTCTCCAGAAGAAATTCAGCAGAGATCCCCTTTATTATAGATATATATTTTTTATTATTAATAACATGAGCAACCGTTATTCATGTGTTGTCTATATTCATTTTCCGCAGGGGTTGAGATTACAAGTTACATCACACAAATCTATATTACATCAATTCTTTTTCCTTAAAAATATTATGTCCTTGTGATTGTATTGCATCGTATCGTACAATGAAAAAAAAAAAAAAACAGATTGTTAAAAAGTAAAAACAAAAAAAAAATAAGCCTTAGAACACACCAGCAGTCACAACTTCATGACTGAGTGTTTGTCCAGAAAAAAAAACGCCATACTGCACTGGTGTCCACTATGTCTTTCATTTCAATCATTTATGCAACAGTACATTGTGTATTTGGCTTCTTAACACCTCTGATGCCTTCCTGACAGATTTTTCTGAGGCTTTGTCTTGTGGAATGCTGCCATTCTTCACCCAGACAATAAAAGCAAAGCGAGAGAGTGAGGGATGGAGGGATGGGAGGTGGGGGTGGGGGGAAGTGTTAATAATTAAAATGGAGAGAGGGAACAAAAAAATCTACATATACAAAGCATCGTTAGCAAACACACTCCTTCTGTCCCACCATCCCTCATCCTTAAGGGAAGACATCAATCACACACAGCAATCCCACCTCACTCACTTATGCATTTCTGTGGCTGACCCAGGTGTCTCTTCTTGTTATTTGTGCAGTCAGGGTCTCTTGGCCTCCGGGCTAAATTCTTTGGCTGTTTCAGCAGGTAAATATGACAGTTCTCACTGTTTCTCGTGACCGCAACAGCAGTCAATCATAGCAGCTTATATTACTCAATATATGCAGTCGATTTAAAAAAACAACCACAAACACACCCTAACGATACTCCAAATATATAAAGTAACACCCCGTGTTTGATGATATTAAAAATCCTAAGGTGAGTCAAACCCTCCATGTACAAATGTTGAATATATACACTGTATAAAATGCTCCAATATATACCAGATAAAAAGTCAATGTATATAACTATAAATACATGGCACAGTTGTGAGTTACTGTATTGAGACTGCAGAAAGCAGACAGCATAGTGGGTAAGGGGCTGTGGCCATGATCCTTTGAAGGTTGCCAGATCAGGCACAGTTGTCAGTCAGGAACACAGTGATTCTGTCAAGTGTGGTTTAAAGTAAAGGAACGAAAGAAAACAAATTAAGCATAGTGTTATTGCACTAAAAGTGTTTCCATGTCAACCCCTCCCCCTTGAGGAGATTTCCAATAAGTGCAAGTGCCTGCCTGTGAGCACGTACGGCTCCCTGATGAACAATCTCAGCACCTAAAACAGAGTGAGCCAAATTGTGTGTGTGTGTGTGTGTGTGTGTGTGTGTGTGTGTGTGTGTGTGTGTGTGAGAGAGAGAGAGAGAGAGAGAGATGATGTGTGTTTGTGTCTGTATATTTTGTATGTGTGTGTGTGTCTGTATATGTATTTGTATTTGTTAGTGTATGTGTGTGTGAGAGAGAGAGATGATGATGTGTGTTTGTGTCTGTACATGAGAGAGAAAGATGGTGTGTGCGTCTGGGCATTTGCTTCTGTGCCTGTGTGTGTACTGTACATCCCAGAGAAACATTTGTGGAACCCTGTGCGATGGCGATACAAAAGAACACAGCCGCCTGTCTCTCCCCTTGTCATCCCACGTGCCCTCCCCCAACCCCTCTCTTCTGCTCTAAGCCTCCATGGGCTTCTCTTCTCTCCTCTCCTCTCCCCTCCTCTCCTCTCCTCTCCTCTCCTCTCCTCTAAGCCTCCATGGGCTCCTCCATCCTGCTGTGCCTCCTGGCCTCCTCCTGCCCTGAGAGCTGTGGGTGTCCCCTGTGTCCTGCCCCTCCCCCGAGACGAGGCCGCTGCTGCCCGCCGTCCTCCGCCCTCCAGTTCTGGCTCTGGGGGCCGTGCTTGGGGTGCGGCGGCCCGTCCTGTGGGTGAGCGGGTCCGTCCGTGCCGGCACTGTGCCAGCTGTAGCGCTGCCTCCCCCCTCCTCCTCCTCCGCCCTGCTGCTGCTGGAAGCCCTGGTTCTGGAAGCCCTGGTTCTGGAAGCCCTGGTTCTGGTGGCCGCGGTTGTGTCCGGCCTGCTCGTTGGCCCGCTCCACGAAGCCGTCGAAAGGGTTGCGGCCCCTCTGGCGCGAGCGCTGGCGGTTGTTGCGCTGGTTGCCGTGGTGGTGGTGGCCGCGGTTGCCGTGGTGATTCCGGCGCTGCTGCTGCTGCTGTTGCTGGTAACGGTTGCCGCTGTGGCCCTGACCTCTTGACCCCTGTCCGCTCTGGGCGTGGCAGGCCTGGAACGAAGGCACCGAGTCTGAGAGGGAGGGGGGGGGGGGAGGAGGAGGAGTTCATCATCATGACGGGGGGGCCGTCTTTGGCCTCCTCTTCTGGCCCCTGGGTACCTGAGGAGGGCCCCCAGACGAAGGCTCTGTGCTGGGGGTTGTTCTTGAAGGGGAACTGCAGCTTGCGCTCCAGAGGGGGCAGGAAGCGGCCTGTGCCGGGCAGGAAGGGGCCGTTCCCGCCAGGGTTGGCGAAGGGGTTTGCGGGGGGCCGGATGGGAGGGGTGAAGGGGGCGTTGGCCGCGGGCCCTCCAGGGACCCTGCACGGGCGTTTGGGGTCCTGGTGCTGCTCGGGGTGTTGCCAGCGGTGACGGCCTCGTCTGTATCCCCCATCCTCACCCTCCGCTCGCCTGCCCACGGAGCCACTCCCCTCCTCCACTCTGATTGGGTCAGACTCATCCATGACGGCGTCACCCTGGCAACAGAAAAAACAGAAGTGTTCAGAATTACAGTGGTCCCTCGTTATTCGCGGGAGTTACTATGTAAAAATACATACATACATTTTGCCACGATAGGCGAAATCGGCGAAGTAGTCAGCTTTATTTTTTACAATTATTATAGATGTTTTAAGGCTGTAAAACCCTTTACTACACACTTTATACACTTTTCTCAGACAGGCATTGACATTTTCTCACATTTCTCTCTAATACTCTCCAAGTTCAAACTTGCAAACATACAGCACTTCAGAGTTACACAGCTAGCGATGGAAGATTTATGTAAATTTTACAAGCTGAGCGCATTCTGTACTGTACAGAACATTGGTTGACAATGTTCTACAGTCCCTTAGCCAATCAGGGCACAGAACACAATGCGCTGTAAAAAAAAAGAAAAAAGCATGCACTACAAAAAATCCGCGAAACAGCGAGGCCGCGAAAGGTGAACCACATTATAGCGAGGGACCACCGTATTGCCCTAACTTTTAGATAACCAGTTATTTAGTATGACACTAATATTACCCTACAAAGCCAAAAGGCAGTATCTACACATTTTCTCAAAACTGAGTTTAGACTGGAAATTGACTTTATAACACCTCTTTTCTCCTGTGACTAAATATCTTGCTTCTTCTTATTAAGAAAGTATGTAAAATCATCACCACTATTATACCTACAACATGTTGGACTGGGCAGTATGACAACTTTAAAGGCATTTTTCTCAGTTTCAGTGTTCACGTCATTACTGCACTTTGCTTTGTAGGGCAGAACAGCTTTATGAAAATTTAATTAGCATCCAAGCAGAACTGTTCATACACATACAGTGCCTCCAAAAATGACATTAAATTAAATTAGTGCGCTGTGATAAATTCAGAAGTCGTGTTCTTGGTGGGAAAGGCTTTTACACGATTTGCAGTGTGCCTGGGGTCATTATCTTGTTGGAAGATGTAGCTAAGATGTATACACAATTTAATTTGCACTTCAGACCATTTGCTAGAGTCTACAAGTAATTTCTGGCTACACTATATACCACACAGGTCGATGTGTATGCTTGTGTTTAAATGAGCATGTCATTGTGTGTTTGTGTGTCTGTGTGTGTGTGTGTGTGTGTGTGTGTGTGTGTGTGTGTGTAAAAAGTGAGTACTTACAAACCCTGGGATGACCTTCTCCATCTTGACCATGCGGTCCCTGAGTGAGCGGATCTCCTCGTCCTTCATGTTGTTCTGCAGCTTCACCTCCTGCAGGATGTCCGTCAGCTTGTCGATGTGCGCCTTCAGGTCCACCATGTCCGTCTTCCTCGGCTGCGCCACCACCTTCCCTCCACCTCCTCCTCCCACACTAACACCTCCTCCACCACCTCCTCCTCCTCCTGTGCTCCCCTCCACCATCTCCACAGTCCTGTCCCCGTCCTCGTCCCCGATGCCCACGGTGTCGCAGACGTCGCGCGCCACGCTGCGCCAGCTGTCGCGCTCCTGCGGGTCGCGCTGCCGGTAGGTGCGGCACAGCTCCTTCATGCGCACGATGGCCAGCGCCTCGATCTCCTGCCGCGTGTGCCGGAAGTCGCCCAGCGCCACCTCGTAGCAGATCTCCTTCACCGCCTGCGTGCGCAGCTCGTCCAGCGTCAGGTGCTTGGGGTCCATGCTGATGCGCCGCCGCTGGGGGATCTGGTACACGCGCAGGGGCTCGCGCCGCTTGCCGCTGCTGGGCAGCCCGCACTTCTTCACGATGGACTGCACCTGGGGGAGGGGGGGTGAGTGATAGTTGTTAGAGCCTTTAAATGGTCAAAATATAAACAATGGGGTGGGGTTGTGGTAATGCAGCCAGACGCTTGCCGCTGCTGGGTAGGCCGCACTTCTTCACGATGGACTGCAGCTGCGCAAACCCCGGGGCAGGGGAGGGTGGGTGGGTGATACAGTGGTTAGGAATCCTATCTATAAAGCCTTCAAAACAAGCGCAATCAGAGATGGCAACCTGGTCCCCCATGTGCACAGACAGGGTCATTGCAATACGGGCGGACAGACAGACACACAGCCAGACAGCCAGCCAGCCAGCCAGCCAGCCAGACAGACAGACAGATAGACAGGGACAGGGTCATTGCAATAACTGGTCAATGTCTTTCAGGGGACCAGGCAATAAAAACAGTGTGGGGGTGGGGTGGCGGGGGTGGGGGGTGGGGGCAGTGGTTAGGAATCTGTAGACCCTTTACATGGCAAAAATAAAAACAGTTGTGGGGTAGGGGTGGGTAGCAGTTGTTGGGAGTCTATAAACCCTGTAAATGGTCAAAATAAAAACAATGCCTAAATGTTCTTCATTCTCAAACTAATTCTACTAATTACCAATACTGCTTCTACTTCTATGATGCTGAAAATCAAATTCTCTTGTAACTGTGGGTGGGTTGGTAATAGTTGTTAGGAATTTATAGAGCCTTTAAGTGGTCAAAATAAAAACAATTAGGGGGTGGGGGTAATACAGTTGTTAGGAATCTACAGACCCTTTCCATGGTAAAAAAAAAAAAAAAAAACAATGCCTGAACGGCATGTTCTTCATTCCCAAACTACTTCTGCTATGCTCCATTTTGTTGCGAATAGTAAAAAAGAAACCCTGTGACAACAGCCATGATGCTGAAAATCCAATTCTCTTGAAACATTCTGCAGGGGAGGGAGGGAAAGAGAGAGACAGAGAGAGAGAGACAGAGAGAGAGAGAGAGAGACAGAGAGAGAGAGAGAGAGAGAGAGAGAGTACGTGCTTGAGTGTGAGAACAAGAGAAAGAAAATGTATTATGCTGAAAAACCATAATCCACTTACATAAACATAAATTAGATGACATCACCACTTTAGTACAAAGTCATAAAGTGATTATTAATCATAACTGCCTCCCGTGTGCTTCTACTCAGAGGTCCATGGTCATAGTATGATGTGGTAGTGTGTCAGACATATATACGTACCAGTGTTAGGTAGTGGGGGGAGGGGAAATATAGCTCACTAGCTTATTAGGACATGGGAGTCCATACCAGACACACAAAAACATCAGAAACATTTGGGCTGGAGATGCCCAGAAATGAAAAGCTCAATCAAATGTGGCACAGCACAACACCATGGCCTAGAATGTAAAAAAGCCCCCCTCATCAGATAAGGTGAAATAATTAAATCCCAAGCCGGTGTCACAAGCAAGGCAAAGCCTTATCATTTAAATGCAGCCCTGGAAAAAGAATTTAAAAAAACTTCAGAGAGAGAGGGAGGGAGGGAGGGAGGGAGGGAGAGAGAGATAGAGAGAGAGAAGGAGAGACAGAGAGAGAGAGATAGAGAGAGATAGAGAGAGAGAGTGAGAGATAGAGAGAGAGAGCGAGAGATAGAGAGAGAGAGAAAGAGAGGGAGAGATATAGTGTGCAAAAAAGCAGCTCGCAAACACAGTGGTCTGTGTGACCTTCAGACGGTGAGTCAGACAGTGGGCGAGGAGAGGGAGAGAGAAATGCACTCTGGCTAAAGTGTGTGTAGGTGTGTGTGTGTCGGTGTGTAGGTGTGTGTGTGTGTCGGTGTGGGTGTGAGATGAGGACAGAGTGTGTGAGAAAGAGACATTACATTACATTACGTTACACTTAGACAGAGACAGAGAGCATCAGGCAGACAGACAGAGCATAAAAAAAAGAGCCTATTAGAGAGATATTATTTATACATATAACATTTTATATATTCATTTATTATTATTATTATTACTTTTCATGATATTGCCTTCTTTAACTTGAGGGATTGTCATAGTGAATGGTATATATTTTATTTTGATTTATGTCTTTACTATTAGGTATTATTTATTACTCTATTACTATCATTACTTGATAACTGCTTTAGAAATATTTCAATTACAGAGAGAGAGATAGAGATCATTAGAGAGAGAGATCATGAGAGAGAAAAAGAGAGATGGAGTGAGAAAAGAAGAGTATGTATGTGTATGAGAGAGAGGAAGAGCAGGAGAGAGAGAGACAGAGAGAGAAGGAAAAAGGGAACATGTTTACCAGAGAGAGTGGGAGCCATGACTAGCTGTGTGCAAATTAGTAGTAAATTAGGAGTAAATTAGTTGTAAATTTGTAGGAGTATTTACTGGGCGGAACGCGTGTGTGTGTGTGTGTGTGTGTGTGTGTGTGTGTGTGTGTGTGTGTGTGTGTGTGTGTGTGTGTGTGAGAGAGAGAGAGAGAGAGAGAGAGTCATCCAACTGTCAGGCAGGGACTGATACATAAAGAAAGGAAATAAAGAAAGGAAAGAAGAACGAATGAAAGAGAAGAACATCACTATGTATAGGGAAGAGAGGCTGATGGAAATGACAGGATGTGAAAGAGTGTGTGTGTTACGTGTGTGTGTGTGTGTATGTGTGTGTGTCTGACCTTGTTGGCTGGTAGCTTCTCTCGGAGGGAGGAGATGAGCCTCCAGCTCTCCTCACAGGACCGCTTGTCTGAGTCGTCGCCGCTGTCTGAGTCTGCATACTGGTGCTGTGTTGTGTGTGTGTGTGTGTGTGTGCGTGTGATTGGGGGGGGGGGGGGGGGGGGGGGGGGGGGGTACAGCAGTGGCAGACAGAGGAGGAGATGAGGGATGACAAGGTCAGTGTTAATCCACAGAGGCAAGATCACACTCCACCAACTTGTCTAATGCAAGTGTACATACGACTGGCTGTGCGTATTCCCCCGTGTTGTGTCTGCTAGCACAGAGAGCTGTAAACTATCTACACATACAGTATCTGCAGTTTTGTACACATTAAGGACTCAAAACACTCTCTTCAGTGTTTTATTTCTGTCACACACACACACACACACACACACGCAATCACACACACACACACACACAAGCATGCAAACACACTCTCACACACACACACACACAAGCATGCAAACACACACACACACACACACACACACACACACACACACACACACACACACACACACACACACACACACACACACACACAAGCATGCAAACACACACACACACACACTCACTCACCAGTCTCTGTTGTTCCAGCAGCTGGTCTGCCTCCTCCTTCTCTTTGCGGTACTGGTTCTCCAGATCCTGCAGTCTGACAGGTGGGGACAGACAACCACAGATGCATAATGACACGAAGGTTTAAAAATGACAGTCGAAAAGAGCAAACAGAATAAAATAAGACAAAGAAAATAAGAACAATAAAACAAAAAAAACGAACAGAGGAGGCAGCAGATCGACTCAGATCAAGTACTTTTATTGTGCCACACTACAAAGCGATCCTGCCATCATATCTTCACTGCTCGCTGAAAGAACAGGCCTCCAAGCTGCATGCTAAGAAGTGAAAGGTATTGTGAGGACATCCTCGGTGCTTCTGATTTATTTATACCACTGCCTGGTGTAAAGAAGGAATAGATTTCAACTACCCGCAACACATATGATGCTTATGGGCTCTGAAGGGCTATTTAGAGAGGTGACAAAAGCACCATTAGCTGAAATGTTAACATATATTTATGCACATTTACTTGAAATTTTAAGCTTAAAAAAAAAAAAAGATTTTAAACATGCCCCTGATAACGTTACCCCCTGTCTTACATCCTGCATCCAATTCTTGTGATGACACCTGTACTTTTCATGCCATTTTGCTTTCTGCATAATACTCCCGTGTCTTATGTGTAAAAACAATCAGGAGACATTGACTCTGTCACAAATGGAAAAAATGCTGCCTTTGAAGGGATCGTTTGGTGGCAACAAGGCATCAAAACGCTGCCTTCGAAGGTACTTTTGTTTTGCCCAATTTTTAAGAAAGCATAGATGCAGCCAGCTGTTGGTGTTATCGCAACAGCGTTCTGTGCTGTTGTCTAGCCAGGATGCCTGAAATGAAGGCACCTTGATGCCTGATTAAGGTGCGTGGCTTGTTAGACAGTGACGGCAGCAAGGCAGCGAGTCACTACCTTCCTGTTTGAGACACAGCCGTCGCCTGGTCCCCCACTAACCTTTTCTCCATCTCCTGTTTGATGTCTATGCCCTGCTTCTCCAGCAGCTCCTTTTGGGCGTAGCTCCAGTCCGCCGGCTCCCCCTGCTGGTCCTGGGCGGCGTTGCGCTCGCGCTCCTGCCGCGCCTGCTCCGGGTGGTTGAAGCGGAACACATGATTCTTGCCCATCACCACCCTGTTGCCTAGGAGACAACAGCCAGTGAGAGAGAGAGAGAGAGCATGCAGGAGACACGGAGAAGGGGGAGAGAGAAAAACAGAACGAGAGAGGGAGGAAGAAAGAGAGACAGAGAGGGGGAGAGAGAAAAACAGAGAGAGGGAGAAAGAGAGACAGAGAGAGGGAGAGAGAAAAACAGAGAGAGGAAGAAAGAGAGACAGAGACAGAGAGAGGGAGAGAGAAAAACAGAACGAGAGAGGGAGGAAGAGACAGAGACAGAGTGGGGGAGAGAGAAAAAACAGAGAGAGGGAGAAAGAGAGAGAGACAGAGAGGGGGAGAGAGAAAAACAGAACGAGACAGGGAGAAAGACAGATAGACAAAGAGAGGGGGAGAGAGGGGTGGGGGGGCAGACCAGCACATTTTAGAACGACAGCAGAAACATGACAAAAACGTACAGCTGGAACTTAAGGGACAAAATGCTGCAAGCTGTGCATGTATGGACACATACCTTTGTGTGTGTGTGTGTGTGTGTGTGTGTGTGTTTGGGAGGATTATGGTACCTTGTTTGAGCAACACGGGCTCTGTAATTTGCTTGCCGTTGACATACGTCTCCGCCCCATCCAGGGGCTGCACCATCACTTCCACTAAAGGAGAGCCAAACACACACTGCTATGACAGTCTGCACACAGCACATCCGCACAACAGTGGCTAATTAGTGGCACCCACAGCACGATATGGCACTAACTGTGTGTGTGTGTGTGTGTGTGCACATGCAGACTGTCTGCCCATGTTTGTGTGTAGGTGTGTTTGTGTGTGTGTGTGTCTGTCTGTCTGTCTCTCGGTGTGTGTGTGTCTGTCCATGTGTTTTTGTGTGTAGGTCTGTGTGTGTGTGTCTGTCTGTCTCTCGGTGTGTGTGTGTGTCTGTCCATGTGTTTTTGTGTGTAGGTCTGTGTGTGTGTGTCTGTCTGTCTCTCGGTGTGTGTGTGCCTGTGAGAGTGTCTCTGTTTGTCTCCTGGTGTGTTTGTGTGTGTGTGTGTGTGTGTGTGTGTGTCTGCGTGTGTGTGTGTGTGTGTGCCTGTGAGTGTGTCCGTTTGTCTCCTGGTGTGTGTGTGTGTGTGTGTGTTTTCTCACCCTCTCCTGATTCTGTAACTCTGCTGCAGAAGATGCAGTGCTGCTCCTTGATAAACTGACCGCTCAGTCGAATGTCCACGTCTGTCTGGCCAACCCTATCGAAACCAGACAAGCAGGTTAGTGGTATCTCAGGCATGATATGGCTCTATTTGTGTGTGTGTGTGTGTGTGTGTGTGTGTATGCCCACATGAGTCTGGCCCACGCTATTGAAACCACACAAACACACAACCCTGTTACACAACCCTTCATTGCAATCACACAAACACACAAGTAGCATCTCGCAACCTGCACACTGGCAACACTGTAACACTGCATTTTAACACCAAAGGCACACTGGACTCAGTGCAATAATGATGTGTGGATGTTTTTTTCCCCACAAGTAGCCATCAAACTGTTTCAGCTGTCTTAAACCAGTTTAATTGATCTGAACTCAAACCCAAATGTCTCCCACATGAAATTAGGTTTGCAGCCTGTGTAATTAATACAGCCGATGATGAGAATTCAGTCTAAAAAACACATTAATTCAACACCAACCATACCAATAAAGAATACAGATGAGGGGTGTTTCCAGCAGTCTCTGCAAAGCTATTCTACAACATATTGTGCCTAATAGCTTCCCTCTAAGAACTCCCCCTGTCTAGACCCTACTAAATGAGTATACCCCAGGGTTCAACTAGCAGGAAGAAGTAAAATTAAAACGCATGTTAATGAGAGTAATAAAGATACCGTTCTTCTCTAATGTGTTTTTCAGTAGCTATCCTACACTAGGACCTTGTTAAAGATACTCTTGTGCCGCAGGTTCAAATGGTAAATGTGATTTACTGCAATGGACCCTTTAAAGATCACAGTCACTATTATGTCACACAGGTTGCAGAAAATCAGTGTTCCTCATTAAGTTACTTAAAGGAGAACTTCGGTGTAAAATGAAAATTGGCATGTTAAAACATCATACCGAGTTGGTATGTGTACGGAGGAGCAAAATTGATTTAGCCTGTTGCATTCGGAGTTTAACTATTTTTTATCGTTTGTCCCAGAAGGCTAACAATGGAAGTGGTAGGTGCCATAGACGAAGCATGATGACTACGCTATTTTTAAACCATTAAAACAGCTCGAAGAAACTCCACACTCCATCGGTAGTACAACAAAGGCCCTGACATTAAAAACGAGGCACTGAGAACTTTGTAAGTGTACGCAACATTTATTAATAAAACAGTTTTGACAAGCAGTACCTTGCTGTAGTTTCTCGTCGCCGCCATGATGAAAGTCCAAACAAGTCAATTTTACCACCTCTCCTCCTATTCTGCCTGCTGGTTCGTGTTCGTCAATCGACTGGTGCGGACGTTCATCGTTAAACTCCGAATGCAACAGGCTAAATCAATTTTGCTCCTCAGTACACATACCAACTCGGTATGATGTTTTAACATGCCAATTTTCATTTTACACCGAAGTTCTCCTTTAATACATTCCAGATGTGATTGTTCTGACCAGATTTAGGAGAATAGCTAATGAGCTTCAGTGCAACGATGGCTACTCTGTACCCAGGATAGAAATTTCATTTGCTAATGCTAACGCTAGGGTACATCAAGGTTTTTATGGTAAGAACGTGTGTGCATTTCTACAATGTTTGGGTCACATACCTCAAAATGCATCCCCCCCAACATGATCACAAGATGTAGGCTAAGGATGTAGGCTGCTTTAACATTTGCAGATATGTCTATACATAAGTTACTGATGGGAGTGTAAAAGCAGTGTTTACCAAATGCTGAACAAAGTGTTATGAAACATTATTAGGAAGTAATTATTATAAAGTGCTACCAATGGTAGCAGTGATTAATTGCAATAAGTTAATATGTGGTCAGCCTCCATATTCTTCAGACACTTTTATGACCCTGTATGTGACGGGTGGGTGGTGACATCCTAAAGTCAACAACCGTATTGTTTGTATTTAATAACACTGTGTTGATGACTGGTCACATTAGCTGCACAAAGTCAATAACTAACATCACAGTCAGCTATGACGCTTTGCCTGCAAATGATTAACAAATGCTAATGAATTCAAGGCCGTGTTTGTTTTGATAAATTGTCTCACCTACTCTAATAACTACTAAAATAACCCACATTTGTGAGGAATATTTTGGAATCATCAACACTAACACCTGTCACCAGTAGAGTACTGTAGTCTGTTTTCTTGTCAAACTGAAAATTAGAATTTTTGGGTATCAGCTTTTTATATTTGAATATTTTATGCTTTCTGTAGGCCTTTACAGTAAAGTTAATTTTAGATATTGTGACATATAATCTTGGTCTTTCTGAAACACAAATTCACACAGAAAACCTGTTTTTACAGTTGTTCTGATATTTTGTAGACAGCTAAGCAAACAGCTAAGCAGTCAATTAAGAAAATAATTATCAAATTAATCGCCTATGAAAATAATCATTTATGGCAGCCCTACTGAGATCACAAATGTCATGTAATATCTTAAGAGTTTCTGGGGTCTTCTGCTTGAATACGTGTTTCAACATTTGGAGTTTTTAAAGGTTAAAATAACCAAGCTATATTAAAAAAAAATGCTTTATTTTTAACTTTTGAAAATAAGGGGAATTGGGGGTACTTGGAGTTTTTCCTAGGTAAGTGCTTCAACATTGTTGGGAATCCCCCCTCCCATAACATGATAATGTAAAAAAAAAAATGAAGACTCCATCATGACAGAAGAATGTATGTTCATGCTCTTTACCTGGTCAGCCCTTCCTTGATGTAGTAGATGAGGCATTCAGACATCAGTGGATCTTCATTCAAGTTCACCAGATGAGGAGTCTGTAACACGCACAGGGTGCAAAGTTAACTCCTGACACAATGACGGTTTTATTAGTTTTACTAGCCCCAAGACACGTTTCTGGAGCGCCGCTTGCACAAGGGGTTCTGTGCAGAGCGGGTAATTATAGTTGGAAAAACAAAATTAGGGCCCATTTGAGACTGTGTTTGTGTAAGAGATTGTGCTGGGTGGGGGAGCGGAAGGCCTAGTGTGCTGACTCACCCGTTTAGGGGAGAAGACCCCCACTGTTCCTCCATCCTCCCGGATGGACACGCCCATCTCCGCCAGCAGGGCCTCTCTGCACGCAGCACACACACACACACAGCAGGGAGAACAAAGGTGTGTAAGAGCCACACACAGCACACACACAGCAGGGAGAACAAAGGTGCATGAGACTGTACACACTGACATCCAATACCACTGCGCTGATGACAAACAGCCAAACTACAGCTTTCACTCAGGGTTTCACAGTGTGTGTGCGTGTCTGTGTCTGTGTGTGAGAGAGAGACAGAGACAGTGAGTGGAGTAAGTGGTGAGTTGAGTGGGTGAGACAGAGAGATAGAGAGAGAGAGAGAGAGAGTGCATGTATTTTGTGTACTCTGTATGTACGTAAACCTGTTCTGCTTTGGCAATAAAGCTGATGAGCTTGATTTGTGAAATAAATTGAGAAAGTGAGAGAGAGAAAGTGAGATGCAAAAAGACTGAAAAAGAGGGAGAGGGAGCGAGTGAAAGAGAGAGCTGGTGATGACAGCACGGATGAGAAAGATGGCTGGGCTGGGCTGGGCGAGTCTCACCTTTCCTGTCGGATGGCTTCTGTTTTCCTCAGCTTCTCCTCCCACGTCTCGTTCATCTCGGCGATGATCTTCTCCGTTTCCTGAGAGGCAAGAGCGAGGAGGACAGAGGGCAAAGAAAAAAGAGACAAGGAGAGAAAGAGAGGATGAACGACGCAGACAATTTTTACATCTGAAATTTCTGTGTATTGTTGTATATGACATTCTGAAAACACAAATTTATAAATCTCTGCATGATTGTGCATGAAAAACACATGCAAAAACACAGTTAAATATTATTTTTTTTAAACATGACTTAAAAAAAAGAGCATCATCTTTGTAAAGGTTTATCTGACAGGCAGTCTGCTGTCCAGTCTTATAGCAAATGAAGAAGCCCTTTAGACTGCTAATTGCGGCCTAATTTCCTGTTTGTCAAAATGTGAAGCGCATTAAGCTACAGTACATCCTTTGTGTGAAATGTACTATACAAATGCATATTATTGTTATTATCATTATTGTTACCTCCGCCAGCGGAGGTTATGTAATCGTCGGCATTTGTTTGTTTGTTAGTTTGTTAGTTAGGAACATAACTCAAAAAGTTATGGATGGATTTTGAGGAAATTTTCAGGGTAGGTCAAAAATGGGCTGACTTTAAAGTGATTCGATTTTGGGGGTGATCTGAGCTAGCCTGGTAAACCAGCCCCTCGTACTTCATTTCATTTTGTACAGAGGGTCTGGACCAGACACCGTCAGAAATTATTTCTTCCAGAAGGTGTGGACTCTGAAGTTTAAAACAAGCCTCTGCCTTTACCCAATCGCTAACGCCTGGTCGTCATGTATGCAATTAGCCTACCTACGTACTACAATTCAAATGTAGCACACAAGGTCAATGTCACGGCTAACGAACACACCCTCTGTTCGCTGATTGGATCGGTCTTGCTGGGGCGAACTAAATGACCCTCAAGAGATTCCGGTCCAAACCCTCTGTACAAAATGAAATGAAGTTTCACCAGGCGAGGTCTGAGCAGCAGAACCTCGAGAACGAGGTTTACCAGGCTAGATCTGAGCAGCCCTGGCGGAGGTCTGTGCTCTCTGAGTGCTTTTCTAGTTGTTATTATTATTATTACCTTTAGCCTCTCGGCTGCCTCCTCCTTGCTGATGGCCGTGCAGGGGCCCTGCTCCTCGGAGGGGGGCCCGTCGTGGGGCGATGTCGGGGCCGAGTGCGAGGGCTGATGGGGATGGCACACCTCCATGGCATTGAGGGGGCCTGCTGTGAGCTTGGCCAGACTGTTGCCCTCTGGGCCTAAGAACAACAGCAGCAGCAGCAGACAGGGGGTAGTGAGTGTGTGTATATTTAAGAAGGTGTATGTGTGTGTGTGTGTGTGTGTGTGTGTGTGTGTGTGTGTGTGTGTGTGTGCGCGTGCGCGCGCGTGTGTGTGTCTGTGTGGCTCAGTGACTCCTGTTTGTTTGGTTAGGGTAGGTTTCTTTATTAGGTTTGTGTGTGTGTGTGTGTGTGTTGTTTGTACAAGTGTGTGTACATAAGTGTGTGTGTGTACACATGAGTATCGGTTTGTGTGTGTATACAAGAGTGTGGGTTTGCGTACGTATTTGTGTCACTGTGTGTACAGGAGAGAGTGTGTGTGGGCATGTACAAGAGTCTGGGTTTGTGTGTGTGCTCAGCCAGTTAATTAATTGCAGAACATTGACCTACTGTCATTAGTGCATGCACCGTGCATACCTACATGTGGCATCTCATCTACGTGGAAAGGCAATTTCCCACTCTGGCTGCCAGGGTGTGTGTGTGTGTGTGTGTGTGTGTGTGTGTGTGTGTGTGTGTGACACAGAGAGAGATGGAGTGAGTGAGTGACAGAGTGTGAGTGAGTGAGTGAGTCAGTGAATGAGTGAGAGAAAGAGAAAATGTAAGTGACTGAATAAATGGAAGAGAAAGAGATAGATAGAGAGAATCTGAGTGAGTGTGTGTGAGAGCAAGCAAGAGAGAGGGAGGGGGGGGGAGAGCAGGAAAGAAAGAGAGAGAAAGAAACAGAGAAAGAGACAGAGAGTAAGAGAAAGTGTCAGTGAGTGAGTTAGTAAATGAGTGAGAGAAAGTGAGTGAGTGTGTGTGTGAGTGAGTGAGTGTGTGTGAGAGCAGGCAAGAGAGAGGGAGGAGGGGAGAGAGAGAGCAAGAGAGAAAGAGAGAGAGAGTCTGATATGTTACCTGGGGCAGTGATGAGGTCGCTGAGGCCCTGGGACAACAGCAGCTCCTTGAGCCTGTGCACCTCCTCCTTAAGCTCCCGCACCAGGCGAGCATTGGGGTCCTCGTTAATGACGGCGTTACAGCGGATCTGCTTGGCCCTGTCGGCATACCTGAGGAGAGGAGCACACATGGACATAAACACCTCCCCTGTCACCATACCTGAGGAGAAGACCACACACACACATAAACACCTCCCCTGTTGGCACACCTGGGGAGAGGAGCACACACACACACCTCCCCTGTCGGCATACCTGGGGAGAGGGACACACACACATAAGGCACTTTCACACTGCCAAATTTACCGGTAATTTCAGCTGAAATTAGTGGGTCGTCTGTTGCGTTCACTCTGCCGACACGGGGTGGCGTGTCCAAACGACACGCCAATTCGACCCACCTCGGACCCTACACTTTTTTGCGACATGGGGCGAGCGTGAACACGAGCCAAGGCGAGACGGTGCGCAGGGTGTGGTATGGTGACGTTTAAAACAGGGGAAACAGCTGAGCAGAACTACAAAAACACCAACAAGGAGTTTAGAGGCAAACTGCTAACCGTTTTTCGAAACATGCTGTTTATTTGGCCTAAATCATATATAACTCACCCAACGTGAGTTCGTAATTTGTTTTTAATTTAGATGCAGTGCATGTTTGTTGGTCAACAGCTTTATCATGTAGCCTAAATGTGCAAGGAATAATATCCCCCATTTCGGTGTTGTTTGGAAGTGCATGATTTTGAATAAAAAAAAATGCGAGTTCACTTCCTGTTACCCCGGTAGTCGTAGCGTCATTTTAAATTCCGTGGTCGCGGGAAACATTTTTTTAGAAACACAAAACAATGACATGACAATGGAAACGGTAGGGTAAATGCTATGCCGAACATTTTATGTTAAATAAACAGCATATTTTGAGAGACAAATCATTGTGTTGTGTGCCTTTTAACCAGGAGAGTAAAATGTTTAAAAACTGTAGAGTGATGTTTGATGATAGCGCTACTGTTTTGTTAAGGAAACATATGTCCAGAGCGCATCCATCAATATATGTGACTGCAAATATCCCCACAAAGACCACTATCGCCCAGTGCATCTTCACCCTAAGTGTTGTGGGCTTTTTCGACGTGGGCGAAAATGTGTGGATAGAGTAAATTATTTAATGATAGCGCTATAGTTCACCTGATGGTGCCGTGTAAAAATAGCTACAGTAAATCGGCATCAAATGTATTCTTTGCAAATATTTGCAATCCCATGTAAGCATCTAGGTGCAGTACAGTACCATGTCATTGGCCCTTGAATGGTTGTGCAAAGAGCCAGCAACAACTCTGTGTGTCTCGCCATGGTTGTTTTAAAAAACTGAATGAAAACTTTGCAGACAGGTGTATTTTCTACGATGCACTGGTCATTCACGTCATTGTACACGCCCAGCAATATGCATGGCGTAATGTTACAGTGCCACTGGACTACGCCTTCTCAACCCACCTTTTCAGAAGAGGGTTCAAAAACACGCTGTGCATTCACACTGCCGTTCCGGGGTAAATTAGCGTGTTGTACCGTGTCGCCACCCCGTGTCGTGCAGTGTGAAAGCGCCTACAAACACCTCCTCTGTCGTCATACCTGAGGAGAGAGACTCACGGACATAAACACCTCCCCTGTCGCTATACCTGAGGAGAGGAGCACACACACACATAAACACCTCCCCTGTCGCTATACCTGAGGAGAGGAGCACACACACACATAAACACCTCCCCTGTCGGCATACCTGAGGAGAGACACACACACACACATAAACACCTCCCTTGTCGCCATACCTGAGGAGAGACACACACACACACACACACACATAAACACCTCCCTTGTCGCCACCCCTGAGGAGAGAGACACACACACATAAACACCTCCACATACACCTTTGTTGATATTCCATCACGATAAGTGAACGGACTACTTGTGGAGTGATATAAAAGAAGCACAAAACCAGTTGCCATTAACAGCTTTTTCAGCGGTCATTATACAAACATATTTCGTGCAGTGGCCCATTCAAAGTCAATGTGATGTTTGTCAGCATTCTAAAGAGCCGTATAATAAAGAGACATACACACTTCCAAATGGTGTGCATACAGTGCAATATACCCTTTTTATAGCAGAATGGACCTTTTTAAACGAACTGCCTCTTTCAATGCATATGGCGGCACTTACTGAATAATTTTTGGGTGAAATCATAAAATGAACGTGTTAATGCACTTATTCATTTATTAATATTATTTTACTTATTAGTCCGTATCCTGACAGCGCACCTCAATTTCTTTTGTATTTTCTGACCATAAAGTATCGGTCTGTCTGTCTGTCTGTCTGTCTGTCTGTCTATACACAGACAGTCTTTTAGTTCTTGCCATTTTATAAGTAGTCTGCAAAAGCAGAGGCTGAGAAACATCCTTTCCCAAAGGAATGTCCTCTCTACTCAATATTGTGTCTTTCTGTGGCAGGAAATGGAATTGTGGTTGTGGATCACAAACAAGCCATTCTCCTCCTACATCAGGAGGGGTATTCTGAGAACACAGAGTAGTGACAGGCCTGGTTTAATTCAGAGTATCTTCTTGATAGAAGAACTGTATCTCTTTGTTTGTGTTTGTAAAAGGAAGCCATGAGGAAATGTAATACTAACTCCAAGGCAACTAAACCAGCAAGCTTGTCACTTCGTTTATACACGTTCTTGCAACACTCACCTGAATCAAGAGGTAATGTGTCTGTCAGTGCACTACAGGCCTGTATGCATGCCTAAATGTGTGCAAACAGGGCTATTCATGGCTCTCTGTGGGTGTGTGTTTTCTTGGTGCTGACATTACCTGAGTGTGCTCAATGTTTCCTTAAACAGGGCCATTTGTGTGTGTGTGTGTGTGTGTGTGTGTGTGTGTGTGTGTGTGTGTGTGTGTGTGTGTGTGTGTGTGTGTGTGTGTGGTGTGTGTTTGTGTGTGTTCTTGATGCTGACATTACCTGAGTGTGCTCAATGTTTCCTCATAGTTGATGTCAGCCGGACTCAGAGCAGCAATCATGGCTGTTCGCGAGTTGCCACCTGCGATAGCAGACGCGGTTCATGGATCAGTGAGGAGGAGAAAAACAAACACAACACAGCACAACAGCTGGGTACCACACCACACCACACCACACCATATCATCACACTAACATGCATGTATACACACCACACCATCACACTAACATGCATGTATACACACCACACCACACCATCACACTAACATGCATGTATACACACCATACCATCACACTAACATGCATGTATACACACCACATCATCACACTAACATGCATGTATACACACCACACCATCACACTAACATGCATGTATACACACCACACCATCACACTAACATGCATGTATACTGACTGACTGCTACCCCAAAGTCTCACAACAGCTGGATATCACACCACACCACACCACATCATCACACTAACATGCATGTATACACACCACACCATCACACTAACATGCATGTATACACACCATACCATCACACTAACATGCATGTATACTGACTGAGTGCTACCCCAAAGTCTCACAACAGCTGGATATCACACCATACCATCACACTAACATGCATGTATACTGACTGACTGCTACCCCAAAGTCTCACAACAGCTGGATATCACACCACACCATCACACTAACATGCATGTATACTGACTGAGTGCTACCCCAAAGTCTCACAACAGCTGGATATCACACCACACCATCACACTAACATGCATGTATACTGACTGACTGCTACCCCAAAGTCTCACAACAGCTGGATATCACACCACACCATCACGTTAACATGCATGTATACTGACTGACTGCTACCCCAAAGTCTCACAACAGCTGGATATCACACCACACCATCACGTTAACATGCATGTATACTGACTGACTGCTACCTTAAAGTCTCACAACATGCATGTATACACACACCACACCATCACTCTAACATGCATGTATATTGACTGACCCCTATCCCAAAGTCTCACTTGTTCACTCACACACACATGGACAGAGACATACACATAATTGGGCACACACAGACACACACACACACACACACACAGACACACACACACACAGACACACACACACATACACACAGACACACACACACACACACACAGACACACACACACACACACACTTCGATACACAACAGACACACGCACAAAGGAAAACACACACACACACCCCCAGACATCAGCTTTACCTAAATTCTCTCTCAGCAGCCACGTCAGCACAGAGTCTCGGTAAGGGATGAAGTCCGACTTCCTCTTCTTGCTACTTTGCTGTGAGGGGCGGGGGTGGTGGGTACAAGGGGGAGAGAGCGGGGTGGTGGGTACAGGGGGGTGGGTGTAGATGGGAGGTTGTGGAGGGTTCGGGGTGGGTGGGGGTGTAGACAAATGCAGATGTGGTGAATATGAATCACACAAATCGAATCCGGGGGGGGGGGGGGGTGGGGCTCACTCACAGTCACTCCATGAGGCACTGCCAAGGCGGCCCCTAATCAATGACACTTGGCATAAATCAATACCCCCATCAGTGCATTAGTCTGATTAAGCCTCCCTGCCTCCCCATCCCTCCCAAAGCCAAACAGGAGCAGAGTTCAAGTGTAATGCGGCTCCAAGTGACAGCTGCCAACGGTAATTCTGGTGGAGGGCGGGGTCGTATATAAAGACATCCAGAGGAAGGGAAAAAGTAATGGACGATGAAATGGGAGATAGAGGGCACAGTCAAAAAAAAAGGAAAAATGGGAGGGGGGGTTGAGAGAGAGAGAGAGAGAGAGAGAGAGAGACAGAGAGAGAGAGAGAGAGACAGAAAGATAGAGGCAGTGAGAGAGACAGACAGAGAGAGAAAGAAAGAAAGAAAGAAAGAAAGAAAGAAAGAAAGAAAGAAAGAAAGAAAGAAAGAGAGACAGAGAGCCAGAGATAAAAAGAGAGACAGAGACCCAGAGGGAGAAATAGCGATAGAAAGACAACGAGAAAGAGAGAGAAAAAGACAAAGTGAGAGAGAAAGAGAGAGATGGCACTTACCATTTCAGCCAGAGCAGAGATAACCTTCCCCAGGGTAGTCAATGACTTGTTGATATTGGCACCTTCCTGAAAACAACAAACATCAACAGACAAAAAAAGTTAATGACATAAAATTGTCCTTTTAAAAAAATGCAGTGAATTCCCAGAAAGCACTTTTGATGGAAGTGATAAAAGAGCCAGTGTGACATTTACGGTGAGGTGTGAAGTGTGACATCAAAAGCGGCGCACTGAGACGGCTACCTTTAGCCTCATGCCTTTCGCTCCCGTCGAGTCGGCGCGTTCACTTCCTGCCAGGTCCACCAGGCTGATCTTGCTCACCTGGGAACGAGTTCACACAACACAACACTTGCTTTCAATTCTGTTTTATTTCTCTAAAAACGTTTGGCCACCATTCACAGCACAGGAGCTACAGGAAGCCCTTTTTTGCATTTCAATACTGCACAGGCATCTTATTGTAAAATGAATGACCTGGTTTTACTACTTTCTTATTTTTAATGTTGCATGTAGTAATGTAGTAGACATTGTTTAGGAGTGTTTGAGGATCTGCAAGTGGCCTAGTGGTTAGGGAGTTGGTCTTGCAATCGGAAGGTTGCTGGTTCGAATCCCACCCTACCTGTGGTTGAGATGCCCTTGAGCAAGGCGTCTAACCCCACATTGTTCCAGGGAATGTAACCAAATCCCTGTAAATATCTGTAAGTCGCTCTGGATAAGAGCGTCAGCTAAGTGTAATGTAAATGTAAATGCAAGTTTTGATAAAAAACAAAAACAGAAGCGTTCTGTACAGTACTGAACTATATTGCACTAAAGCAAAGGCCTTTTGTGACCTCCACTTCCTCTTTCACTTGTGTTTACAAGTCAGTGGTGGGTTAAATTGGAGCTGTAAAACCATACACAGATTTATTGACAGCACTCACAAACCACACACACAGACATAAAAGGCGTGCGCACACACACACAGACAGACAGACACACACCTTCTCGGTATCCAAGTTGGTCATCTGGTCATGCCTGCGCTGTGTGAAGAGGATAGTGAAGACTGCATGGGAGCGACTACTCGTCTCGTTCATGTTGGTGGCAGCCACAGTCCTGAGCAGAGAGACATGGTAAAACCAGTTTATGTCTGATGACCCATACACATACAGAGATGCATCCAATCACCCACACAACACCCCCCTGCCGCCCACACACAAAATGCCAGTCTCGCTTTTTCCCTTTCACTTCTGTTTGTCTAACAGGATGTCTTATTTTGTTTGTATAGCACTTTGGTCAACTGTTGCTTTTTGGACCTGCTTTATAAATCAAGTTACCTTGAGACATTAGAGACTTGCCTGCACAACTGAGCTTTGATCAATAAAGCTGAGTGTAATCATATAATTGTTTCCTGATTTGTTATCACAAAGTCCATGTTAACTAAAAACCACTTCACTAGAAAATCATTGCAATTCTCTGACATACTAACCTCAATAACTGTGATGCAGGAATACTTCAGAGAGAGTTCATACTGCTAAAGCATCTTTGAAAGCCAGAGTTAGCAATAACACCATACAGTGTACATATGAGGACTAGACAAATCCTCTGTGACGTCACGCATAGACTTTTTCACAGACCGGTGGTGAGTGGCACCACCATCTTTTCGAATTTATTCTATGAATTTCAATGTAAATTATCTCGGTATGAAATTAATGGATTCTAAAATAAACAGCCCTTAGAGTCCTTATGGGCCCAAAAAACCCTTAGAACCTTCAGTTTTGCCTTTATTGTTTGGTCTGGAACGCTGCCGCCTGAATAATACTGGTATCCACCATTTCCTCTGTCTCCTCTGGGTTGTTCACCTAGCTTTGAGTCTGATGAAGAGCGTAAGCTCGAAAGCATTCACTTGGGGTAATCATTAAAAAAGACTAAACGGGAGCAACTGTGCGGACATTCCATTTTGTTTCATTTGTTTATTTCTGTTGTCCAGCACGTTTCTTTTTGGATGTGCGCACCACTATCCCCTTTGTTTACCTAGCTTTGTTGCCACAGTCCATGAGGTCAGCGATGTCGCTGTAACTGGTGACGGCCATTTTTGAAAGGTCCTCCACGTAAGGCCCCAGGATGGGGTGCTCTCTGACCCGCAGTGGCCCTTTGCTCTTCGGGTTAAGCAGGTCCCTCACTCGCTCACAGTAGATCTCCATGTAAGACACCTGATCCAAGCAGGGAGAGAAAGAGGGACTCTGTGTCTTTGATGCAATGTAATGCCCCAAAGTGTACAACATGAAAAGTGAATCAACCTCTGATAAATACCACTGGATGAGGTGAATGAAAAAATGTCTGTAATCCTCTTTCCAAAAGAATAGATTTCACTGTGTTCTCAACCTTCGTTCTTAATATTAAAAAACTGTGCTCTAAGAAAACAAAGTTCGCTACACAATTGCGGTCTTTGTGAAGTTATTTGTGAAATGATCTGATTTCATGACCCCTGCCACGGTGATATGAAAGGAATGTTCCGGATAAGAAGCCAGCGTGTGGAGCAAGGCAGACATCAACAGCACCACTGATTCTGGAGTGTGCACCAGGCGCAGGGAATAATAATCAATAGAGCTCATGTTTGCATGGAGCAGCACCCCAGAGCAGATCGTTAGAGAGGAGAGGAGAGATAGGGGCCGGATTCGACCACCAGATGTGAGGTTTGGGGAAAAATAGTCCACTTTTGTGCATCCACTGTAGAGTTGTCGTGCACCGTTTCTTAAGACCTTAAAAGAGGTTGTTGAACCCGTTTTTGTTAATACCTATTCATTTGATTCGAATACACATGTGTGTGTGTGTCTCTACCCTTTCATGTTGCGCTTAGTGGAGGCTAGCCATAACTAATACAGATCTGTTTGTGGGGTACACTTTATTTTACCGTCCCTGTTACAATTAGGTAGAATGTAATAAGGCATGTAACAACATGTAACTTTATGTATGGTATCATAGGGTCAGGATTAGGGTTAGTGTTAGGTATGTACAGTGTAAGTACATAATATTACATGCTGTGCTTAAGTACTCGTGCCAAGGTAAGTAGAAGTTCAGTTAGGGCTGCTCAATGAATCGAATTCTAATCGTGATAACGATTTCGGGGCCAAACGATCTCAAAACAAATAAAATCGAGGGCAACAATGTTTTTGTCCTAATTATTTTCTACTGTTTGTACTGTACATTAGATGTATACATTAGACATTTCTACTGTTTGTACATTAAACATCAAAGGAGACTTACTAATGTTTACGAAGAAAGGTATTACAGAAAATCCGAAGGTACAAGAAAGTTTATTTGAAATGTTTTTGAATACATTTTCAATGAATGAAGCATGTTACTGAGGAAAACAAAATAATCGTTTGAATAATCGTGATTTCAGTTTTGGCCCAAATAATCATGATTCAGATTTTTTCCATAACCGAGCAGCCTTAAGTTAAGTACTAGCTTAAGTACAAGTGCTGATGACCAGATGCCAAATACATGGGCTTGGCACAGATGACGTTTGCCCCTTGTGTGCCATCTGCAACACGAGAGGTTAAAATAAGACACTGGGAAACGCCCATCGTGTGCAGTTGTCACATTCAACACCTCATCCTGAAACTGAGCCACCACCCCTCCCAGCCTGGGGCTGGCCAAGTCCACTTCCTGGTTCTTCCAGTCACGCGGGGGCATGGCTGTGTTGTGCATTGCTGTACTGTTGTGCTGTACTTTGCTGTGCTGTGTCCTGCTGAGTAGTGTTGTTTTGTGTTGTCTGTTGCTATGTTGTGTTGTGCTGTGCTGTGTTGTGTTGTGCTATGTTGTGCTGTGTTGTGCTGTGTTGTGCTGTGCTATGTTGTGTTGTGCTATGTTGTGTTGTGTTGTCTGTTGTAGTGCTGTATTGTCGTGCTGTGCTGTGTTGTTTGGTGTTGTGTTGTTTGGTGTTGTGCTGTGCTGTGTTGTGCTTTGCTGTGCTGCACTGCGCTGTGTTGTGTAGTGTAGTGTGTTGTGTAGTGTGTTGTGTAGTGTGTTGTGTAGTGTGTTGTGTAGTGTGTTGTAGTGCTGTATTGTTGTGCTGTGCTGTTTGGTGCTGTTTGGTGCTGTGTTGTGTTATGCTGTGTGGTGCTGTGTTGTTCTGTGCTATGTTGTGCTGTGGTACACTGTGTGATGTGTGTTGTTGTTATGTGTTGCTGTGCTGATTTGTGCTGTGTGAGGCCCATGTCTCACCTCCACTGAGAAGGACAGGTCAGGGTCGACGTTGTCCACTATGCGCTTGAACAAATCCTCACAGAGCTGTGGGAGGATAAACATAGTGCTGTCACGACAGGGCTACACCAAAACTACACCAGCTGAGGGCATAACATCAGGGAAAATACCCGTCTTTAAAAATTAGCAGTGCTTAAGTAACCAAGAGAAAATAATAGGCTATGAAAATAACGGTAATGAAATAATAATGAATAAAGTTTCTGAACAACATGATTTCATGATAAAATATCAGATGTGATATCATCATGCAATATCAAAAGTGCTGATTCACATATGTCCTGGTGGGCTAGATGGCACTTCACAAAGCATAGTTTCACGAGGCTTAACTTAATATAGACTCCGGCATTTGGGCATTAAGTAGTCACGTTATGTCTACTTCAGCTGTTCAGATCGTGTTCCCAAAAAACACGCAACAATGTGGCTTTTGCGTATTTATAAATACGTTTTTCTCTAAAAATACATCTGCTTACTTGCTTGCTTTAAATATCAGTTACTACGCAGCTGCATGCCTCTATACATAGACATTGGCTGTTTCTCATGTGAAATACACTACCCATGATTCTCAGGGTCAGGGTACTAGCCTGCCAACAGGAAGTTGCATATTTCCAGGCGAAAAGTCAACGCGCCGATTGTTCACAGACTTGGCTTACTTGCTTGGCTGCCTAGATGATTTGATTCTATTTTGCATGCAAACACCACCCAAGCGAAACCAATGCACATTTGCAAATCAAATTCAGAAAAAAAATGTGTAAATGTGTAATGGGTATATTATTTAAAATAAAGCAGGCATCAAAACATAATCTTCTGAAAATCTCAGCCGTTCAAAAGGGGGTTTATCTAGAGCTCCTGAAATCTGTGAGTGCTATAACTCTCTCTCTCGCACACGTGTGTTGGGGTACATGTGGAAGGAAGGAATGCAAGAAGGATGGAAGGAATCAATCAATGTGGTACCTGTGGAATGATCCCCTGCTGCCCGGGCTCCTGCTTGCCCATCATGGTGTAGGACTTCCCCGACCCCGTCTGGCCGTACGCGAAGATGCACACGTTGTAGCCCTCGAAGGCGTGGAGCAGCATCTCCTCGCCGATGTCCAGGTACACCTGCCTCTGGGAGGCAAAGCACGGGTCCTCTGCCTACCGTCAGAGGGGCAGGGGGAGCGTGAGTGTGAGCGAAAGACTACTAAAGAGCACTTCAAGTGACATACAGTAGTATAGCGTGTTCCTTACTTTTGCAATTTAATACGCAATTCCCCCCCTCAACATTCCAGAGATAAACAATGGCACATGTGAGTCACTTGGAAAAGTCACTGTGAGTCAGTTATGAGACGACGTGAGAAAAGCAAAGGAAGTATGCTTGAGAGGTTGCTCACCGAGGTATGGGACCAGTAGGAGTAGTCGAAGGTGAAGTTCTTCGTCTCTTTGGACTGCTTGGGGTTAGAGATGCCTGTTCAAGGAAATAACTCATATTTTAATCTTGTCTTTAAAGAAACAAAACAAACAGCACCCAGTGTCATTGTGATTACACGGCACGGCACAGCACACAGTGTACACAACAAAACTGACTCTGCACTTAACCCATCACACTGTGAGCAGGGGGCAGCTTAGGGTGCCTCTGTGGCACTACTGGCAGCTGGTGGATTCAAACCTGCGATCCTGCAGTGACAACTCCGATACCTTACTTAATACTAAGCAATACTTAACAAAATAGTTACATGCTGTACTAGGGCTGGGCGATATATCGATATTATCGTAATATCGTATCGTAATATTTATATCGATATGTATTTGACACTATATCGCCATATCGATATATTTTCAATGATACAATACCACTTTATCAAAACCACTTATCCTAATGTGTTCACACTGTTCAGACAGCCGGAGCTTTCTCGGATCACTCAGTTTTCATTGTGATCGTAACATTGAACGTGTTTTGACAGTCATTTTGCCTGAATGCTTATTGCCTGTCAGAGGAAGGTTAAGTTAAAAAAATAAAAATGAATAGATTTTTCCCTCCTGTTACTTTTAAATAGGTCACACAATGTTTCAATAATTATCGATATCGACCGATATGAAACACTTATATCGTGATACAGATTTCAGCCATATCGCCCAGCCCTATGCTGTACTATGCAACAGTTACAAGTTGTATGCATCAGGATTTTTAAAAACTATGTCTGAAAAATGAATGTCAGCTGTTAACTTTCAGTTACCGCGAGCCTGCTTGGGAAGTACTCTTAAAATGGTGGACGTCATGAACATACAACTCGAAATAAAACAAAGAACAAAACACCAGAACATCAGGAGGATCTGGCTCTTCACAGTACAGCCAGTCTGCACATGGTCTGGTCTACACAGTTCTTTCTTCTCTTCCCCTCAGAAGGTCTCTAACAAAGCCCCTTCTCTCTGGGCTGTCTATACTGGGACTGAGTAGGAGGGCTCGCTGGGCCTCAGTCCCACTTCCAAGGGTGGCTAAAGGAAACCCAGGGGCGGCCGTAGCCTCCACTGACCGACAGTGAGAGAGAGAGTGGCCATTGAACAATGGCGAAACCCCAGCCTTGGCCTGTCAAACATCAGTGTGTTTGTACTGGAGGGAAGTCAAGCCAAACAGACTGCCAGCTGAGCAGATTCTTTAGATAGAGGGGGGGGGGGGGATAGAGAGAGAGAGAGAGAGAGGATAAGTTAGAAAGGCTGAGGGAGGAGGGAGGCAGGAGAGAGAGGAAGAGCAGGAAAGAGAGAGGGAGGGGGAGAGAGAAAAGGGGGGAGAGAGAGAGAGAGAAAAGGGGGGGGGGGGAGAGAGAGAGAGATAGAGAGAGATGAGAGGGAGAGTTAGAAAGAATGAGGGGGGAGAGAGAGAGGCAGGAGAGAGAGGAAGAACAGGAACGAGAGAGGGAGGGGCAGAGAAAAAAGGGGAGAGAGAGAGAGAGAGAGAGAGAGAGAGAGAGAGAGAGAGAGAGAGAGAGAGAGAGAGAGAGAGAGAGAGAGAGAGAGAGAGAGAGAGAGAGAGAGAGAGAGAGAAAAAAAGGGTGGGGACCTCTGGATGGAAACATTGTGTAACCTGAACTAAAGTGTTTGCACAGAAGCTGCTCATGTGCATTTTTGACAGCTCCAGACCTTTCCGACACAAGACCCAAGTAGTTATTTCTATCATACATTTATAGACGTACACCAGCAGTAAAATGAACCACAGCACTCCAAAAACGTACAAGAAAGAAAAAAATAATAACATTTAAAAAATGTATAAATATGACTGATAAGGCAGAGGTAGAGTTTTGTACATTTTTTAGAAACCCAATATATAAAATACTACATATACACAGTATAAAAAATACAGCCAGTATAAACAAATAAAAGAATGGAAACAAGACATATTAAGCAGCAACAAAGAAGAAAACTGTAGGTACATGTGTTGTTTGCAGAAGTTATGACACATAACTGCTTGGTTCATTCTCTTAACTAGACAAATGCCAGCGGGCTCTTCTTCTAACATTTCTGTTGTCTACTGCTGGTGCTATATTTATGCAATCTACTATGCATGATCAACACGACCCCAACATTGTGATCTAATCTAATGTGAACGCAGATTAACCACAAACCAAATGCCAGACTTTTCACAAAGGCAGGGCAACATGGCTTAAGATAGTGTATGCTTGTGAGAGTTTGTGTGTGTACGCGTGTTTGTGTGTGTATGTAATTGAGTGTGTGTGTGTGTGTGTGTGTGTGTGTGTGAGTGTCACTCACATGTGGATTTGTCCTGCATCTGGATGACACACTTGGCCCCACGGTTGGTTTCGCGAGCGTTGAAGGGCCGCACGCGTACCGCCACCTTCACCGAGGCCGACGCCATGTTGGCCTCAGGCATGGCTCTCTGATCTAGAGAGACAGACAGACAGACAGACAGACAGACAGACAGACAGAGAGAGAGAGAGAGAGAGAGAGAGAGAGAGAGAGAGAGAGAGAGAGAGAGAGAGAGAGAGGGAGGGGGATAAGTATGATGAGGCAGAGCAGATCTCTAATTATTTCAGCAACATATTACAGGAACAAGAAATTGCAGACGAGCTTCCCACATTCTACATGATGATACACTTTAATCTTTTGGCAAAAATCCTTTGCCTTTTGCAAAGAGTCATCTACACACTACAGCTGATATTACGGCCATGATATTCGGAAAAGGTGCAATATGCAATAACACTGCTGAATGTTGTGATGACTATATGCCTTACGATAAATAAACAATTACTTATTATGCAAAAAGTCCACAGGTGTCCCTGTGCACAGGCCTTTCGTGATACAGGTGCAGGTAAGACAGGTGAGTATCTTCCGAGAGTGAAGGACCAAAAAACAGTGCACACTGATCATTCTTAAACTATTTTGTTTTATTTGGGGCCACCAAATAAAGGAAAAAAATGGTATAAGAGTGATCAGTGTGCAGTAGGGCTGCACGATATCGGAAAAATTGATGATATGTTTTAACATTGCTGAATGTTGCGATGACGATAAACAAAAATTTATATTTTTAAATATAGTTTAAACATTTAAATATTTAAATACAGTTTTAACATCTTTCAACTTAATCTTCACCGCTAGGCCGTAGCCAGTGCACAGCCTATGGGGGTGGATATCAAGGACAGTAGGACTCCATTTGATTTCCCAAATATCTTCATATGTGGAGCGTGAAACATCTTACAGTAATGTCCCATTTATTGCAGTTAAGCCATGTTTTGCGATGTGTGTATCACGATATTGTATATTGCGATATCACAATATTTTTGATGTATTGTGCAGCCCTAGTGCGCAGTGTTTTTTGATCCTTCACTTAAAGGAGAACTTCGGTGTAAAATGAAAATTGGCATGTTAAAACATCATACCGAGTTGGTATGTGTAATGAGGAGCAAAATTGATTTAGCCTGTTGCATTCAGAGTTTAACTATTTTTTATCATTTGTCCCAGAAGGCTAACAATGGAAGTGGTAGGTGCCCTTAGACGAAGCATGACGACTACGCTACTTTTAAACCATTAAAACAGCTCGAAGAAACTCCACACTCCATCAGTAGTACAACAAAGGCCCTGACATTAAAAACAAGGCACTGAGAACTTTGTAAGTGTACACAACATTTATTAATAAAACAGTTTTGACAGGCAGTACCTTGCAGTAGTTTCTCTTCGCCACCATGATGAAAGTCCGCACAAGACGATTGACGAACACGAACCAGCAGGACGAATAGGAGGAGAGGTAGTACAAATGACTTGTTTGTACTTTCATCATGGCGGCGACGAGAAACAATTGCAAACTACTGCATGTAAGAACAGTTTTTAAAATAAACGTGTACATTTACAATATTCTCAGTGCTTTGTTTTGAATGCCAGAGCCTTTGTTGTAATATCGATGGAGTGTGGAGTTTCTTCAAGCTGTTTTAATGGTTTAAATATGCAACTTACAACTCTGTCTTCACTGCTAGGTACTGGACAGTGAGCAGCCTATGCCATGGGCATCAGAGGCAGTAGGGTTCCACCTGATTTCCTGACTACTTTGATATGTGGAGCGTGAAAGCATTGCAGCTAAGCATATCACGATATTTCGATAAACTGCAGTGCTGCTCCACACACAATGCCCCAATAGCCTGCTGACACAGACGGCTGGGTCACGTACACTCTATTGGTCTTTCATTTCAACCTGCTCCAAAACAAAGCCAGTGCAGACTTCAAAAGTAGCTATGTCAACAGCAGGCCCAACTCACCGGCCTTCATTTTTCTGTCGCGCCATTGGGCTCTCACACATTCACGCCCTCATGCATTCACATGCTTGCTCGGCCACAAAAATGTCCTATCATCCTCGGACTATCTGCCGCACTTGTTCCTGCTAGAGTTCAGGAGACAGCTGTTCCAGCCTTCTGTGGTGCAGAAGGGTCAGATAAGAACTCCACTGACGCAAGACCCTGCAAGCTCGTAGTGCACAGATTAATTAAAATGATACTACAGGGTTTGCACTCAAACACAGCTATGCAACAGGTAGTGGAGCGGTGAAACGTCAACAACATCCACAAAGGTTGTTTTCAGATGTCATGACTGCTAAGTTGCGGGTAATTGGACTTCTATTTGTAGCTTGAAACTACAAATAAAAGCTACAAAGAGAAGTCCAGTTGCTTAAAACTTAGAACCTATGACTACTATGACCGGGATGAATGAGTATCTTCACAAACATGTTGTTTCTAGAAACTCACAACAACCCGCATGACAACAACTGCTTGAGCAAGATGATGTAATTATGACTATGGCAGCTTCGGTCATGTCATGTGGACTCTCAGGCCTGTGTGTGACACCAGCGAGGTGTCATCGTCAATCGAAGAGCAGTGACTTTGGAATGTGCCCAGGGGGGGTTGGTGGATCGCTTATCTCTAATCGGAGGCGGCAGAAAGGGGACGACTCACCCTGGAGAGAAACCTACGGGTCCACATCTAAAACAAGTCTGGCTACGCCCTCCGCCTTTAATGCAGAAAAGACGGTCTGTCCACAGAGAGCGCGCCTGCATGGCACGCATAACAAACATAACAGGCATAGCTTCCACAGGCTGGAGCAGCCACGACCCTCTTACGCAAGTGCAGCAGGTGACAGAGCGAATAAGTGCGAAGGAGAGAGAGGGAGAGAGAAGGAGAGAGCGAGAGAGAGAGAGGAAGAGAAAGACAGAGAGGGAGAGAAAAAGAGAGAGAGAGAGAGAGAGGGAGAGAAAGAGAGAGAGAGAGAGAGAGAGAGAGAAAGAGAGAAAGAGAGAAGAGAGAGAGAGAGAGAGAGAGAGAGAGAGAGAGAGAGAGAGAGAGAGAGAGATGGCGGAGCCACCATTTCCTTTCCCCATCCCCATGCCTCACCACTCTTTCGTTTCGCCTGACAAGCACTCAGGAAGATGATTTGTGCAGAAGGCAGAACACCGCCGCCCAAATCCCCAATGTGAGCGAAAGCCAGAAGGTGCTTTGATGAAGAAGTACAGCTGGCGGTGGGTATGGGTATGGGCTATGATGGGAATGGGTATGGCTATGATGAAGGCTAACAGTTCAGACTGGCCACATTAAGAAACGTTTCTCTGAGCTTCCTTAGTATATGTCTGGCAGATGAATGTAATGTCTAATATTGTAATTGTCAGGCATATTTTTGTCCATTTGTTGCCAATGATTTGGATTTGGGTTTAAAAAGTTTCAGAAGTTGGTCTGTCAAAGTCAAGCATCAACTTTGAGGAGACTGGTGTGTGCTTTTAATTTATGACAATAAAACAATCATTGCATTATTACAAATATTTTACCACTGAAATGTTGTACAACTGCAGGTATTTTGTGCCTATAATAAAATGAAACCCACATCATTTGTAATAATTGTTGTTGCCTCAACTACGTTAAGTCTGTGCACATTTCACAACAACTTGCAAGCAAAATCCAGGTGTGGTTCATTCTGGTTTATACCATGGCTTCGTTCAATTTCACATTGTGATGCGTCCTTTAGAACGGTTATTAACTTTCTATATACGCACACCTATGAAGTAGTCCCTGCTTTCCAACGTTATTATGCTTATGTATCAATGCGCCAAGTTCGTGGTGAACTGTAAATAAACAGTAAAGACGTGACAGCTTTAGCAAATGACGAGCAAATGGAAGAACACAGAGTTGCAACGTTATATACCCCTGAGATCATCATTTAGTGCTGTCACGCTGCATTTGGGCTCTCTACTCTCTCCGCTTCGCGTCGTGGCCGCATTACCACCTCGAACGTGCATTAACTTTCTGATATCCGAACACCGTGTCGTCCATTATCCCCTACATACACACCTGTGCACATCCACACTATTATCATTTTGTTTGTCTCAGCCACATACAAAATGGTGCCTTTTCCATACCAAATCAGAACCAGACTTTTCACATTTCCTTCCACCACCTGCATGGGCCTGTGATGAGCCAGGGGGAGAAAGACTAATTTGTGATGAGCACTGGGGAGAAAGACTAATTTCAGTTTGATGATGTCCCGTCTCTATCTTTCAACCAATGTCATCTTGGCAGTGACCATGGCTGATCCACTTTCACAGAGCACAGCGCTTGGTTCTGAGCCTGTTTGTTTACCACTGATTCAGATGAGTGCCACTCGCTGCTTCTTTGATGCCTCTGCCAGTCCTTGTTTTCTGGCATCCATGTGGTGTTGGAGAAATATTAGCAATGAATGTGATGAAAATGAAGCGGCCAATTACGTGCTGATGCACTCGAGCCATCAGGTGGTGGTAGTGGTGGTGATGGGTTTTAACCACTGAAGTAGACACTTAATACTTCACTTGAACACTGAAGTGCACAATTCGGCAGTGTCACACAAGAGTATCATGACCACACGTGGGGTTTCTGTGACAGTGACAGATGAAACAGACTTAAGTTCAAAGTACAGAACTTCAAAAAGTGGCGAGGACCAAAATCAGACAGGCCCAGGCCAGAAAAAGAGACAGAAGAGGGAAGTTAAGATGTGTGTGACAAAGAGAGAGAATAATAATAATTCAGAGGGGGGGGGGGGGCAGTAGAGAGACAAAGAGCAAGAAAGGGGGGGTGGGGGGTGGGGGTGGAGAGGGAGAGAGAGAGAGAGAGCTGACTGTGAGTCAACTTGAGGAATGTACCTCATGTCTGTCATTATGTCTGCCATGTAATGAGGCCTCTTCCAGCAGGGAGACCACAAGACAGGGGAAAAAATACACACAAGTATGTGCTCTACAGCCTGAAAGTAATTCAACGGAAAAACGGTTAATGGTACCCTGTAGCGACAGTACAGCCGTACCAGGGCAGACAAACCTGCAAACCTGCAAGCTCCTTGTTACAGGATAAACAGAATCACATGGCCATTAAACAATGTTATATGGCACTTTAGAACACACACACACAATTATTTCTCTGCAAACAAGTGAAAACACTGTCTGCTACCTCAGCTAATGCTCTTTAGTCTGTGGTAGGATATCAGACACCTGAAATATTTAACAAAAAATGGAGAGGGAGCCGCTTGGTTTTCCCAGGAGAACCAATTAAATGAAGAGCAGATAGCTAGGAGATGTGTCAAAGAACTATGCAAGCACTGCGTTGACTGGCTCTATGGAAAGCTGTTTTACAAATGCCCTGTTAGAGGCGATAGGCCTCATTTAAAGGCCTATTGTATATGTCGAGAGGTATGGGCCATGGTTTCTCTCTTCTGTGTGTTCCATTTACCCTAAACACATGCTCGGACAGAAACGCCCAACCGTCCATCAAAAATGTAAAAAGGCATAGTTTACGTTTCAATTGATCTGGTTAAACGAAAAGGGACACAAGACTAGGTCACCTAATCGCAGCCATATCACAAGTCACATGGCTTGGGTCAACACAATGATGAAACACTATTCAACATGTAAACATCAAACGACGGTCTTCAACTAGGTTAAGTGGTGGTCGATGACACCAGATCCCTAATTTAAACGGTTTAAATATTTAACTTTGGCAATCTGGGCTCAGTCACGTCGGTCACATTGGGTCAATAAAATGAATTGGAGCTTACCGACACAGCTACACTATTCTGTACAACTTTAACAAATCCATATACGGACAAACAAAAACGCATGGTCTAGATATAGCCTCTATTGCGACTTATACCATGTCCTACTTGAGAATCCTATTTACATTAGTTTTAAAAAGTTGAAATAGTTGTGCCCTCCCTTACTATTACACAACCGGCAGATAGAGGGAGAGAGAGAGCGAGAAGGATTCCAGATGGATGATGTAGGAGTTAAAAGTAGGATACTTACCAGTTAATTCAACTTATTTCCTTTATGCTGATTACAAAACGGTGAAACACAAACAACTGTAGATAAAAAGTTTCAGGAAGTTCGAAAAGTTGTAGAAAAAAACTTCTCAAAGTTGTCCAAAAAGCTTAGCCTACCACCTGCCCAGATAATTGGCAAGCGGATCGCTGCTCTCGACGACGGAATAAAAAGTTAAGTCCAGCCAGTCTTTTGGAGTTGCCCCATGTATCAGACATAAAGTGAAAGTAGACCGATACGGCTCGTCGAAGTACACGATATATGATTCCTAAAACTTTAAAACAGGCTAAAGCTCTCCAACAATAGATGAAAAGAAAAGAACAGATTTTCCGTTCACCGCCTGGTCACCAAGACAAAATTCCGAACTGAGCAAGTCCCAAAAATCTTTCCCTTCAGAAGACCGACTAAAAGTGTTTCAAAGACCTATTGTCAGAGGCACTTCGAAACTTGCAACAGGGTTGCAGCACAATAATATTATCACTTTAAAATAATAACTCATAAATAAATCTAAAGAATGAGGTGATATAGCCTATAAAAGTTGCCGCTGCCGCAGCTTCGCGTGCGGCCCCGTCACCCTTCTTCCCCTGTAGGCTCCACCTCCTCACACTCACAGGGGCAGCACTGCCCTAGCCGTACATGACGTCGCTTTCGATAAGCTTGTCTCACTCGGTATGTTTTAAAATCATGAGGCACGGTTAGAGCATTTAAAACTTGGGATTTAACTTTAATGTGTAAAGCTCTGAACAAATGACATAATACACAATATTTCCTAATGAAAAAGGCCTAGACTCAAGAGGTTACTTGAGTGTAACTAAAAGTGGGCCTGGCCCAAAATTGCCCTTGTTTTGTGAAGATGTTCAAGTGAGTAGCCCATAGGAGTGGGTTTCACTCGGACAATTTGTACTTATTTCTTGAGTGCTGGCCAACCGATAACACAATGTCATTTTGAGCAATTTTACTTGAAAGACAGGAAAAGAAGGCCGCCCTATGCATATACATTTATTCACACAGATGCGTTTAATAATACAATCTGTGTGAATAAATGGTGTATTTGAATGGTGCTGCCTTCTTTTCCTGTGTTTCAAGTAAAGTTGCCCAAAATGACATTCACTGTAGACTGAGCTAAGACAAACAAAATTGCTCAATCAGAAGCATCACCATGTAGGTCGCACACACATTGCTCATCCCAGTGAAACAATATTGCCAGTTATGTATTAGTTTATCTACTCTTGACAGATTTAACTATACCTGATGAAAGCTGTCCTATGTACCTTTTTAACATATCTTCTTGTATCTATAAAAGCCAACAGCCTGTAGCCATACTGATCGGCATCATAATCTATGAAAACACCGTGAATACTGCTCTAGATTCCAATGTCAGGGCTCTTATCCCGTGCCTGGAAACAAACAAGGAAACTTAGGAAAACAAAAGAGGGTGTGTGACACTGCCCCAAGGTCCAATAGGCGATGTGCCAACTCAGTAGTGCTTTGGATTGCAAGCACTGTAGTCACTCATTCATTAGTTCATTCATTCAAAGCACATATTTAGAGGGTCAAGTTGTATTCTATTAACATGAAATGGGAAAGCACTGGGTGGCTGAATAAACAATCTATGCTTATCTACCAAGAAACCTGCAGTAAGTTTACACCAACACCCTGAAGTTTAAGCATTTTTGGTATGTATAGCTACTAGGGATGTACCATTAACACTGTTTTCTCAGACTGAACTTAAATAGTAGTACTAACTTTATGTGCTTGTCAAAGCAGAGTATGAATACGAATGCTTCTTTAGGCAGTATTCCTACTGTGAAAACCACAATTACCAACACACAAGCAGGTCAGTTAAGACAGCAAAGAAATGGTCTTCAGACTGTCATAGATGGCTACCGGCTGTTTCTACTAGTATGCACATCTGTTAGGAGAGCAAATAAAGGACAGACCATGGCCTGACCACAGCTTTGACTTTAACGTAATATTGTCATTATCAATGCCTGGTATCACGGGATGTCTTAAGAGTAAGTATGAGCAGCAGAGTATCGGCCTAATGTATCGGTAGTGTATGTCCTACAAAGCAGCTATTTGATTTTTAGCACAGACATCTGAGGGAACTGAATGAATGTTGGTGATCTACAGATGTACCAGAAAACGAAATGAATAAATAAATAAATCTTGCAAGTTCAACTTATCTCTGATTCTTAAAAGTCTACAAAGTACATAATACATTAATGACAGAAATATATAAAAATAAGGGTTAAATAAATATTGAAGTATTTAAGTGTCCTTGTAGAGACAATCACCGCACAACACTCAAAATAAGCATTGGAGGTGTCTTTTGAAAACCTAAACAATGTATGCTATCATCTACACATGTTATCTGGGCTAGCATTCGAATTACAATTCATGTTGAAAAAAATTTGGTTGTCTTGCCTCCTAAGATTTGGACAACAAACTTTGAGATTTTTTTTGTGTGTGAATTACCAGAGAGTGTTGAGGGAGGAATCTAAAATCTTTGGTTTTACTGCTCTAAACATCAAAGGATTTGGTCTTCTGAATTGATTTTGGGTGTTATAAGACTTTTTCTTCGTGAAAACAAAAAGGCCAAAACAATAAACTACTCCAAAACGATAGCCTTAAGAGCATTTCAGGTATGTTTTCTTCCTACATATGTTGTACATACAAGAAGACAAACTCAGATAAATACCTACACACCACAACAATTTCGAAGTTTCAACATGAACATGTTCCACATTGTCACGTGAGGGCATTTGGGCTAACATCAGCCAGAACCATCAGCTACCTTTTCTTGAAGTAGGCTATTTAGCACCCTGCTGTTCTTCATAGATACAGGTACACGCTGTCTGACCGTTACATACTATTGCTAATATATTTCACATGTTGTGAGCACTACAAGTTATCTGGAATGGCAGTCTTTTTATTCCGTCATGAATAATAATTTGAACCAAGTAAAACATCGAATGCTACCTGACAGATGCTAGCTAAGTAGTTTATGTTAACAATGATATAAACACACCTCTCAGCAAGCTAAGACGGCTAACTGAAGATGAAGGTTTTACCGAACTATTAACTATTAAAATACACCGTAACTACGTCTGATTATTCGTCTTTACCATTTTTTTTCTCAGCCTTTTTGCTGTGGTCACCATATCCGGATGGAGCTCCAAATTGAGAATGATGAATTTCTGTCCTTTGCCAGGTGAGTGAGAGAAGTAGAAAATAATCGACAAAGCTCATTTGCCTGCGTATGGTGTCTAGACTAAAAAGTAAAAAATAACCAGCCCATAATTCCTACAACGGTTGACTACTGTAACTACTTTTGCTAACTCGTCTGTTGATCCACAACAGTCCCATTATCATTTCTCTCTAGTTGTCATAAGAGGTCTGCTACTGAACGAAAGTAAAATGCTCTATTCTGACGGGTTTTAAACCGTTGTAGTCAGAAAACCAGTCTTGTTCGTCCTTACATTTACATTGTGTTGACAGAGAGGTGTTTTATTGGTCCTTTTAGAAATTGTTTTTACACCACACAGCATAACAGCATAAAAACAGCTCACCATGAGATGACAACTCCTTCACATAACACACAAAAACCACACATAACAGCGAGTATCTCTACATTACAGTCAAATGCAGTATCATCAGAATAATTTTAATGTGGTGCAACAGTGCAGTAAGACAGTGAGATTCAATTTTTCTGTATTTCTAGTGTATAGGTATCAATGTAATGCTTGTAGGGATGAATGATTTGTGAGCCCAAACAAAGCATCTGCACACTCAAGTGACTGTTTAAGAGAGCAGAAAGGTGACTGTGAAGACAGGATTGCCTGTTGAAAGAGAGTACTGTATTAGTATTATCATTAATGATGCGTTTCTTTACACTCATGCTACTGTTTTGTGGCTGAGGCGTCATGGTCACTTTAAAGAATATACAGAAATGATCTGATAAGACCAGATGTTAATCTCCACCGAGACAGAGACCCTTATTAGTAGCGTAATAACTAGGTCACGGGTATGACAGAGGGAATGTGTGGGTTTCATTGCATGTTGGGTTAGAGTGAAGGTGTCATGGAGAGCTGTGAAGTCCTTGGTATGACTGTTGTCAGAGATGCCTGTATGTGTATTCAGATCCCCACATAACGAGGCAGTCAAACTCTACAGATGATTGATCGGAGCTCACTGAATTCCTCGAGAGAAAGTGTGAGTGACTGTTTTGGAGGTCTGTATATGATGATCAGTAGTAAAAGCTGAGAGGGGCCCTTACTGATGGTGCACAGGCACTCAAATGATGAGAAATTGCCAAATGATGACTTGATTTTAAAGCGCAGTTCTTCGGTTTCTACATGCAATTTTGCAGTTAGATCTGTCCATGACGCCATTTGTCCCAGGATGTATAATTACAGTAGTGACAGAGGGGTGAAGATCAATAAGTTGAGGGAAGAGAAAGAACTTTATCGCCACTGAGGCAGTATGTTACACCAACTGGAAGTTTGACTCCTGTAATTATAGAGTCTTCAAGAAGGAGGATTTGAGGAGCAGAGATGTCACTGTATGAGTAAACAGATTGGGTGGAAGCTGGTATGAGATATGGGATTCTGACTCCGGGGCACTAGGAGGCGATACTGACTCATTGGCAGATTTGATCACAGGCGTAGACATATACATAGACATAGACATACTATACAGTATATGTATAGTATGTCTATGTACATAGACGCCGCCAGACAGTCGAGAAAAGGACCGCAGGTGTATGACATCATCAGTAGTCGCAGGTGATACTGGAAGGCTAGCATGTGTGCTAATCGGTAGGGATGGGAATCGAAAACAGGTTCTTGTTCAGAACCATTTTCCTGTCTTTCAATTCTTTGGAATCGTTTGCCAGTTTTGCAAATGATTCCCTTGTCGATTCCAGTATCGATTCCAGTTACGCAACATGCATAGCGATGTGCAGTAAGCAGGAAACATGGCATCCAAGCTGTTGTATTTATTATTTTCTACAGAAGAATATTTATTTTAATGTTATTATTATCTAGGCTTTTGACCTCCCTGTTGGGTTTGTAAGGTCATGTTACTTCTAAACTAAACAAAGTTGATGCTAATCGACCTGTTTGTTATTTTTTCCAAATGAGAATCGATAAGAGAATTGATAGACTGAATCATTAAGCACAATCGAAAATGGAATCGTAAAAATCTTATCAATTCCCATCCCTACTGACCGGTTCTCGTGGGGTCAGTGGTTCAACGAGTGATGCATGGCCAAAGCCAGGTACACCAGTTGGGGAGAGACATCGACAGCGTTTGTCACGTAGCCCAGGTGGTGAAGGAGATGTGCAGTGTTTTCTTTTCCTGTGGAGAGGAGCTGCACCCTGTTGTACCACAGGGGCAGGTGGTCGGGTTGCCGCGGACTGCGCTTCAGGAATGCACAGGCTGTCTGCCATAGACTGCTCCAGATTGCTGTTGGATAGCTCTTCTGAGTTTGGTAGGGATACTGCTCCTTGATGTATCAACAAAACAGGCGAGCACTTTGTCTGGGAAGGCATTATATGGTGGCTTTTCCTGGTATTGTGATTATTTTGCGAATGTGTTGCCAATGGGTATCTGTCATGTTTTGGATTAAGGGATCTGCTACTAAAAACTGCAATTTCACATTTGTGCGTGTGTGTTTGTGTATGTGTGTGTGAGTGTGCATGTGCTTGCCTGTGTGTGTATGTGTTTGTGTGTCCTTCAGGAAGTCAAAGGAGGTGCAACGGACATGTGAAGAAGATGCTATGCCGGACTGGGTAACCTTGCAGGAGCCCAGTGTCTTTTCTCAGTATAGTGAGGAATTCTGGGACAGAATTGTGCATCAGCCCAGGTGACAATCCCGGACCCAGTCAGTTCTTTGTGGCAACGGTCACTTATTTACATTGTGTAAGCGATATTTAATGCCTTTTCTGTTGACCATCAGTGATGACAGTCCACAAGTCAACTGTTTCACATCCACCAGAGGACCTGTAAGTGTCTCACACATGTCCAGCGCTCATATTTCCAGTTCTGAACAATTACATACCTTATTATTACCTAATTACATACCTAATTTTGAATTATGTGAGCTATGGTGAGCTATGGTTACTAATTCTTAATTACATATGTAATACCTGATTACTGTGTAAAACGTGAAGCATAAAACCCACTTTACACATTAAGTAAAAATGGTGCCTGGATCTTTTGCCGTTGGTTTAACATACAATACCACGTATGTTAGGGATGGACATGACATTGTTAAGTTGAACCAACATAAAAATATCCATGCAACCTGGTTGCCTTCATGTTTTTTTTTTCTTTTTTAAAATTGTTCGAAGCAGCACTTTTTTACAGTGTATTACAATCTTTTGTTTGATGCCACACCGTTTCAAGGCAGAGGGATGGGGGTGGGGGCCCCCCTCAAAACGGCGATGTGCTGAGGGTCCGGGGTCAGGGGCCGGGCAGCTGCCCTCCCCAGCAGAGCTGATGGGCCGCCGGTCGCGGGGGAAGCGGAGCGCAGAGGTGGAGAGGACAGCAGCCATCCAGCCCAGAGTGGCTGCTGTGTTGAACCACATTGGAGAGCTCAAGAAGAGACAGGGCTCTGTTGAACTGTAAGGAGAGTGGGGGGGTGGTAAGGGGGGGTGGTGCAGCTTGAATTACAAGATTATCGTCAATGGTTTGTGGTCAGATTTTAGCTACATTCGCCCATCATACCTGCTCTGTTGGAAATTATTGTTTTAGTGCACTGTCACATGTTCAACATTTTTACCATCTAGTCAACTGATTCATTATGTAAAACGCCTGGTTTGCATGGAGTCACACTCCCCCCTGTGTTTGTTTTGTGTAACTGCTGGTAAAAAAAAACAGAAGGGGAAAGTGTGCAATGCAACCTTTGCCTTACTCTCTTATGCGACATCATGACATATACTTAGTATATTATTAGTATTGTAGTGAACCGAATGAACCTTTAAATTAAACTTTAAAAGAGGTTAATCTGTCTATTCCTCAGGCTCAAAAAGGATACTTGGTGGAGCCACAGCAATGAACTTGAGCCAACACACCACAACATAGCTTGGAGAAAAGCCCTTACAGAGGCTGGGGCTGAGCAACTTCTAGAGCCTATTTTCAGAGATGACCTTAAGGATGCTCCAATGCATGTAGGGGATAACACCCAGATGCATACAGCTGCAGCATTGACCAGCCCCAAGGTACACACATACATTAAATGTTTTGTGATTAAATGTAGATCAGCATTTGAACAAATACACACCTGTTCTGCTGTGACTCGTACACACAGAGAACCTAACAGCCAAAAGTCTGGCGACCCAAGTTTGAACCTGTTAAACCTGTGGTCTTTCCTGTAGCATGGATTTGCTGGAAGTGATGAAATGCGAAGTCCTGTGCCAGGTGGAAATCCCATGATGGCTTTCGTGCTGGCGTCCGCCGATCGGGAGTCCCAGAGAGCCTGGCAAGGCCCCGGTCTGCCGCAGGAGCAGTTCTGGGGATTTGGGCACAGAACTGAGGACTGAAAAATGTCATTTCTCACATCAGTACTGCCGTCCTAAGTCATTTAAACGTCAGACAATGGGGTATTTGTGAATTTACTCATAGATTTGTAATTGTACATAGTTTTCTTGAATGATACTACCATAATCAAATCTTTGACGTTATTTATTATTTGATGGTATTAAATATGTATTATAGTTGATAGTATTTAAATGGAATTTATATACCTATGTATTAAACGTATATGTTTAATTTAATTACATTTTAATCAATTTCAAATATATGGCTTGTCATGTACATGTTAATGTATGTAATGTACGTAATGTAAGGCCAGTTTCCATAACAGCCATCCAGTCTCAGTCTGTGAGACTGTCTGACATTGACTTGAGCAGGTTATTTATTTCTCCATGCATTACTATGCACTGTGGGCTTTCAAGATGTAATAAAAGTTTTGGTGAAATGTCACAGGGCGCCACTGGTCTTATTCGGAGTGCAGATGAAAACATGGCAGGTGTTAATAACAATGTTGTCCAAATAACATTTAGACGACACCCAAGACAAAAGCTGTCGGGCCGTTGTGTCTGCTGTTGTGTCAAATCTGAGGGGATGGGGAATAAAATGCAAAATCAAAACAATCTCTCTGTAATCAAGTTTGTACAGTCAAAAGTCATTTGCAATACCTCAGATACACTAGCAGGTATTTTCTGCTATTTTCTGTGGTCTAAGAGGATTGGGTATAGTATGTAAAAAAAAACAAAAACAATGGACAGGTTTGTATAGTCACAAGTTGCAGGCAGTGCCTCTTACTTCCTACAGGCCATGCTTTATTTTTTGTATTTGGAGTAAGCTGGGCCTCAGGTCAACAGAGCGGTAAGCGTTGAGTGGGCAATTGTATTGGTCTCCAGCTGGGAGCAGCGTCTACTGTGCTTACTTGTGCAGTGGGTCACCTTGTCTGTGCATCCGCTCCACTGCCTCCAGCGCTGCTCGATGCCTGGGTCCGCCGCACTGTACTGTACCTGGGCATTTGGCACACGGCTGACATGTCAGGCCAGCGAAGCATTAGTGCTCGGGAAGAGAGCCTGGGAAGGCGAGTGGACTTTGAAGAACCAGGCACAAGTGCCTCCCTCATCCGACGGCACCCTGCGGGCAGGGCAGCGTGTTCTCGTCTCCGGGCCCTTCCCGCTGAACTCGATGTGCTACCAACCGGCGCCCACACTCCCTTTAATCACACAATCCCTGCATATCTTGGATCTGTTTCAGCAAGAAAAACAACGGCTCGAGTCCCAGGCCAAACCAAACCAGACAAACATTTGCAAAATTCATGCAGTGCAATAATTAGATTTATGACCTGTTGGGAGAATGTTGTGGAAATGACTTTAAATAATAAGCTGCAAATTTGTCAAAGAGATGAAAATGTAAGGAGCTCCACCATTGCTTTTGGAGAAGTAAAAAAGGCTCAACAAAATTTGCAGCTTTAAGATATCATAGCCCATGGGCTATAATTTGTCATTTTTTCTCAGTCTTTTCGGTAAGTTTATTCATAATATGCTTGAAACAGTACTGCATTCATTACCCAACTTCCTCAGAATTTCTGGTTTATGCCTCAAATGTATGTAAATGAGTATGTCAGTGCCTGCTATTAGAATATAATGGTCTTGTGCTACTTTATGAACATGTCAACATGCTTAGTCATGGTGTAATGTAACTAAATCCTGGAAGTTTTTTTTTCCATGACTTTGTAACAATGATAAGACATTACAACTTGGTTCAAACTAACACCATACTATGTAGTGAAATGCTATCCATCCATTCAGGATGTGGACAGTAACATAACAGTGATGGGTAGTCTTTATTGTCTTTGTACAGATAGACACCTATACAATAAAAATGTCAGAAAGAAACTAAATAGCAGCCTAGCCTTTATTTACGACCTGGTAGGAGAGACCTGCAAACTCATCTTGCATTCTACATGCTCTGTGAACCAAGTGATTTTACAGGATACAATTACAATGCTGATTACTATAGCCTTTTCACCTTTGTCAAACAAAGAACCTCTTTATTGCGGAGAGAGGGGAAGGATAGATGGAACGGGCTGTTGGGCCCTTAGGAAAGAATATAATATTTCCCCCCTTCCAATAATAATAAAGGCTGTCATTATTTTCTATGGCTGGTCCTGTCAGGTCAGGGTCTTTAGAATTGTTCTAACTTCCCATCTTCTTATGGTGCTCCTGAAAGGAAATAATGGCTGTCATCATATTTTAGGCTTTGACACCATCATTTATATTACATGGAGTTGACACTTTTAATCAAAGCCCCTGATAACTGAGGAAAAGAATCAAGCTGCATCAGTCATATGAGAATTTCCAAATGGAGAGAGAATTCTCTATTCTTCTCTGATGTTGTCACCACTGACTCTATCGTACACGCGTACACTTTGGCGTGCTGGTCCATACAAAACATTTAAAACATGTGCTCAAATCACTGCAGGTCATTCCCCAGAGGTCAATACATCGTATGTAAACCCAGTGTTGAAAACGACTGAACACCTTCTTTCCCAACATAGCACATGCTGTATATTTCCCTCGTGCAGGCTTGGCCTATCCACTCTGGTAGGCTGAGCTATGACATTTTAGACATTTGGATGTATCGAATCAGCTTTAACACTAACAGTATAAAGTCTAAAGAAAGGGTATAAAAATGGTTTGTATGGTTTGTGTTAGCATATCATGACCTACCCAAAATACACAGACATGCTCACACATGTTTTCGGACAATAGCCACTGGCATCTGCATGCCCTACAGTACATTTTTCAAAACTGACAAGCACAACAATGAAACGACGCCTTTTGCCTTGATCGTTGGTTTGTGTGTATCTAGGATTTCGAGAGCCAACCAATGACTAATATACTCCCACGCATCTTCCCAGCAGATTATGATGACATTTCGAAAGCGAAAGTGAACAGATTGGTGTGAGGCACTTTGCTACCTATTTACAACAGCTTCAGAACAAACTGTTATAAAGGAAGACTACTGCATCGTCATGGTCCAAAGAGTGTGTGGGGCTGTGGGATGCTCTGGGAGTTGCGCAATAGTCGTTCTTTGCGCAGTTTCACTTACAACATTCTGCATATGCTTTTGTATACTATTTTTACAAGCGGAGCAGATCAGTCAACTGAAGACAGAGATGAAGACTTTAAAGACGAAAGTTGAGAAGGTGGATATCACCGAGCATGCCGCTTGCTGCTGCGGGGTAGGTGAGTGATGGTTGAAACCCTTTGGCTTACTTTTGACAATGAAATTACGATCATTTACTGCAGACTTTATTAAACAACCAAGTAGGCCACACCTGTCTAAAAATTACAGGGCTAGTGCAGATGTGGATTTATTTCATTGAGAAGAATCTTTATTGGACTATGAAGTACTGTTGGCGAACCCACTTAGCAAAGTCTGCTTGTCAGCTGTCACCAAAAGCTTAACAAAATGCACCTTCACACATCCTTCATAGTCAAATAAAAATTCTTCCCAGGGTGTTTTTGCATTTTATTAGTTCCACAGAAAACATAATGAAATTAATCCACATCTGCACTAGCCCTTTGATTTCAGACTGGCATCAACAAAGTTAGAACATGAGTGTCTTTCACGTTAGGATCATGAGGAGAAATTTAAAGTGACAAGCGCCTCATTAGATCTAGGCTTAAAGACATCAAATTCAACGTAATGACATTACTGGAGCACACTTGTTTATTAACAATTTATTACAAATGTCTAGTTGTCTATGTAAAGCATTGGTTTTCCTTCAGCTGTCCTTTCACTTACAAGGCTCATGTTTCTAAAAAGTCCCATTTCTTTGCATAAAAGTAAACTACAACAACCTTTTAAAATGGACCAGAATGCAGGAAATTACTTTTAATAATTTATTAAAAGTTTTCTGAGGGTTGCCCCCCCCCCCCCCCCCCCTGCTAGGACAGTCTGGTTATTTGTATGTAATATTATTGTATGTAGCATTGTTTTTTCAGACTATGCCCACTGGATTAAATGTATTGAATATCACTGTGATTTTCATTTGGTTGAAAAGCGTGAAAGAAACTAGCCTAAATTACAGGCTAAAGAAGTATAACACTAATCGTTGGTGCCCAACCAACATCTACCGGCCACCTATTCGCCGCAGTCTAGAACCAGCCCTGCTTTACAGTTCTGCATATTTTATTCACATTTATAATACTCTAATTTGTCTTTTGAAAATGTTGTCATGCGATGATTTTTGTGTATTGTCTCCCAGACACAAGGGTCAACTCATTTTTCTTCTAAAGGATCAATTTCCCTCGTTGTTCTGTATCCTGCCAATACAGGTATGGGGCTGTTACACGGATGCGAAAGGACAGAGTGCAAGCAGAGTCAGAAGAGAGGCGGCGTCCAAATGTGGCAGACCGCGGCGGCAGAACCGAAGTAAGTCATTTATACACCCTACATACTAACACAAAAATGGACCACTGTCCCGAATAAAAAAAAGTGTCACTGTGATGGCTTGGGTGCAGCATGTAAAAGCTTTTTTTGTGGAGCCCTTTTTCCAGAAAGGGGAAGGAAATTGAGCCTAATTTATAGTCATATTTTGGCATAAATCAAACAAATTGTCCTGTTTCTATCTAACCATAAGTCATTTTGTCTGTGTGGGCCAAACACTGCCTGTTTGTGTTGGACAGGCCATGTTATTTTCAATAGGCTCAGGCCTTTAACTTGATTCATATGACTTTGTTAGAAGAGGTTATCTATCAGCCTCAGTGACCTTTGAACCAGTGAGCTATAAATTACCACTGTTTTAGATGGCCATATTTAAGATTTCTCCCAAATACTCCCGATCCTCTATTTGACCTCAGGGTGGTTTGGCTTGACTCGTAGCACTGCTGTTGTTGAGGCAGTGACCACCATTTTGTGAGGAAGCAAAATTCCAATGCTCTGTGTCAAGGTGCACTAGGTCCTAGGAGACAGCTCATTGAAATTTCGGTATCGAAAACATTCATTACCGCTTGCCCATTTCATCAGAATAGCCTAACTTCTCTAAATAAGTTTAGAATGTTTCCAAGTTACCCAGGCAATCTTATCATTCCCAAAACTATATAAGTTCCAAAGCTCCCCATGGTTGTCTCCGGGATAAGGGCCTAGTAGCTCAGTGAGACTAATGAACACCTCCGAGAGCCACTTCGGCACACTCCTCACACTAATGAAGCTGGACTGCTCCAACTGAAATGCATTACTGTGGAAAAAGTGTAAATGTGCACTAAATGTGCTCTAAATTTAAGCTGCAGACACATAAATAATGAGTGTTATTATCTCGTCACGGCTCCAAAATTAGCCTAGATGCCAGCCGGAGCTGCTGTCGACCATATGGTTAGCACAAAAGTGTGGCTGCTGTTACATTATGTTTGTTATGTATAATATGACACTGTTCTGTGTAATGTGTCAGAAACAACAATCTTGCTATGGTTACCGAACAGCATGGGTCCTACCTTGGCCACACATGTTTTACACATCAGAACTGGATTCAGTGGTATCATTTGACATTCTGGTGTACTTCAGCAGAAAACCGCACGCTCCTTCACCTGCAGGCTTTGTCTTCTCATTCACATAGTAAGTTTACAAAAATAACAAATATATATATATATATTGTTTTTATAAAACTTAAAAATGTTTGGTTGTAGTAGTATAATTTACCCCTTGTTCTCTTTTCAGATGAAGAAGACTGTACAGTCATAAAATGGACATCTGCTTGGAGTCAAGGGGAGGGGCTACTGGTATCCGGGGAGACAGTGACCGTGGTGACAGAGGGCCCTTACTTCATTTACAGCCAGGTAGAAGCTTGTCTGTTTAATTCACCTTGTGCGGTTCGTAGTTTTGCTAGAATAGAATGTACTATATTTGATGTTGCTGTAACTTTTCTTCTGTTTTTGTCTGAGAAAGTCATGTTGTGTTTATGCACACACACACACACTTACAGGTACTTTACAGGAGCACTACGTGGATCATGGGTCAGGTGATCACCAAACGCCTCAATGGCACAGACACCAAAGTACTGAAGTGTGTAAAGCACATGTCTGCAGGTGACAACATCAACAATCCCCTAAACAGCTGCTACACTGCTGGTTAGTATCCTCACACATCCCCAGTCCCATGCTCACAGTATGGAAAACCGACACTGCCGAAACAGACAGCTTACCTGCAAGTTGTGTTATCTAAAAAATGACTGTGTCTGGTATTTGTAGAGGAAGCAATGGAGGTAATTTATACCCATGGGTGGTACTGGGTAATGATTGTCTGTGTTTGTGTATTTCTTTTAATATTCATATTTACACTTCTTGCTTTCATCAGCACAATGAAATGCCAGTGCAGCACTGGGCAGTGAAAAGAGGAGGAATTTGTTTTTCAGCCAGAAACGCTCACTTACAGTAGGCCTGTAGAGCTTCTGAACAGCAACACTGAGATTTTCATTTTATTTTGTTCGCATCTACATTGTTGCATCAACACATTGTTTGGGTTTGTGAGCATGCCGGCTTCGTTTCAAATGCGAGAATGCGAGAACATTTGAATGAATTATGGAAATGAAAAAATAACAATTTGTTTTCTTCCAGGAGTGTTTTTCCTGGAGTCTGGAGCCGTCCTTGAGCTCTCTATCCCACGCCAGTCTGCCGGTCTCATCCTCACCCCTTACTCCACCTTCTTCGGGCTATACAGCCTCTGATCATGGACCTTGGTGCATCACTCTCATCCTTAGTCACTTAGTCACTTAGTCACGTACACACTCACACTAACACCATTGTAATGCATATATCCTCCATACTGCTGCTGTGGTCTGAGGATATACTACAAAGGTGGTTAAGTGAAAGTCCTAGTTAATGAAACCCCATCGGTAGTCGTAAACCTGATAGAAGAAGAGCCTGTTGCCAGTTGTGTAGTCAAGAGAAAGAAACCCTGGGCTGTTTTACTAGCAGGTTTATGACTGCCTCTAAGTTAATCTAACCAGGTTTGGCACTTAACCGCCTTTGTGGTACACCCCCCAGAATGCTTATTCTGTCATTAGGGCCGTTGTCCACTGCAGGAAGTGTTTGTATAATTTTAGGGTGGTCTGAATCATTATTAATATCATTGAGATTCCAGGGAATCTGTGTACAGTTATCTTTTCATAATTACAGTATCTTATGAAGTAATGCTGCCAAGCCCTTAGGTTGGAATTATATCTGAGCATATTGCTGTTATAGCCAAATGTTTACTTTCATATCATTATATCAGGGAAGTTCAGCAAAGCTTGGTATTGCCTAGAGATGTTGACACTACATCCAATTCGGAGTATGTCTATAAAGATTCTCATTCATCCAGGCTATGGTCGTCAAAGGAGCTGAGTTGTATGCAATTGGACTTCTTTTTGGAGTTGGAAGACGTTTCACCTTTCATCCAGAAGGCTTCTTGTTCTGATCCAATGATGGGGAACTAGAAGCTATATCTCTGAACCACTGTAAATAGAGTGGTCCAGAGATATAGCTCCTGGTTCTCCATCATCAGGTAGAAGCCTTTTGGATGAAAGGTGAAATGTTGTCAAGCTCCAAAAAAGTCCAGTTGCATACAACTTAGCTCTTTTGACATCCAATTGGGAGTACATTGTTTCTCTCTGAATCCTATGAAAATCGTTTTCTGGTATGCAGCTTGGCATGCTAACATTCAGCATACAAGACAGCTTGAGGTAAACAAGGGAAATTTCCAGCCCAAAGCTGAATGGTTTTGTTGGCAGCATGGTGTCACTGTGGGCATACCCAACACAGAGTTTGTTGGTCAATTATTTAAGAAAGAGAAGTATTTAGACCTGAAACTAGTATGACCTTCCACAATATCTCTGTTATTTTTCTTCTATTCTGTTTAACCTTTGTTATGCAGTCATCCACTGTAGCGTCTTTTCTTTTCCTGCTTTTTCTTTTAAGGAGTGTAATTTAATGGTTTAAAAGCAGGTGGCGCTATTGTGCCTCCTATGTTCCTACATGCAATAGGCACATAGCCAGGCTATGACTCATTTTTCTGTTGAACTGGACTCTGGTAACCTTAAAAACCCAGTGGTCTTTACAGGGCTAATTCATTTTAATTTCAAATGTTTATTATCTCTGGGTTTATTTCAATAACAAGTCCAAGGTGTGGTACATGTGGTGAAACAGTGTTCATTGTTCAAATAACCAGCACATTGACTCACTCAGTGAAAAGTTGGGGCAGTGATTTCTTGGACATGTTTCATTATACAACTGCCATAGTCCATAATGCATGTTCAGCAGTTAAATAAAAACAACTTGTTCTTTTCCATTGGTTTCTGAATGCATATGATCTATTTACCTTGGCACTTTAGTGCAGCAAGAACAGTGTTTTGTTCTGCTTGATCCTACAATCATTCCATAGAAACATGCATTTCAGCAAAAATCCTAAGGACCGCTGTGCAGCAGTGTTTGTCCTGTCTCAAAAAGTGGTCGTAATTCCTTGTTTTGAAAATAGATTTGTGCTGAATCATAGTCTGATAGTATCTGTTTGCCGTAGCCATGCTTGAGCAGGCCTAAACTCTTCTCCTGATTGCTTTGAGAAGGAGAACTACTCATCCCCACCTGCAGCTGACATCCATAATAATTTAATCTTTGTGTAAAGTCCCTGTCGCATTCGATTCTGTCATAAAGCAAAGTGATGAACAGGAGTTATTTTGAGAAACATCTTTTCAGAAAGGAACACAAAAACACACAGTACAATGAGAAACGTACTGTACACATAAATCTTCCCATTTTCTACCGTTCTCACACTCATGTCCCCCCTCCAACCACGCAAAGGGGAAGGGGAGGGTTGGCGGGGGTCGTGAGGATAATGCACAGCAGGAAAATGTAAGTCAGCACCTCTGGTCTTTGGAGAGTTGTGGGGTTATGGGTAAGCGGTGCCACTGTTCACAGAGAGAGCTGCTGGGTCTCGTTCATCTGAGCTCAAGAGAGAAACACCGAACACACCGTAGGAAGACAGAGGGACAAAAACAAGCAAGAAACACACACACGCACGCACACACACACACACACACACACACAAACACACACATACAAAACCACCACGTGTGTCTAAATGTGAACAAGTGGTCCTGTCTTCCTCTCATTTCCTCTGCCAGCGAGTTCACTAACCTTTATTGTGTGCCGGGGTCAGGTTTGTGCTCAGGCACATTAAAGTCATCACATCCACACAGAGAGGCACCCGCATTAAAAAACGAGGGAGGGGTGGGGCGGCCCCCTCTCCCAGGTCGCCATTAACCGCCTCCATTTGGCCACAGAAATACTGTCTCCGGCAGTGCATCCGTCCGTGCGCTTTGTGAATATTATTTGCCCATTACAGTAAAAGCACGGTGCGAGGAAGCAAACAGCGAGCGGAGAGTGCAAACAGATAGGGAGGCCGTATCTGGGAAATGGAGTGGAATGGAGGCGGGAGGAAATGGAAGCGGGCAGGGAAAAGTAAACAGATAACTAACAAATGTGATGGACTGCTTCACACACACAGCTCCTTGTTGACAGAAGGAGTGAAAGGTGACAACGCAAATTAGGTGGATAGGGGAACTAAGGAGACAGAAAAGAAAGGGTTACAATATTAATGCGATAAGAGTGAGTAGTGTAATGACAAGTGCATTTAGATGGAGAGACAGAGAGAGAGAGAGAGAGAGAGAATATGTGCATAGAGGTGGCAAGTTTGGAGGGAAAACGGGGTGAGAAGACAGAAAATGAGCAGATGTCAGATGAAGTGAAGCCGTGAGAAAAGCAAAGAGAGGGAGATTGAGCGGAGGCCAAAGATAGGGTGGCAGCCAAGTCAATGTCACCGCGCTGTGACGAAGGGTGTGCTGGTTGTGTATTATTTGAAATCCTGTATTTGGTTCCCATGCACAGTGTGTTTCACCCTGACCCAAATGAAGTCCTTTCTCTCACTGTTTCGCACACTCACTCAGCCACACACACACACACGAACACACAAACACACACATACACACACACACACAACACGCACACACACAAAACACACACACACGAACACACATACAAACACACACACACACACACAAACAACACACACACATACACATACCACACACACACACACACACACACACACACACACACACACACACTCACACACACACACACACACACACACACACACACACACCACACAACAGGCTACTAAACAGCTACAAGCCGGGCACCTTTCCCACAGAGAATGGAGCCGGTTGTGTCAGAGATATTTTTAAAGTTCAGCGACTCAGCACTATCAGAGACAACTCTGAAGGTTGTCTCTGTGTCTCGGCCTCACGCTGGCAGCGCGGGGGAGCACTGGAACACGGTGAACAGCACCACTGTGCCTGCCCACCATGCAGTTAATTCAGTGACTATGGAGATTATATTTCGGTGTGGGATATGCCTAAAGCTAGGTGTATACTCGCCGCATGCAGAAGTGCGCGCGCAAACGTGACGTCACAGCGCCGCACGCCCATACATACTTCATTCGACACACACGGCAATCTTCTCCTCGTCAGAGGTGTCAAATGCCTCAGTAGTTCGGTAGCCTTGCGTGTTAGAGAAGTGAAACATGACTGAATTGCAGGTTTACATCATGATTTGGGGATTAAACTGGATAAATCCGAAAAGGTTTGAGTCAGTGTGTATATTTACAGTGTTTAGACCTTATGAGTGATGATAGGATAAGGCAAAAAGTTAGCTTAATAAACGAACTGCAGGTTTGCACCTAAGTTGGTTTGTGGATAAAACTGAACAAAATCCTAAAAGTTTTAGTCAGTGTTTGTATTTCTTTTGAGTTTCCAGTAATATTAGCTGATTTGTAGCAATGGAAAATACATGTTTAGGCTGGTAGTTACTAGGCTAAAGTTAGCTGAAACCAGACTATATCATTGCCTATGGTTTTCAATGGGGCTGCCGCGCGCAAGTTACAAAAAATCGGAGGTGCGCGCACGGCAAACCTGCGCTTGAGAACGCCGTGCCAGATGTGCACTGACGTCATTTTGACGTCACTTTTGCGCGCGCACCACTGCGCGCGGCGAGTATATCCAGGCCTTAAGGCGACTAAGGCCTGGATATACTCGCCGCGCGCAGTGGTGCGCGCGCAAAAGTGACGTCAAAATGACGTCAGTGCACATCTGGCACGGCGTTCTCAAGCGCAGGTTTGCCGTGCGCGCACCTCCGATTTTTTGTAACTTGCGCGCGGCAGCCCCATTGAAAACCATAGGCAATGATATAGTCTGGTTTCAGCTAACTTTAGCCTAGTAACTACCAGCCTAAACATGTATTTTCCATTGCTACAAATCAGCTAATATTACTGGAAACTCAAAAGAAATACAAACACTGACTAAAACTTTTAGGATTTTGTTCAGTTTTATCCACAAACCAACTTAGGTGCAAACCTGCAGTTCGTTTATTAAGCTAACTTTTTGCCTTATCCTATCATCACTCATAAGGTCTAAACACTGTAAATATACACACTGACTCAAACCTTTTCGGATTTATCCAGTTTAATCCCCAAATCATGATGTAAACCTGCAATTCAGTCATGTTTCACTTCTCTAACACGCAAGGCTACCGAACTACTGAGGCATTTGACACCTCTGACGAGGAGAAGATTGCCGTGTGTGTCGAATGAAGTATGTATGGGCGTGCGGCGCTGTGACGTCACGTTTGCGCGCGCACTTCTGCATGCGGCGAGTATACACCTAGCTTAACTGAAGCTGATGAGGAGACACGGCGTGACGCCGTGCACTTCCCAGGGTTCAGCTGTAGGGGGCGATGTAAACCCAGCCCTGGGGTGCGCTCTGTAGACCTTGGAAGTCTCTCTCAGGAGGACGCTGTTGTCAGACAGGGAGGCTTTTTGGTTTCTTTTGTGTTTAAATCCGCCACAGTAACGAACGACTGATTGCTTGAGAAAAATTACCTTGAAGACTAAAACAATAGATAAACAAATAAATCAATAAGATGTAATTTTTTTTTTCAATTATGCACTCTTGTCCCTGCCCGTTAATATTAAACAGATCAAAAAGGATCAAACTTAAAAGCCAGATTTCTATTAATTTAAAAGTTTAGCCTGCTATAGGGGTGTAGTTCGGAGAAGTTTTGGCAGGTCCCTTTTCACTCCCTTTTAAAAGAACTCGGCACAGAATATGTTTAATTTCTCTCACTGGGGCTGCTGCCCTGAACAGAATGTCTGCAAAAAACATCGATTTAAATCTTCAGAACTTTTAGAAAGCATTTGCCTCAGCACATGGTCAATACATTTTTTGAAGCAACCACACTTGTCAACACATTTTTTCAAGCAAACATTTTGTAAGTGCACACACACACACACACACACATATACCTACAAACATGTGTGTGTGCACACACAGATTATTCACGTGGTGTTTGTGTGTGTGTTTGTGTACTTATGTATGTATAGTACATGTACCCACATTGTCCCATAGCATAGCTTTTTGACAGTAAATCTGTTATGCGATGCATAGTGTGTGTGGTCCCCATGCATAACAAGAACACAAAGGCAGTGAGTGAACTGGAATGCCAGAGGAAAGCTAAGGAGCTTTGAGTGTGTAAACATCTGTTTATTATTCCGTGGCAGGCAGGCAGGCAGGCAGGCAGGCCGGCAGGCAGGCAGGCAGGCAGGGCTGGGGAGTTCCCTGCAGTCCAGCATCCTGTAATGAGAAAGTGGGCCCTGCCTTTTCCCCTGCAGCACGGCCTTTAAGCGCGGGCTCCGAGCACCCAGTGCGTGCTGACAGCCCTCTGGCCATTACCTCACTGACCAGCACAATGCACACACTGTCAGCCAATGGGAAGTTGTGGGCTGTACTTGCCAGACTGTTACAGTAGAGTCAATGTAAAAACAAGACAGGCCTCTGCAAGTGCTGAAGATGGAAACTGGGACGTTTATATGATCCTGCTGGTTGGTTGTTATGCAACTAGGTATTCGTGTTTTACTGTAAATGGTGGAAATAGAGCTGCTATGGGTAGCAGTGATGGGCTTCCATATTGCAGATTCGCTATGCAGCTAATGATAGTGGATGGTTGTGTAATTATTGTGGGTGTAAACAGTCACATCTGTCATCGCTGGAGTAATGGCATGGCTGTTTACCATGAGACATTGGGTTGCAATGTATTCTGCGGTTACTCTGCGGTGGGTGCTTTTACATGCTTGTGGAGTAAAGTTTCTTCACTGTCACTATTAGCGCTACATTTTGGCATTTTACATGTGCCTAAATAGCTGTGGTGCAGGTAGTGTAAAATGAGGTCATGTAATTTTGAATATGATACCCTGTTGTAATATTGTTGCCCCTGGCTATGTGTGTGGGATTGTGGCATCATTTGTCTTAAAGATACATGTACCTGTTGAAGTTCCCCGGATGACTTTTGGTTTAGAATAATAATTCGTTTTACTTACATAAAAGCCTCCATAATGTAAAAAATCTAGATGTTTGAGGTAGTGATAGCTAAAAAGTCATAACACTAAAAGTATCATGTGAGCCACTAAAAGAAACATTAGGGCATGCGTAATGCTGATGGGCTAATTGGTAGGTGTTTGGCAATAGCATACAATGATAAATCTGTGAGGTCTGTTAGTAGTATGGTTATAGAGTATTGGGTTATGCTCGGGTAATGGTGGTCGTGTGGTTACTGTGTGGGGTAATGGTAATGGTAGTGGGGCAACAGTGTGTGAGTTCATAGTGGTAGTGAGAGAACTGTGAGTTAATGCTAGCAAGGAGATGTGTCTGAGGTAATGCTATTGAAGTTATTGTGTGTAAGGTAATTCTAAGGTAATAACTGAATTTTTAGTGTTTCAGGCAATGATAGCGACAAAATAGGTAATGCTAGTGAGGTTGTAGCGTGTGAGTAAAAGTGAGCTAGTGAGGTGAAGTTGTATGAGATAATGCTGAAGTGATTCTAGTGAGGTAGTAGTGTATGGGGTGATGTTAGTGAAGTGGTAGTGTGTGAGGTAATGCTAGTGAGGTGAGGCTGTATGAGATAATGCTAAAGTGATGCTAGTGAGGTGGTAGTGTATGGGGTGATGCTAGTCAGGTCGTAGCATGTGAGTTAATGTTAGTGAGGTACTAGTGTTAGTGAGGTGGTAGCATGTCTGGTAATGCTAGTGAGGTGAGGTTGTATGAGATAATGCTAAAGTGATGCTAGTGAGGTGGTAGTGTGTGAGGTAATGCAGGCAGGGTATTCAGAGCCTCTCTCCCTCCCTTCAGTCACACTCCGGTGAACAGAATCATTGAAGTTGAGGCGCTCTTTGATCTTTACCCCTAATAGAGCTCCTGCCTTAATCCTCTCCCTCCTACTCACTCTCTCCCTCTTGTTCTCACTCCTTTTCCTCTCTCTTTTTCTCTTCCTTTCCTTCTCTTTCTCTCTGTCCCCTGTCTTTCTTTCTGTCTCAATCTCCTCCCCACACTTCTTCAGCACATTAAATTGATTCGCTCTGAGAGAGCCATGCCAGAAGTCATTTCAGCCCGAATCTCGTTTCCTTGCCTCTCTCTACAGTTCAGCCGGAGTTTGACAGCAGAACTTCAAAGATAACAACATATTGGATTTGCCACTTCTGGTGTGCTTCACCATGTGTTTGTATGTGCGTACAAGTGAATGAGCATTTTGTGTGTGTTCATGTGTCTTTGTGCATGCATACGTATGTGTGTGTGTGTATGTGTGTGTGTGTGTGCGTATGTGTGTGTGTGTCACAGAGCAATGGATAGATAGACTGACAAAAGGACAGAGAGCGAGAAAGAGAGAGAGAGAGAGAGAGAATAGTGGGAAAGAAAATCTATTTCTATGAACTTCTATGTCTGCAAATGTCCAACCCAACCCAGCTCTGAGTAATGATTGCAACCGTGGTTTTACTTGATGTTCTATTTTCTTGATGTTCTGTAACAAACATGTTGATTCTCAGCTACAAATTTAAGGCCTGGGTATAGTAGAGAATATTATTAGGGCCACAGCATCTTAGTTGTCAGTCTTGAAGAACAGAGATTGTTTATGACTAACAACAACAAACAATCTGTAATAACTGTCTGTCAGGCAAGAGAGAAGTAAGTAAACAAAGAGAAACAGACAGAAAGACCAGCGGAGACACAGACAGATTCGCAAAGGCTTTTAAAAGATGAAGACCGTGACAAAAAGAAGCTGATGAAAAGAAAACGAAAAGAAGAAGTCTGTGGGAAACAAAATGGAAACTATATTTTTCCAGATAGGAATATATGAAACTTATTAAAGATTCCACTGATGCTTGACATCCAGTAATGGTGTCGCACAAGGCAACACAACTTCTCTTAGGTCTCTGAGCTTTTACTGAAAAGGAGAATTGTCTTTGTGTTTTCAGGACTTTGTGTCAAATAAACTATTCATTAGAAACCGTGCATCAAAATAACTCACTCCCTTGCTTTGGAATATAAAATAACTCATCCCGTTGCTTTGGAATATAAAGTGGTACATCATGTGTGATACCATCTGTGCAGTGCTTAACACAACGCATGGTACACCATACTGCTCTTACAGACTAACGCACTTACACACGCACGCGTGCACACACAAACACACACACACACACACTCTCTCTCTCTTTCTCTCTCTCTCTCTCTCTCTCTCTCACACACACACACACTCTCTCTCTTTCTCTCTCTCTCTCTCTCACGCATACACACACACACACACACACACATAATTGCTTTCATGCCAGCGCACACAAGGCACAAAGACACACAGAGAGCACACACAACCCTTGGCAGGAGACCAGGTCCCCATTGTTGGACTGCTTCCTGGTTGGTGTGTGTGCAGGGTTTAAGGGAGATTGGCAGCAGATGTGAGTAAGCCTGTAGTCTACAGGACAGGAAAGCCTGACACACTTCACTGTGTGTAAGACTACACCGATAATGTGGGTGCGTGTGTACGTGTGCGTGCACACACATACACATTCACACACACGCACACACACATGCACACACACACACATACACACACGCACACACAAGCCTGCTGTAGCTCTACTTGTGTTTTGCAACGGAGACAGAGACACAAACATACACAGAAACACACTCACTACCAGTGCACACACACACACAAACACACACACACACACACACACACACACACACACACAAACACACACACACACACACACATACACAAACACACACAAACACACACACACACACACACACACACACACACACACACACACACACACAAGCCTGCTGTACTGTAACTCTACTTGTGTGTTGCAACTGAGACACAGACACACACATTCACACAAGCGCACTCTCTACCAAAGTGGCACGAGCAACTTTATCCAGTGATGGCATGTTCTACTGTTTCCCGTTTTCACGTAATCCAAAATAATCCCCCGCCCCCCCATCTCTCTTCCTCTTTTTACCTTCCTCACTAAGCCTGTCATTCTCAGTTACGCTGAGGCTGAAACTTTCTGTGTGTGTGTGTGTGTGTGTGTGTGTGTGTGGGTGGGTGTGTGTCTGCCTCAGTGTGTGTGTGTGTGTGTGTGTGTGTGTGTGTGTGTGTGTATGTCTGTGCGTGTGTCTGCCTTAGTGTTTGAGTGTGTGTGTGTGTGTGGGTGGGTGTGTGTCTGCCTCAGTGTGTGTGTGTGTGTGCCTTAGTGTTTGAGTGTGTGTGCGTGTGTTTAAATCTAAAGTAAACTTATGCAGCGGCACATTTGCCAACAGATGGAAAGAATAAAGGCGACTAGAGCTCGGGCTGTAACGTGGAAATTTCAGGGGGATTCTGCTTCTTAGATTAGCCTGCCTCACTCCCTCCACTGTAATTGCTAGTCCAAACTCTCCTCTGCAGTTAGTTATTTTCTCTCCTTCTTTCTCTCTCTCTCTTACTCTCTATCTCTCTTTCCTGCTCTCTCTCACTCCTTAAGCACCATTTCTGTCTCTGTCTTTCTCTTTCTCTCATTAAGCACAGTCTCCCTCTCTCTCTCTCGCTCTCTCTCTCTATCTCTGTCCTTCAGCACCCTCTCTCTGTCTCTGTCTCCCCCTCCTGTGTTTCTTCCCCTGAAGCCCTGGTGGAGGTATTAATATTTATGGTTCTACCTATCTGCAGTACGGGCTCATTAGACACTGCTGCCTTCTCCTGGACTTCCCCCTCCTGACCTCTTAGGTAGGCCTCTCTCCCCTCCTGACCTCTTAGGTAGGCCTCTCTCCCCGAGCTGACCTCTTAGGTAGGCCTCTCTCCCCGAGCTGACCTCTTAGGTAGGCCTCTCTCCCCGAGCTGACCTCTTAGGTAGGCCTCTGTCCACGAGCTGGCCACTTAGGTAGGCCTCTCTCTCTGCCCTGAGCTGACCTCTTACATAAGCCTCTCTCTCCCCTCCTGACCTCTTAGGTAGGCCTCTCTCTCTCCCCTGAGCTGACCACTTAGGTAGGCCTCTCTCTCCCCCCTCTCCTGACCTCTTAGGTAGGCCTCTCTCCCCTCTCCTGACCTCTTTGGTAGGCCTCTCTCTCCCCCCTCTCCTGACCTCTTAGGTAGGCCTCTCTCTCTGCCCTGAGCTGACCTCTTACATAGGCCTCTCTCCCCCCTCTCCTGACCTCTTAGGTAGGCCTCTCTCTCCCCTCTCCTGACCTCTTAGGTAGGCCTCTCTCCCCGAGCTGACCTCTTAGGTAGGCCTCTCTCTCCCCGAGCTAACTCAGGCCTTATTGGGTGCGAGCCAGGAGAACAGGAAGACATGAGAATCTTGGCAAAGGGGAGAAGAACATGGTCCAAGTTATCTTCTCATCTCTTCTCTTCTCTTTTCTTCTCTTTTCTTCTGTTCTGTTCTGTTTTCGTCTCGTCTCGTCTCGTCTCGTCTCGTCTCGTCTCGTCTCGTCTCGTCTCACCTCACCTCATCTCTTCTCTTCTCTTCTCTTCTCTTTTCTTCTCTTCTCTCCTCTTCTTTTCTCTCCTCTTCTCTTCTCTCCTCTTCTCTTCTCTTCTCTTCTTTTCTCTTCTCTTCTCTTCTCTTCTCTTCTCAACCCTCTCTCTCTCAAACCCAGTTCTGGTCACACACCTACACATCATGCATGGACAGAGCTGGAAATGTGCCGGTGCCGATGATGTTTACCCAGGACCCAATGAAACAATGGGAGACATAGAAACAATTCAAGCGAAATTGATTGCGCACAGATTCTTTTCTCTCGCAGCAATGGCGGCTACCATCGCAAACTTTGTTTTGCTTTTTATTTATTTTATTTCTTTTTTTTTTTTTACTTTGCAAATGCACAAAAGCCAATTACGGAGATTGGGAAGTCACTGTGGTTCTTTCGCAGGCAGAGCGGAGTACTTCCTGATAACATTGTTTGGGTTCCTAATTATCTCTGCGGCTCAAGTGACCATGAAGCCTGTTCCCACAATAACAGCCTTTTTGCCTTTTCTCAAGTAGGGGAGGGAGTTTGGAAGGACTTGAGAAAGACCAGTAGGGAGATAGAGATAGACGGAAAGATACAGTGGGACAGGGAAGAAAGGGGGAGGGAGAGAGGGAGGGAGAGAGAGAGAGAGAGCCAGGTTCCAAGACGAGGTCTATTGTTTTTTCTTTTTTCCCTCGTGGCAGGAAGTGCCTTTGCGGTGGCCCTCAGCTCTTGTGATTTAGCTCTTTGTTTGTCTGCAACATGAAAGCAGCGCGAGCACTCGTCTCTCTCTAAAACCGTGTCGAACGGATGGAAAAACATGGACGACACTCAGTCACTCCACACTTCCACTGTCACTTGAAAGGAAAACAAAAGACTTTTTTAATCACAACTCAGCATTTGTATTTAATGACCTAAAAGGAATCTCAAAAAAAAAATAAAAACATAACCCAGACAGTCAGGCAGACAGATGGACAGTCAGATGGAAAGTCAATGAGAAACTGTAGACCCTGAAAAACAAGGAGAAATCCACAGGTGGTGCAGAGTGTGGGAGCTGGTGTGGTGAAAATAAAGACATGTTAGTGAACTTCCAGCCGGACAGAAAGACAGCGATAGCGCAAGATGTGAAAGATGGAAAAGCTGATGAGATTTTCTGTTCATGCTTGACATTCTTCAGCTGGCGCGGCTGGAAGTTTTTAAATACTTCGATTGCTTTTATGCAAAAAATAGCACCTTTTGAATGCACACAATGGTGGGCATCTGTGCTCTTCTTACCTCAGTTAAAAAAAAAAAAGCCTGTGAGTGACTGATGAAGAAAGAGAAGCTGCAGATGGTTGTCAAGTCACAAGATGAAGGAAGGAACATCACAGGCGTAGGATGGAAAGGAAAGTACATTTGCGTCCTCAGCCATTCGTGTAAACCATATAAAACGCACATTCTGTCTGATGCAGTTAATGACATTAGCCGTGGAGCCATCTGCTGTTGCAAATGGAGGCTTTTTGAAGGTAGCATCATCATGCACAGGCTGGGAGATGGAGGGAGAGGTGGAGAAGAGGAGGGAAGCACAGCCCTGGGTGGCCGCTGCCTTTAAGTGCCGCATGTCAATGTTGACTCCTTGTGTTCCACTCTCTCTCCTTCTCTCTCTTCTCTTCTCTTCTCTTCTCTTCTCTTCTCAGGATGTGGCTACAAGGAGGTGGAGAGCAGGAAAACAAACACATTTACTGGCCACAGATCACGCTGAGTAGTGAGGTATTCACTGGCCATGAACTCTCTCTCTTTCTCTTTCTCTCACTCTCTCTCTGTGTCTCTTTCTCACTCACATCAGCTCTGTCCAACCTCTCTCTCTTTCTCTCTCTCCATCTCTCTCTCTCATTCTCTCTCAGTCTGTCTCTTTCTCACTCAGCTCTGTCCAATCTCTCTCTCCTTCTCAACTCAACTGTCTTTCTCTCTCTCTCTCTCCCTCTCTCTTTCTCTCTCTCTCTCTCCTCTTGCTCTGTCACTCTAGTGTTCTCTCTTTCTCTCGCTCTCTCTTTTCCTTTTTAAAATGGGGGCGAGTGGGGGTGGAGGTGAAGGTGGGGGTGCTGGCTCATGTAGTGGATGCCTGGAACATGTGATGGTTCAATAAAGGGATTTGAAACGTCAAATGTCTCTCTCTATCTGTCTCTCTCTATCTCTCTCTCTCTCTCTCTCTCTCTCTCTCTGTCTCTGTCTGTCTCTCTCTCTCTGTCTGTCTGTCTCTCTCTGTCTGTCTCTCTCTGTCTCTCTCTCTCTGTCTGTCTGTCTCTCTCTCTCTGTCAGTATTTCCTTTCTCTCCCTTCCAGTGTTCCTCTTTTTTTTTTTCTTGTCTATCTGGCTTGCTTTGCTGCAGAACCTCTTCCTGCACCACCTGTCTTTACCTCAAGCTGCTGAGGCTTCCTGAGTTTTATCTCCAGACTTTAAAAACCTTCAAAGTTGCAGTGCAAACTTTTTCTTTTTTTATTTTGAGCTGGGAGGTGTGAAGGTCTAAGCGCTGTTTGCTGTTCGACCAACATTTGAAGCGTTTTTTTTCAGTTTTTTCCCCCTCAGAGACTTACCCGAGCAGGGTTGCCGGGCACGGCTTTTTGAAAAATGTTCAGTAAGGAAAGGTCATAACAGCTGTAGCCGAAAACCAAAGTATTCCTGCCCCCGCCAGTCTCTGTTCAGTCTCCATCGCCTGATAAAGAGGCCTGTTTTTTGACAGCAGGTAGACATCGGTGTAGAGGGCTGGCTGGCTGACTGTCTTGAATGTAGATCGGCTTGGCACACTCAAAAAGAAGTGGAGGAGACAGGAGATGAGAAGATGATGCCGAGAGAAAGACGAAAATGGGGAGAGGGGAAAAAAAAGCCCTGGCCTCCCTTAATGGTGGACATTAACAAGGCAGAAAGTGAAAAGGTTCTGTGTGGGAGGCCACTTAGCGATTGGCCGCTTTGGATCCTTCACTCAGAGTGACTCATCCTTAATTAGGGATCAGGTGCACGCGAGCCCTGAAATGCTAAGTAACAGCTCGCATGTAAATGAGCATTAGGACGAGCTGAAGAGTTGAACCTGCATGATGATCAGGAAGATGTGGCTACAAAGCACTACACGGAGGTAAAGAGGAAGTGAGAAAATCAAGATCACACACACGGATATAGACACACACACATATACACACACACACACACACTTGTGTTCGCACACACATGCACGCACACTCACATACACATACACATGCACACTGCCAGCATACACACACACACACACACACACACACACACACACACACACACACACACACACACACACACACACACACACACACACACACAGACTGAACAAATATAAAAACTCATTTCTACCAACTGCCATAAAAATGCTCAATGATAGATAGCAGCCATGTTATGTTATGTTATGTCTATGTATATTCTGTTCTCTATGTATAGTTTAATGTCTTTCATGTCTAGTGTGCCGTCCCAATGTACTGTATGTTGCATGTGTTGCAGCTACTGTCTAAGCCCAATACAAATTTCCCTTCTGGGGACAATAAAGTATACTCTACTCTACACACACACACACACACACACACACACACACACACACACACACACTCAGGCATGGACTCATTGGCACAAACACTTGTGTATGTACGCACCCACACACACAAGCGCACACACATGCACACACATACCCACCCACACACACACACACACACACACATGCACACACATACCTCCCCACACACACATTGTGTGTTCTTGAAAACAGCCAGCTGACAATTTGCTCTTGCTTGACATTTCTCTCCCTCTGAAAAAGCAAAGGGCTGATGAGTAGCAACACTTTGGCCTGGGCCCACAGCGCTTGAAGAAAAAGAGTCAGCTTGTAATCACGCACCCTGTTACATTCCCCCTCTACACACACCCACAAGGGACACATAGAAATACGTGTGTGTGTGTGTGTGTGAGAGAGAGAGAAAGAGAGAGAGAAGGAAAAGTTAACTTTATCATAACTGAAAGCGACAGAAACACATTGAAACATTTAGGAGAGCATTTTTTTCCTTCTTAGTTGTTCTCTGAACAGGAGGAGAGAGAGCAGAGGGGGGTTGGGCATATAGTCAGGCCAGGACTGTACACTGTACTCGACCTGCACAGACAACATGTCTGCTTCATCTGCTTTGCTCTCAAGAACACTTGAACGTAAAGCAACACTAATTAGTTTTTTTTTTTTTCCAACCTTAAAATAATGTTTCCAAAATTGTTTCAGTGGTTCATCAGCTTGTAACTGGGTGAAAGGCACTTCTGAATTTGCCTTTCCGCCCTCCATGGGCTATAACCGCACTAAGTAAGTTAGGAGGAGTGGACTTCTGTTAGTTCGACACCATTCTGCTTACAACTTGTAGGGCGACCGAAGACGAAAACTACTTACTGTTGCTTTAAGTCCGCACTGCAATGGCTACAACCAGACCTAATAATCCGAATGGACAAAATCAATGACTGTATATTACACTCTTATATTTTATATATATACAGTATATATATATATATATATATATATATTATATTACTGTTATATTACTACTCTTATATACAGTCAATAGATTAAATGGATTAAATGTTCACTCATTCACTATATAGCGACCTATATATGGGACAAAACAATGTCACTCACATCCTAAATAATGAACAAGTGAACATTTCTGGACACAGCCATGATCACTACTGCTGTGCTTCTGCTCACAGAACGATCCAGGCTGTTTCACTGTTGGAGGGAGTGGGCATGCCAGTTGTTTTGAACCTCGGTGCTTAATTGAAAGGTTGTATGAATCAATTAACTAGAGAGCTCTTACAGCCTGTTTTTCAATTAATGCTTCCAGTTAATGGGTCATTTTTGAAGTACTATACACAGTGTGGGCATTTGCATCTCTCTCTCTCTCTCTCTCTCCCTTTCTCTCTCTCTCACTTTCTTTCACTCCCTCTCTCTCTCATTTTCTTTCACTCATCGTCTGTCTCTCCCTTTCTCTTTCTCTCCCTTTCTCTTTCTCTCTCATTTACTCTCTCTCTGTCTCTCTCTCTTTCTCTCTCTCTCTCTCTCTCTCTGTCTCTCTCTGTCTCCTCCTCTGCTGAACATGTAGTCTGAAGTATGACTAATTTATCGCTAGTGTGCAATATTGCTCTGTGAAACACTGTGCACACTGCTTGTTGGCAGTCCACTGGAGTGATTGCAGAGTACATAATGCATTCAGCCTGTTGAGGGGAGAGGAGGAGGAGGAGGAGGAAGAGAGGAGGAGGAGGAGAGTGGCTGAGGACATGGAAAATAAAAAATCAATCCTTCCTTCAATCCTTTTCCCTCCTTCCTTTCTTTCTTAGTTCCCCCTTTTGCTCTCTCCTCCTCCTCCTCTCTCCCCCTCTCCTTTCCGTCCAATGTAAACCATGTTTGGCTGCGTCACCTACCTCGTACCTTATGCCATGGCTCCTGTAAGCGTAGACAGCCCCTTCGGTCAGACTCACCTAACCCGTACCTTATATGCCATGGCTCCTGTAAGCGTAGACAGCCCCTTCGGTCAGGCTCACAGCCTCGTACCGTATGGCATGGCTCCTGTAAGCGTAGACAGCCCCTTCGGTCAGACTCACAGCCGCAGCCAAAGTGAGGTGGGGATTATGGAGGTCTTACGCCTCCTAACATGGCCTCCGGAAAGACATGTGTTTATGTGGGTGCTACCCTCATATGGCGGTAAGGAGGAAGGAGCTCCCCACCCATTCCTTGGCCACTCCATCGTGTGTGTGTGTGTGTGTGTGTGTGTGTTT
>CM050214.1:22920206-22922706 GCA_027475355.1 Coilia nasus
CTGTTTCTCTCTATTTCTCTCTATTTCTCCCTCTCCCTCTATCTGCCTCTTTCTCTTTCTCTATCTTTCTCTCTCTCTCTGTCTGTCCTCTCTTTCTCTCTATTTCTCTATCGTTCTGTCTTTCTAGCTCTCTCTCCTCTCGTCTCTCTTTTCTCTCTCCCTCCTGCTCTCTCAGACACATACAGACACACACAAACACACACACAATTGTACACATGCATTCAAACACACTTTTCTCCCATCCCTCTCTCTCTTTCTGTGCTCTTCTCTGTCTTTCTCTCTCTCTCTGTCTGTCCTGCTTTACTTTCTCTTCTCCCTCTCAACCCTTCCTCCTCTCCTCTCTCTTTTTTTATCGCTCCTGTTCTCTCTGCACCTCTCCTCTCCTCTCCTCCATTTTCTTTTCTGTGCCTACGTGCCCTGAGTGCCGCCTGATCTACATGCAAGGCACTGGTGGGCACCGCCGTCTCTAGAACAACATCTACCTGCTGTCAAAATAGGCCTCTCTCTCCAAGCACGGAGTGAAAAGTACACTGAGAGGCTGCTTCGGGGGGCTGTGAGCTACATTTGCCTATGACCTTTGCTTGCTGGACATTTTTCAAAGGAATTGTCCAGCAAGCATCCAATCTCCCCCTCCGCTTGGGTGAAATCTCCTGGGAAAGCCTGCGGAGAAACACTTCATGTGTTTGTAGAGGAAGAAAAAAAAAAAACGACAAACTACACCTCCATTTTTATTAGAGCAGAAATTCTGCGAGAAGGTTTAGAAAAGCAATGTCCAAGTCTTTCAAAAGTAGTCCGGAAACCATCCAGTCTTGGACACGAATAGTCTGCAGGGAGTAGGTTTTAAAAAACGAATCATTTCCATGTTGTTCGAGGGAAAACACAAACAAAACAAACAACAAGTAAATATTCCACCTTTTTACATAAAAAACACCCTAAAATGCTTTGAAGTCGTTACTGTAAAGGTAGGAGGGAAAGCAGCGGGGTGGCAGCGGGTGGGAAAGGTAAGCTGATGGAGGGGGAGGACATAAAACGGCAGTGAAAGGAGAGAAAAACAGAGAAAACAGAGAGAGGAGAGAGAGAGAGAGAGAGAGAGAGAGGGCAGAAGAGAAAGAGAGAGAGAGGGCAGAAGAGTAAGAGAGAAAAAGAGTAGGATATACAGAGAGAGAGGGGGAAAGAAGAGAAAGAAAGAAAGAAAGAAAGAAAGAAAGAAAGAAAGAAAGAAAGAAAAAAGAAAGAAAAACTTATATGTATAAAAAAAAATATATATATATATATATATATATACAGAGAGAGAGAGAGAGAGAGAGAGAGAGAGAGAGAGAGGAAAAAAAGAATAGTACTGATAGTGATGTCTCAGAAATGCTCCGCTGTGGCCCCCCAGGCCTCTTCATGGTCAGACAGGTCAGGTGATGGCTATTATTTTCCCACCAGAGGAATGCAGCAACCTCACCCCCCCATCCCACCCATCCCCATACATAGCCCCCACCCTCATACACACCCCTATACCCCCACCCCCCCCCCCCAACCCCACCCCCCACCCCAAACACCTTAAGCCTCTGCTGTAAGCTCCCCTCTGCACTGCTGTTCTCACCCCCCGAGGTACCCCCTCCCCCACCACCACAGCTCCAGCCACCCCCACCCCCACCCCTTCCCTGCTCCCCCTCCCCTCCCTCAGAGGCTCTGGCTGGGCTGGAGGGGGCAGTGGGCAGTGGGGTATGGGCCAGGGGCCAGGGGCCAGGGACCCTGGACTGCAGCAGCACACACACACACACACACACACACACACACACACACACACACGCACACACACACAAGCCCTCCTTGTCTTCTGCCTCTGTCAAGCTCATTAGCGGATAGCTCCAGGCTATCCGCACACAATGCAGAATATGAGAGAAGGATAAAGGAAAACAAATGACTGAGAAAGAAACAGAAAGAGAGAGAGAGGGAGGGAGCGACAAAGAAAGAAAGAAAGAAAGAGAGAGAGAGACAAGAAACAGACAGAGAGAGAGAATGAGAGAAAGAGAGAGAAAAAAACAGAGTCAGAGAGAGAAAAAGAAAGGATGACTGATAGAGAGATAGTGAAGGAGACAAATGGATGGGTGTTACCTGAGCATGAGTGGCTGAAAGTGGGAGAGGCTGTTGAGTTTGTGGAGGGTGGGGTGCAGAGGGGGAGAGCACTGGTAAACAGAGGAGAAGAGAGGGGAAAGACAGGCACAAAGGGAGTGGTGTTGGGGGGGGGGGCGAGGGAGTGGTAGAGGGAGTGGGGTAGAGGGGGAGAGCACTAGTAAACAGAGGAGAAGAGAGGGGAAAGGCAGGCACAAAGGGAGTGGTGTTGGGGCGGAGGGGGGGGGAGGGAGGGGATGTGAGTGGAAGAGCAGCTTCAGATGGATGGGCCGCCTCGCGTGGACAGCCAGAGAGAGACGGATGGAGGGGTGCGGACAGATGGACAGATACAGAGGGTGTGGGTGTCTGTGTGTGTGCTGCGTGTGTGTTTGTGTGT
>CM050214.1:22927706-22937706 GCA_027475355.1 Coilia nasus
GAGCGAAAAAGAGAGAAAGTAACAGGGAGAGAGGAGGGAGAGATGGACAGAGTGAGAGGAAATGAGAGATAGAGAGAGCGAAAGAGAGAGAAAGACAAGCAGAAAGAGAGTGAAAAAGAGAGAAGGAGGAAGAGAGAGGAGGGAGTAATGAAGAGAGTGAGAGAGTAAGAGAAAATGACAGAGAGAAAGACAGAGTGAGCGCAAGAGAGGGAGAGAGATACAGAAAGAGAGAGAGAAAGAACAAGAGGGAGAGAGAGATACAGAAAGAGAGAGAGAAAGAGAGCAAGAGAGGGAGAGAGAGATACAGAAAGAGAGAAAGAACAAGAGGGAGAGAGAGATACAGAAAGAGAGAGAGAAAGAGAGCAAGAGAGGGAGAGAGAGATACAGAAAGAGAGAGAGAAAGAGAGTAAGAGAGGGAGAGAGAGATACAGAAAGAGAGAGAGAAAGAGAGTAAAAGAGGGAGAGAGAGCTACAGAAAGAGAGAGAGAAAGAGCAAGAGGGAGAGAGAGATACAGAAAGAGAGAGAGAAAGAGAGTAAGAGAGGGAGAGAGAGATACAGAAAGAGAGAGAGAAAGAGAGCAAGAGAGGGAGAGAGAGATACAGAAAGAGAGAAAGAGTAAGAGAGGGAGAGAGAGATACAGAAAGAGAGAAAGAGTAAGAGAGGGAGAGAGAGATATAGGAAGAGAGAGAGAAAGAGAGCAAGAGAGGGAGAGAGGGAGTGATGTTTTCTTCAATGCTGTCATCCTTCTGTCTCGCTCCCTCCATCTCCATCCTCCGTGCTGCAGTCTAGTGGGATGAAGGTGAGCTCTGCTGTTTGTGGTGAGGAAGTGTCATAAGATAGAGGGATGCTAGCAGTGTGTATGTGTGTGTATATGTGTGTGTGTGCGCGCGCGCGTGTGTGTGTGCACGTGTGTGTGTGTATGTGTGTGTTTGTATGCGTGTGTGTGTATGTGCGTGTGCGTGTGTGTGTGCGCGTGTGCATGTGTGTGCGTGTGTGTGTGTGTGTGGGAGGGGGGTCGTATTGTTTCAAGCGACAGAGATAAGGCGGGGGCAGGGGGGAGGTCAGACCGCCTTTCTTCCGTCAACTCTTGCACTGGAATGTCCTTTTGTCTTACCTCTCTATGAAGATGAAAGTGTGTCTCTCTTTCAATTACACACACAGACACGCGCGCAGACACACACAGATACACACACACACAGATACACACACACACACACACACACACACTCACACACACACAAAGTCTCTCTCTCTCTCTCACACACACACACGCACACACACACACACACACACACACACACACATACAAACACACACACACACAAAGTCTCTCTCACACTCTCTCACACCCACACACACACACGCACAAACAACTGCTTTAATTGGGTTCCCGGTTCGAATGACACACAGACCCACAGAGACCTGTAGTGCGGCCAGAAATAAATGAACGCCGTAAACAGAAAAACGGAGCAAAAATAAACAGGAGGGGGGGCACATTGTTTAGGAGTGTCCCCGGGAAACAGGGGAGCGCGTGATGGATGGAAATACCAGTGAGCCTCACAAGCGCTCCAGTCAGACAAGGGAAGAGGCAGGGAGGGAGGGGACGCAAGACAAGACCACGAAGAAGAAAAAGAAAAAAAAAAAACTGCTCCACTCTGTTTCTTTTTACAGAGGGAGTTGGAAAAAGTAAAGAAAAGATGAAGAAAAAGAAGAAAGAGGAAGAAGAGAAGAGACTACAGCTCCCCTCTGTGTTTCTTTTTACAGAGGGAGTTAGAAAATGAAAGCAAACACCCGGAGCGAGAGGAGTGAGAGGACAGGCGTCAAGGACGGCAGGGCTCCGGTGGCTGAGGCACTGAGCACTGAGGCGGGGAGGAGGAAAGGAGGGGAGGACAGCCTAGTGTGGCTGAGTAGGGGCCCCAGCACTCAGTAGGGGAGGAGGGGAGGACAGCCTAGTGTGGCTGAGTAGGGGCCCCAGCACTCAGTAGGGGAGGAGGGGAGGAGAGCCTAGTGTGGCTGAGTAGGGGCCCCAGCACTCAGTAGGGGAGGAGGGGAGGAGAGCCTAGTGTGGCTGAGTAGGGGCCCCAGCACTCAGTAGGGGAGGAGGGGAGGAGAGCCTAGTGTGGCTGAGTAGGGGCCCCAGCACTCAGTAGGGGAGGAGGGGAGGACAGCCTAGTGTGGCTGAGTAGGGGCCCCAGCACTCAGTAGGGGAGGAGGGGAGGAGAGCCTAGTGTGGCTGAGTAGGGGCCCCAGCACTCAGTAGGGGAGGAGGGGAGGAGAGCCTAGTGTGGCTGAGTAGGGGCCCCAGCACTCAGTAGGGGAGGAGGGGAGGAGAGCCTAGTGTGGCTGAGTAGGGGCCCCAGCACTGAGGCAGGGAAGGCAGCCTAGTGTAGCTCCAGAGGGCCCAGCACTGAGGTAGGGAGGAGGGGAGGAGAGCCTAGTGTAGCTGAGCACAGGCCCCAGCACTGAGGCAGGCAAGGCAGCCTTGTGTAGCTCCATAGGCCCCAGCACTGAAGAGGGGAGGAGGGAAGGACAGCCTAGTGTGGCTGAGTAGGGGCCCCAGTACTGAGGAAGAGAGGAGGGGAGGACAGCCTAGTGCAGCTGAGTAGAGGCCCCAGCACTCAGTAGGGGAGGAGGGGAGGAGAGCCTAGTCTAGTGTAGCTGAGCACAGGCCCCAGTACTGAGGCAGGGAGGAGGGGAGGAGAGCCTAGTGCAGCTGAGTAGAGGCCCCAGCACTCAGTAGGGGAGGAGAGCCTAGTGTAGCTCCAGAGGGCCCAGCACTGAGGCAGGGAGGAGGGGAGGAGAGCCTAGTGTAGCTGAGCACAGGCCCCAGTACTGAGGCAGGGAGGAGGGGAGGAGAGCCTAGTGTAGCTGAGCACAGGCCCCAGTACTGAGGCAGGGAGGAGGGGAGGAGAGCCTAGTGTAGCTGAGCACAGGCCCCAGTACTGAGGCAGGGAGGAGGGGAGGAGGGGAGGAGGGGAGGAGAGCCTAGTGTAGCTGAGCACAGGCCCCAGTACTGAGGCAGGGAGGAGGGGAGGAGGGGAGGAGAGCCTAGTGTAGCTGAGCACAGGCCCCAGCACTGAGGCAGGGAGGAGGGGAAGAGGGGAGGAGAGAAGGAGGGAAGGAGGGGAGGAGGGGAAGACAGCTTAGTCACTAGTGACTTGGGAGTGACAGGGAGGGAGTGTGTGTATATGTGTGTTTGTGTGTGTGTGTTTGTGTGTGTGTGTGTGTGCCTGTGTGTTTGTGTGTGTGTTGTGGAGTTGGGGAGCAATGGGGAGGGATTGTGTGCGTGTGCGTGTATGTGTGTGTGTGCCTGTGCGTGTTTGTATTTTTGTGTGTGGGTGTTTGTGTGTGTGTTGTGGTGGTTGGGAGGGAGTGTGTGTGTTTGTGTTTTTGTGTGTGTGTGTGTGCCTGTATGTGTTTGTGTGTGTTGTGGGGTTGTAGAGCAATGGGGAGGGTGTGTGTGTTTGTGTGTGTGCCTGTGTGTGGGTGTGTGTTTGTGTGTGTTGTGGGGCTGGGGAGCAATGGGGAGGGAGTGTGTGTGTGTGTCTGCCTGTGTGTGTTTGTGTTTTTGTGTGTGTGTGCCTGTATGTGTTTGTGTGTGGGTGTTTGTATGTGTTGTGGGGTTGTAGAGCAATGGGGAGGGTGTGTGTGTGTGTGTGTGTGTCTGTGTGTATATGTGTATGTGTGTTTGGAGAGGGGGGTGTACTCTGGGCACTGAATGCTCTAGTCCCAAACCACAGCAGCCCTTCCACCCCCGCGATACGGAGAAGGTCACGCTATCTGCGGGGAGGTATACCTGACACAAGTGCTGCCAAGAAAACGGATAACTCCCAAAATAATTATGGAAATATGCATCCTACAGGTGTGTGTGTTATGTTTGTGTGGGTGTGTGTGTGTATGTGTGTACTTATGTGTGTGTGTCTGTGTGTGTGTATATGTTTGTACAGGTGTGTGTGTTATGTTTGTGTGGGTGTGTGTGTGTGTATGAGCTTTGTGTATATGTGTGTACAGGTGTGTGTGTTATGTTTGTGTGTGTGTGTGTGTATGTGTGTACTTATGTGAGTGTGTGTGCGTGTGTGTGTGTGTGTGTATGAGCTGTGTGTATATGTGGGTACAGGTGTGTGTGTTATGTTTGTGTGGGTGTGTGGTGTGTGTGTATGTGTGTACTTATGTGTGTGTGAGTGTGTATGTGTGTGTATATGTGTGTACAGGTGTGTGTGTTATGTTTGTGTGGGTGTGTGTAGGGTGTGTGTATGAGCTGTGTATGTGTGTACTTACGTGTGTGTGTGTGTCATCAACTAGAGTAATGACTTTAGAGTCTTCCTGTCACATATAAACAGATCAGTGTATAGCCATGGAAAGTGGGAGAACAGTGAAAAGAGAGAGAGAGAGAGAGAGAGAGAGAGAGAGAGAGAGAGAGAGAGAGAGAGAGAGAGAAACAGAGAGAGGGTGAGGCAGGGTGAGCGGAGGTATGAATCTTTATTGTGACAGAACACAGATTACACAGAGACCATAAAGAGCGGATTAAACTCATTTACATAAACCAGATATTTATACACAACATAAAAAAGGCAACGTGACACGCAGGGAGCCAGTGGGTCTCCAATGTGAAGACAAACCACGCTTCACACTCTTACCCACAATCCTCTTTAAAACCAGGATAGGGTGCAAAGTTTGTGTCCCACTGATGCTTTCTGGGGATGCATCTTTTCTCTTCTCCTGTGAAGCAAAACCATCTCTGTTGCGTTTGAGGAAAATGGCACCACAGTTTGACCACATGAACCAGTGAACCATGATGCCAACATATGCTGAAGTCCATATGCTATAAATCAAATGTTGGCTACCTCCAGAAGCCATTTTGGAAAAGAGAGAACATTTTGTTTTAATCAAGACCATGACAATCCCCTGACATTTTTCTTTTCTGTTTTGAGGTAAAATCCATATAGAATAGAAAAAATGATACGGCACTCTACAGGTCTCTTGGCCAACTTGGGGTTTCTCTCATTGATTCTTCAGCTGGGTGTTTTGAGTGTAAAAATGCAGACTTCCTCCACACACACATTAAACAACAAAGTGTGCTGAGGACCACGCTGTGCCTCACTATAAGCTTGTTCAAAATATACACAAGTGCTTGTCCACCTCATGTGTGCTGTTGCCACGGAAACCGTGTGGCGACATGACACGAGCATGAGCTACGTCCTCTGACACAACACGCGACATTAAGTGGAAAAAAAACCAAGTCACACACACGCTAAATGTGCGTTGTTTACAGAATGCATGGTTCATTCAGTTCATTTGAAACATACTTTGGAGTCCATACATTCTTAGCAAACCACAGTCATCTTCAACACAGTTCTCATCAGTTCAATAGAAAGCTGGTCTGATCAGATGGCTAACGTGGAAAATATTCTAATGCGGTCAGTGAGAACATTTTTTTTTTTTTTTTTTTACAAAATACTCTCAAAGTCTTTCGAAGGCTTTCCTCCTTGGTTTGGCATTTTTAGATACTCCGACTCTGAAGGTGTTCATCCTCAGCTGGCATGCGTATCACTCCTTTACATTTTTTTGGCGCCGTGCCGACAGGAGACCATTACACGTGTCTTTTTCCATAAAGTCCATTTTGCCAGGCCAGCAATGTCTTTCTCTTTCTCTCTCTGTCTCTCTTTCACTCTCTTTCTGTCTCGCTCTGACTGACTCTCTAAGAACCCTGTGACATTCCAGCCTTGGATACGCACTGGCACTGTCCTCGTGGGCCCTCTCAGATGAAGTGTCATTTGGCTTTATGTCGTCTCTCTGTAACCCAGCCACAGTGCTGGACCGGCCAAAACATTTTGGCTGCAGGGGCAATGAAGAGCATCCAACACTCTCAGTCAGGCTCTGCTGGAGCAAGAGGAGGAGGAAGGGGGCTCTCAGTCAGTGGCTCTGCTGGAGCAAGAGGAGGAGGAAGGGGGCTCTCAGTCAGTGGCTCTGCTGGAGCAAGGGGGGGGCTTTCAGTCAGTGGCTCTACTGGAGCAAAAGGAGGAGGGGGGGGGCTCTTAGTCAGTGGCTCTACTGGAGCAAGAGGAGGAGGGGGGGGGGGCTCTTAGTCAGTGGCTCTACTGGAGCAAGAGGAGGAGGGGGGGGCTCTTAGTCAGTGGCTCTACTGGAGCAAGGAGGAGGAGGAGGGAGAAGGAGGAGGAGGAGGGGGGGGTGACGTGTGCCTTGAGGGGTTAGCTCCATATGTGCTGGGGTAGAGTGGTGAAGCAGGCATGGGGTGCTTGTGGTCTATGCTGGAGTGCGGCGAGTCTCGGCTGGGGTGGGCATGGGAGCAGGGGAGGCTGAGGCGGACGCTGAGGCTGGGTTAGAGGCTGAGGCTGGGTTAGAGGCTGGGGTGGGCTGGGCTGGGTTGGGGTGGGCTGGGGTGGGGTGGTCGGGTCAGAAATGCACACTGCCGGGGCTCTTGCTCTGCATCCTCAGTGCCTGGACGCTGGACAGGATCTTCTTCTGGTGCCCGGCCAGGGTGATGCCCAAACGCAGCAGATCCCTGATAGAAACAGCCAGAGAGAGAGATAGACAGATAGAGAGATAGAGAGATAGATAGATAGAGAGAGAGAGAGATAGAGAGAGAGAGAGAGAGAGAGAGAGAGAGAGAGAAAGAGACATTAGAGATATTTAGTAACCACATGGGGCCTTTCCCCTGACCAGCCTGTATCAAAATATCCTATGGTGGTTAGCTCAAGGGGACAGGAGGCGTGAGGAGGTTGTGTGTGTGTGTGTGTGTGTGTGTGTGTGTTGGAGTTGGAGGAGTGTGGGGAGGTTGTGTGTGTGTGTGTTTGTGTGTGTGTGTGTTGGAGGGGTGTGTATGCGTGTGTGTGTGTGTGTGTGTGGTGGGAACTCACTCGGTGGTGACGTGGGCGAGCAGCTCGGTGGAGGTGAAGCCGGCCTGGAGGAAGCTCTCCTCGTAGCGCTCCATCTTGATGGCCCGCAGCCACTCCCCCACGGAGTCGCAGGAGGAGGGGGGCAGCGCAGGCCGCTGGTCCAGCAGGGGGTGGGACAGCCTGCATGAGGAGAGGCGGGGGAGGGGACAGAGAGAGAGGGAGAGAGAGAGGAAGAAGAGGAGAGAGAAGAGAGATGGACAGAAAGGAAGAAGAGGATAGAGAGAGAGAGAGAGAGAGAGAGAGAGAGAGAGAGAGAGAGAGAGAGAAAGAGAGAGATGGACAGAGGTGGGGAGGAGAGGCAAAGAGAGAGGGAGAGAGGGAAAGAGAGAGGCAGGAAAGGAGATAAAGAAGAGAAGAGAAGAGAAGAGAAGAGAAGAGAAGAGAAGAGAAGAGAAGAGAGAGTGGGAGAGATTATTGAGTTGGCCTAGTCAGACACTGCGGGGGGCTCTGTACAGTAAACAAGACATCCTGATGGGAAAGGCCTCTTAACAGGCGGAGTCTCGATGGGCTGACTGACAGCTCCCCCCTGTGAGAGGGAGACAGGGGGGTGGGGCCAGACCTGTGATTGACACGTAACGGACAGCAGAAATGCAGGAGAGAGGGGAGGGGGGGCGGCCTGAGGAAGTCTTGACTTGACTACAGCATTGCGGAGCAGGGTTGTGAGAGGATGGCAAAGCCACTTTGACTGACAGCTGGCGGTGGGTCAGACAGCGTGTTGAGAAATGCGGGGAGAATGTCTGATTGGCGGATTGAGTCTGATTGGCGGGTTGAGTCTGACTGGCGGTTTTAATAGACTGGAATGGACAGTAACTGCGGCGCGAGGAAGATGCCATGCTGGGCGGGGCAGTCGGCCAATGCGGCCGAGCCCATCCATCACTGCAGCCGTCACTCACAGACACAAACATGCCGCTCGGAACAAACGGCCTCCCCGCATGGCTCTCAAAGCACCTTTCCATCTCCACCACATCACATCACATCACAGGACATTACATCACAGGACAGGACATTCTTCATGCACACAGACACACAGTGCCTCCCCAAACAGGCATCCTTCATGTGCAGACACACAGCAGTTCTCCAAATGGCCCTTTTAGAGTCTATAAATCTCACTAGCTTGTCACTTAAGTGCTGCGGGAGCCTGCGGTTATGGCGGTGGGTGCTTGTGATCATTACACTGCAAGCCAATTTAATGGCTGAAAGCGTGGCACACGTTCCGCTTCAATTCACAAGAGGCGTTCCATAAAAAATGAGAGCCCCTTTAATGAGTAAATGAAGGACTATGGGTAATCTCTCCCATCTCCCCATTCTGGAATATTCTACATCATCATAGTTGCTGTCACTGTCAGTCAAAGTACTTTTTCTACAGTGCTGCATGTATGCTGTCTCTTTAATGTGCGTCTGACCTTTTAACATTGGTCCGTGGACAGCAGGTGCGAAGTAGCCAGTTTGGCCAACCCTTGTGTTTTTCGTTTCATAATTTGTATTGTCCATATCGAAAACGTGGACTTGAACTTTAAATCAAAATGACTATTGCTCATGAGGTTTCTCTGTTGTTTTTGCCTTCTCTGCAACACCTTCACCCCTGCTTGGCCTGTCCCTCCCCAGTCTCCCATCTTCCAATCCCAGATATATACTAACACAGTGTTACGCAAGTGCAGTACGCAAGAAATCCCGAGCAATTGTGTTAAAGTATTATTTTTGTCATGTTTCTTAAGCTACCTATGCTATGCACAGTGTATTTGCACGGCATGTATATAATTTTCATGCCATTTCCTAGTTAAGGCTGTGATCCTCCATCAATGCATGTATTTACATAGCCTGTTAGCCTAAGATGGGGGGGAGAGTGGTCTTTAAGGCTTTTTAAGGGGGGGGGGGGGGAGTGGTCCTCGGTCTGAAAAACTTTGTGAAACACTGTGCTAAGATAATTTCTCCAGTGGTTTGTGTGGTTATTCCCCCCTGCCTTGCTTTATCCCCTGTGCTACCCCTTAGCCTGTCTCTGCCCCTGGCAATACAGCCAGCCGGAGCTCAGCTCCCTCTGCTACAGTGTTTATAGTAAAGCCAACTCAAACATCTTTGCCCCTGCGTTACCCCTGCTTTACCCCTTAGCCTGTCTCCTTGTGTGTGTGTGTAGAGGGTGTGTGTGTCTGATGTGTCCCTGCTCCGGGAAACTTACCTAAGGCACATCTATCTCCTTGTGTGTGTGTGTAGACTCTACACTGTAGAGGGTGTGTGTGTCTGAAGTGTCCCTGCTCCGGGAAACTTACGTAAGGCACATCTATCTCCTTCTGTGTGTGTAGGGGGTGTGTGTGTCTGAAGTGTCCCTGCTCCGGGAAACTTACGTAAGGCACATCTATCTCCTTCTGTGTTCCCTCCTTGTGTGAACCCTAGACTGCACTTATATTGCAATGCCTTTGTTACTCTGTGTTCCTCTACACCTCTGTTAGCTTGTTGTATCCTCCTTTTGTAACTCACTTTGGATAAAAGCGTCTGTTAAGTGTAAAGTAATAAGTAATAATAATAATTTGTGTTTGTAACTGGAAAACGGAGCAATGTCACAAAAAGGATATTTAAGTGAGTAGATTGCTTGGAACATTTGTAAACACTCAGCATATATCTAAACGCTGTTAACTTACTATGTTATCAACTTCAAATCCCTTTGTCAAGTGGCTTGCGAAATAGCACTGCTACGTCATCTGCCATCTGCCATCTGCCATCTGCCCATCTCTCCATCTTAACCCTCACAGCTACAGTGCTAGCTGTGGTGTAGTGTCTCTGCCCCGGCCCCTGTCCTCCGGCGTGGCCACTCACCCTGCTCCCTCCTGGGCGGTGATCTTGAGCGAGGCCGGGTTGCGGATGAGCTTGTCCAGGGCGCTGACGATGGCGGCGAAGCGTGGCCGGGCCGTGCGTTCCTTCTGCCAGCAGTCCAGCATGAGCTGGTGCAGGTGCGTGGGGCAGTCGGGCGGCGGGGGCAGCCGGTAGTCCTGCTCGATGGCATTTATCACCTGAGGGGGCAAAGGAGGCCGTCTTCTTTTATTGGGGTTGTTAAACAGCAATAGCTTTTGGTGAACCAATATGTCCTATT
>CM050214.1:22947706-22950206 GCA_027475355.1 Coilia nasus
CACACACACAAACAACATTTTCATTTCTTTCATCTGTATTCACAGCAGGAGATGTAACCAACAGCGGAGAGATTGTGGGGAAGTGGTGTGTGTGTGTGTGTGTGTATAAGTCAGTATGATTGCGTGTGTGTCTGCCCTGGGTGTGTGTGTGTCTTCCAAACACAGGCAGGGAGCCGTACAAGCAGCCAATCCCACAGACCCATACACACATGCTCTCTCTCTCTCAGACACACACACACACACACACACACACACACACACAAAGGCAATCCCACAGACCCACACACACACACACACACACAAGAAGGCAATCCCACCGATGTCGTCGCAGCCAAACGCACTGTGGTGATGATGGTGCTGTGAGAACTCCCCTCACACACACACACACACACACACACACACACGCATTCACAGACATACACACACACACACACACACACACACCACGCCCCATCCCTCCTGCTAGCGTGCTGTGAGTCAGCTCCCTCTCGTCGTCTGACGAAAAAGCGTCTCTCTCTCTCTTCACGGACTCGTGGGGATGGCTTTTATCGAGCTGGGTTAGCAACGCACACACACGCACACGCACACACACACTTCACAGCCGGCACAACTGCAATCATGTGTGTCTGTCGGCGTAATCATTAGCATGTGTGTGATGGTGTGTGTGTGTGTGTGCATGTTTGTGTCTGCGTGAGACAGAGAGTGAGTAAGAAAAGAGAATGTGTGAATGACTGAGATAGAGAGACAGAGAGAGTGTTTGTGAAATAGAGTGTGTGTGAGAGACAGAGAGAGAGAGAGAGAGAAAGAGGGAGAGAGAGAGTGTGTGTGTGAAACAGAGTGTGTGTGTGAGACAGAGAGAAAGAGAGAGAGAAAGAGAGAGAGACAGAGACAGAGAGAAAGAGAAAGAGAGAGAGAAAGAGTAAGAGAGAGAGAGAGTGTGTGTGAGAGAAAGGGAGAGAGAGACAAAGAGAGACAGAGAGAGACAGAGAGAGAGACAGAGACACACAGAGAGACAGAGAGAGAGACTGCATGACATTTCTTTGGGTGATTTACTGTAATAGTCTCTGTCTGGTTATACTGCCGCTTTGCAGCAAGAAATACAGCTGGCCACAGAGGACAAACATACACGTTGGGAAGGGGCGAGGCACTCAAAGACAGGACCATAAGAGTCTGATTTACAGCAGTTAGGACTTACTCACACTCACTCCTGCTTGCAAGGCACTCAAAGACAGGACCATAAGAGTCTGATTTACAGCAGTTAGGACTTACTCACACTCACTCCTGCTTGCAAGGCACTCAAAGACAGGACCATAAGAGTCTGATTTACAGCAGTTAGGACTTACTCACACTCACTCCTGCTTGCAAGGCACTCAAAGACAGGACCATAAGAGTCTGATGTACAGCAGTTAGGACTTACTCACACTCACTCCTGCTTGCAAGGCACTCAAAGACAGGACCATAAGAGTCTGATGTACAGCAGTTAGGACTTACTCACACTCACTCCTCCTTGCCAAGCCACGAGAAACCCCACAAACTCAAGCCCTAGTAAGGAAGCGCCTGAGCTGCTCTCTCTCACACACACACTGAATGGACTCTAGTCATTAAGTCATTGGGCTTTAGTCATTGTAGAGCCCATCCATTCAGTGTGTGTGTGTGAGAGAGACACAGAGAGAGAGTGAGACAGAGAGAGATAGAGAGAGAGAGAGAGAGAGAGTGTGTGTGTGTGTGAGAGAGAGAGAGAGAGAGAGAGAGCGAGACAGAGAGAGATAGACAGAGAGAGACAGGATGTGTGTGTGTGTCTGTGTGTTGTGTATGTGTTTGTGTCGGAAACAGACAGACAAACAGAGAGAGAGACAGGATGTGTGTGTGTGTATGTGTGGGCGTGGGTGTTGGTGGGTGGGGTAGTCCTAATTAAAGCATGGCCACCTATTCACTCTACCGCGGGATGCCTGAGCCCAAATTGAGCTGTCAATCGTGTCAATCAGCGCAGCCTTTGGCTAAAAAGGAGTTAAGAGACTCTTCAGCCCACCCAAAAAAAAAAACCCTAGCCCTCCCAAAAACAGCCACCCACCGACACCCCACCGACACCAGGCATTCCTAACTATTCTGCACAGCATGGGGGTGAAAGGTGGCCTGTGCTTACTCCTATAGTGGGAGAGGCATTCCTATCTATTCTGCACAGCATGGGGGTGAAAGGTGGCCTGTGCTTACTCCTATAGTGGGAGAGGCATTCCTATCTATTCTGCACAGCATGGGGGGGGGGTGAATGGTGGCCTGGGATGAGAGGAAGAGCCAGCCAGACACCTGTGAGAGACGCAGGTGGGGGGGGGGGGGGAGGGGCAGAAGGGGGGAGGGAGGTGGAGAAGAATAGAATAATAGAAGAATAGATGAAGCACAGGGAGAGAGGGAGGGAGGGATGGAGGGAGTGAGACAGAGGGAGGGAGGGATGGAGGGAGTGAGACAGAGAGAGGGAGGATGGAGGGAGGGATGGAGGGAGAGA
>CM050214.1:22955206-22960206 GCA_027475355.1 Coilia nasus
CACACACACACACTCCACATACATCACCCCTCTAAGACACACACATACACACACACACATGCAAGCACAGACACACACACACACACACACACACTCACACTCCACATACACCACCCCTCTAACACACACACACACACACACACACACACACACACACACACACACACGCAAGCACAAACTCACACACACACTCCACATACATCACCCCCCTAACACACACATACACAGGGGAGCTCACACACACACACACACACACACAAATGCAAACACACACAGGGCTGCTCATACACACACACACAGACACACTCTCGCACACACAGGGGTGGTCACACACTCAGACATGCACAGACTTTCGCACACACAGGGGTAGTCACACACACACAGACACACAGACACACACACACACACACACACACACACACACATGCACAGACTTCCGCACACACAGGGGTAGTCACACACACACAGACACACAGACACACAGACACACACACACACACACACACACACACACACACACACACACACACACACAGGGGGGCTGACACACATCAGTGCACACATACTGTATACACAGCCCATATGCTGGCAGGAGCATGAGAGCCTGGCTAAGAGGCAGAGCTGAAGGGCTTGTGGTCAGAAGTCAAATGGATAGACGCCACATGTCTAGAGACACACAGAGAGAGGGAGAGAGGGAGAGAAAGAGAGAGGGACAGAGAGGGAGAGAGAGAGAGAGAGAGAGAGAACGAGAGAGAGAGAGAGAGAGGGAGCAGAGTTCACATGAAGTCATACAGGCACTCTGCTCCTAATGAGACGAATAAGACAACTGATACAGGACAGATGCAGAGGGGAAGAGGGGGACAGAGAGGGAGAGGGAGAGAGGAAAGGAGGGAGGGAGGGAGGGAGGTAGAGAAAAGGGGGGACATCGAGACACAGGTAGACAGGAAAGGGGGAAAGAGAGAGAGAGAGAGAGGGGAGGGGAGAAAAAGAGCTAGAGGGTGGAGGAAAGACTGAGGTAGAGAGTGAGAGAGACAGAGAGAAAGGGAGAGAGAGAGAGAGAACACAGAGAGAGAGAGAGAGAGAGAGAGAGAGAGAGAGAGAGAGAGAGAGAGAGAGAACAGAAGGCGTAAGCCCCCCTTTGTCCTCTGTGCAGGAATGCAACCCCGCGCTGACCTGCCTTTCACATCACTCCAAGGGGGAAAGAGGAGATGAGGAGTGGGGGGCTAGCTCACAACACACACACACACACACACACACACACACACACACACACACACACACACACACACACACACATATGAACACAGAGACATGCTCTCTCTCTCCCTCTCACACACACATAGACACACACACAGTGGAAGCAGACCAATGTAATTAGCAGACACCGGCGCTATAGGAGTAGGGAGTAGAGAGTAGGGGCTATAAGTAGGGAGTAGGGGCTATAAGTAGGGAGTAGGGAGTAGGGGCTATAAGTAGGGAGTAGGGAGTAGGGGCTATAAGTAGGGAGTAGGGGCTATAAGTAGGGAGTAGGGGCTATAAGTAGGGAGTAGGGAGTAGGGAGTAGGGGGTATAAGTAGGGAGTAGGGGCTATAAGTAGGGAGTAGGGAGTAGGGAGTAGGGGCTATAAGTAGGGAGTAGGGAGTAGGGAGTAGGGGCTATAAGTAGGGAGTAGGGAGTAGGGAGTAGGGAGTAGGGGCTATAAGTAGGGAGTAGGGGCTATAAGTAGGGAGTAGGGGCTATAAGTAGGGAGTAGAGAGTAGGGAGTAGGGGGTATAAGTAGGGAGTAGGGAGTAGGGGGTAGGGGGTATAAGTAGGGAGTAGGGGCTATAAGTAGGGAGTAGGGAGTAGGGAGTAGGGGCTATAAGTAGGGAGTAGGGAGTAGGGAGTAGGGGCTATAAGTAGGGAGTAGGGAGTAGGGAGTAGGGGGTATAAGTAGGGAGTAGGGAGTAGGGGCTATAAGTAGGGAGTAGGGAGTAGGGAGTAGGGGCTATAAGTAGGGAGTAGGGAGTAGGGAGTAGGGAGTAGGGGGTATAAGTAGGGAGTAGGGAGTAGGGAGTAGGGGCTATAAGTAGGGAGTAGGGGCTATAAGTAGGGAGTAGGGGCTATAAGTAGGGAGTAGGGAGTAGGGAGTAGGGGGTATAAGTAGGGAGTAGGGAGTAGGGAGTAGGGGCTATAAGTAGGGAGTAGGGGCTATAAGTAGGGAGTAGGGGCTATAAGTAGGGAGTAGGGAGTAGGGGCTATAAGTAGGGAGTAGGGAGTAGGGGCTATAAGTAGGGAGTAGGGAGTAGGGAGTAGGGGCTATAAGTAGCGAGTAGGGAGTAGGGGCTATAAGTAGGGGGTATAAGTAGGGAGTAGGGAGTAGGGAGTAGGGGCTATAAGTAGGGAGTAGGGAGTAGGGAGTAGGGAGTAGGGGCTATAAGTAGGGAGTAGGGGCTATAAGTAGGGAGTAGGGGCTATAAGTAGGGAGTAGGGAGTAGGGAGTAGGGGCTATAAGTAGGGAGTAGGGAGTAGGGAGTAGGGAGTAGGGGCTATAAGTAGGGAGTAGGGGCTATAAGTAGGGAGTAGGGGCTATAAGTAGGGAGTAGGGAGTAGGGGCTATAAGTAGGGAGTAGGGAGAAGGGAGTAGGGAGAAGGGAGTAGGGGCTACAAAGTAGAGAGTAGGGGCTACAGATCAAAAAGTCCAGTGTTGAATTGACTCTCACAGAGTTGATTTTAACACTTTTGAGGGTTTATGTAGCTCCACACTCTTCAGAGTTAAATTATCACTTTGAAAATGTGAAATAACCCCAACTTTGGACACAATTTAAATCCAAACGTGTTAAAATGACACTTTGGAAGTTAAAATCAACTCCCGCATGTTTAACCCTGAAATTTTAACGCTCCAATCTTTGCTGTGTAGGGAGTACACAGTGCTTTACCTCAGGCCCTGACTGCTGTGTAGTAGCTTACACAAGTGTAAAGACTTTGGAATAAGATATGTCAGTGGCCACTGGTGTGTGTATCCATCTGTGTGCAACTGTGTGTGTGTGAGTGTGATAGCGTGTGTTTGTCTTAGAGATATTCTGTCTTGTTCTCTCTTGTCTTGTCTGATGGGCTCTGTTGTGTTTTTGTTTCCGTAACTGTGAGTGTGTGTGTTCATGCTGTTGTGTGTGGGTGTGGTTCTGCATGTGTGTGTGTGTGCTTGTGTATGAGTACCCGCACAATAGTTATATTCTGTCTCTCATCTCCTCTCTTTGGCTGTGTTGTTTTTGTCTCTGTGACTCCGAGTCTGTGTGTTCATGCTGTGGTGTACACGTGTGTGTGTGTGTGTGTGTGTGTGTGTGTGTGTGTGTAAGTTTAATATTCTAGGATGTTCTCTCTCATCTGCTATGCTGGGCTATGGTCTGTGTGTGTGTGTGTGTGTGTGTGTGTGTGCAATTTGCTGCTGCTGAAGTTGTTGTTTCTGACGAGCCATGGTGTAATGCTTGTCTGAGCAGCGACAACTTACCAAAATACGCTCAAACCCATCCTAAAGCCACCCACGCTCTGCAGCCACACACACACACACACACACACACACACACACAGAAAAACCCCAGCCTCAGCATATCTTTTGAATTAATGTCAGATAAAGGCGACAGCACCCTATGAGTGCACCATGTACCGAGCTTACACTTGTATTTCTGAACACTCTCACTTTCTCCATCACTCTCTCTCTCTCTCCCTCTCTCCCTCCCTCCATCTCTCTCTATCCCTCCATCCCCCCATCCCTCACTCTAACCACTGCACTCCCCTGACTGGAGAGAGAGAGAGAGAGAGAGAGAGAGAGAGAGGAAAAATGGACATCTGGATTAAGTTAACATGAGTCTTATTTATCCTGAACACCTTATTTATCCTGAGCCCTGATTAACCTCATATTTTGATTAAAGGCTCTTTACAGTGGTTTGTGTGTGTGTGTGTTGCTTAAATCTTTGAAGCCAATCCAAATCAGTGTGTGTTCTATTTGTGGGAGAGTCTCTTAAAAGAGCACAGAGTGGCATTAATTCTGTGACGTGTTTGCGTGGAAATGCCTTTGTGAAGTCATGTGTGTGTGTGTGTGTGTGTGTGTGTGTGCACGTGCTTGTGTGTAGCTGTTTGTGTGTAAGTGAATGAGAGAGAAAGACACACAAAGACTGAGAAACAACACACACACAGACACACACTCACAAAAACACACATCCAGACACAAACACGCAAACACACACACACACAGACACACACACACACACACAAACACACACACACACAGCAAGCGAGAGGCACATGTGTGTGTACAAAGGGCTCAGTGTCTGCTTGTATAGAGAAGTGTGAGGGGCTAATTTTCACCCATTAGTTGGGTTCAACACCCCTTTTGAATGGAGACCATCTCTCTCTCTCTCCCTCCCCCACTCATCTTCTCTGCATCCCTCCATCTCCATTGTCTCCCGGCCTTTGATGTGCTCAGATGGGAGGGAGGGGTGCACACTCCTCCTCCCTTCTCTCTCTTCCTCTCTCTTTTTCTCTTTCTCTTCTCTCCTCTCCTCGTCTTTCTCCTCTCAGCTCATGAAGTGTGAGTGTGTGAATAGGCAGCTGTTTTGTGGGCTGAGGGCAGGGAGTGCTGCAGTGTGTGTGTGTGTGTGTGTGTATGGAGCAGGCCTGGGCAGCCCACTGGTGACCTGATGACCCCGCGGTGGTGACCTCTTGCCCCATAGTCACAGCCCACCCACCCCTCACCCTCCAGGCCATTCAGCACAGTCGGCACACTACACACAACACACACACACACACACACACACACACACACACACACACACACACACACACACACACACACACACACACACTGCTCCTCTATACACTAATTGGCGAGGTCATTAGGATGAGCTTTTGTGTCATCTCGGCATTCTGGAGTCAATATGCGTGCGTGTGTGTGTATGTGTGCGTGGGAGTGTGTGTGGGTGTGTTAATGATGTAAGCGCATGTGAATGATTGATTTTGTGTGG
>CM050214.1:22965206-22967706 GCA_027475355.1 Coilia nasus
GTACCTTGGTGTAAGGGTTCTCTATCCAAGTGGGGTGTTTGTATGAGCAGTGTGTGTGTATATGATTGTGTGTGTATGTGTGTGTGTGCGTGTACCTTGGTGTAAGGGTTCTCCTTCCAGGCGGGGTGTGTGTGAGTGAGTGTGTGTGTGTGTGTACTATGGTGTAAGGGTTCTCCATCCAGGCGGTGTGTGTGTGTGTATGTGAGTGTGTGTGTATGTGTGTGTGTGTGTGAGTGTGTGTGTGTGTGTGAGTGTGTGTGTATGTGTGTGTGTGTGAGTGTGTGTGTGTGTGAGTGTGTGTGTGTGTGTGTGTGTGTGAGTGTGTGTGTGTGAGTATGTGTGTGTATGTGAGTGTATGTATGTGAGTGTGTGTGTACCTTGGTGTAGGGGTTCTCCATCCAGGCGGGGTGCGTGGCCGTGGCGTCGTCTGTGTCGCTCTCGTAGTAGTAGAGGTTGAAGGTCTCCTTGCAGCTGCGGTGCTGCGTGTCGCGCGAGGAGCACTCGACCATGGTGAAGCGCAGCTCCACGTACACCTGCGACGCGGCCCGCCGCTCGATCAGCTTGCTGCGCAGCCAGTGGCTCACCGTGCCGTCCGACTGGCAGATGGTGTACGTGCGCACGCTGTTGTTCTCCTCGTCCAGCCCGCTGCTCTCGTCCCACTGGAGGAGGGGAACGCCAATCACACGGCTTACAAACAGCGCCTTTTGCTCATTGGCTTGCTTGACTACTTCATTGGGTATTTAACTTTATTTTAAAGCAACATTAAGCAAGTTTTCGTCTTCGGTTCGTCGCCCTACAGGTTGGAAGCAGAATTGTCTCTCATTCGAACTACAGAGAGACGGCCTGCTCCTCCAATCTTACTTAGTTATAGCCCATGGAGGACAGCAAAGTGAATTCAGAAGTGCCTTTCACCCTGTTACAAGTTGATGAACCACTGAAGTATAAGAGTTATATCTAGTACAATTTGAGGCATGTTACATAAACTCGCCTTGTTCATTTGACTGATTATTTAATTGTTCATTTTAATTTAATTTTTAGGAGCTTAATTAGATCAGAGTTATGCCCTGTACAATTGAAGGTGCTAATAGACAAGTGAGAAAACAACATGCATCAGTTTATTACTGTATTAGGACAAATGAATGAAGCTGCAGATGTTTTAACAAAACAACAGCACTGGCTATTTAATTATTTATTTAATTATATTATAAAATGTATTATTTAATTCTTTATTTAATCTTACCTTGTAAGAATTGATATTCTATTAAATAGGAGTTACGTCTGGTACAATTTAAGATGCTCACCGACAGAAAAGAGCATTTATCAGTGAACAGGTGAAGCGTAACAAACAGACTGCGCAGCAGACAGTGGCGTTATTTACACTAACAACGCGATCGAGTGTCACGAGTGGAGAAAGGAAGGGATTTGGTGTTATGGAAACATGTAATGGACTCCGGCTTATGTGGGCCAGGAAAATAAAGAGAAGGATAACAACAAGAGGCGTTGGCTCTCACCTCGGGCTTGCCTAGAGAGTAGGTGGTCCACTTTAGGTCAGAAGTCTCCGTCTTGGTGTTCATCAGGACCTCTGCAACACATCAAGGGAGGGCGAAGGACGTGGTCAGATATACACGCTCATCTTGTCTGATGTATCGCATTCATTTTGCATTTTACATTTCAATCCTGTTGTAATCCTAACACATTAATGTCAACATTTAGTCCAGAAGCACTGTGTCACTTCAAGTTGGAACAGGGCTTATGACATAGCATTATAACAGCTTAGGAGTACAGTCGTGGTCTATATACAGTTCAGTTTATATGCTTTATGAATGCATTATAAGTCTTTATGAACGTGTTTCTAGAGCCTTGTGAGTAAAAGCTTCACAGAAAGTGCTACCTCACATACAGTACTAATACGCAACAACTACACAGAGTGGCCTACGCCACCCTGCAGAATGAGGCCAAATGCCGCGTTTGGCACAGCGGTGGTGGGTAGGGTACGCTACGCACGAAGGTCCACTGGGGTACGATGTGACCATGCCAGTTTTGCCATCGGAGGAGGGCGTGTGCGTGTGCATGCTGCACTGCGTGGACGTCCCGCGTACCCTCTGAAATTTTTTTTAGCAACCATGCGACAAGGGCACCAACTGCGGACCCCAAAAAATTTGTTTCGCACGAGTAACTGTATGTATCCACCCTTGTCAGCAAGCGATTATAACCAAGACTTTTAAAGAGCAGAAAAAAGTCCGGAGTCTGGAGCTGGACCGCTGGACTGGGGGCGGTGGGATGGTGGTGATGGTATGGTATGCGGAGATGTTATCTCTGAGGGAATTATTTATGAACTCTGGGGAAATGTGGACTTAGTCCACCCATGATATAATTATTTATAATGTGGAATGTGGACTTAATGTGGACTTAGTCCACCCATGATATAATTATTTCTAAAGCCAGGGCTGTGGGTCTGGTGCTGAGTGCCTGAAACCTGCTGAGGACTGATGCAGCGTGA
>CM050214.1:22975206-22977706 GCA_027475355.1 Coilia nasus
TTCTCTTTTCCCCGCCCTGCTCAGCCCCCTCTCTCTTCCTCTTTCTCGCTGTGTGTGCGGTGGGGTGGGGTGTGGTGGGGTGGGGGTTTCTGGGGAGGGGAGGGAGGGTGCGGTGGGGTGGGGGTTTCTGGAGGGAGGGAGGGAGGGAGGGAGGGAGGGGTATGTGAGGGGCCGAAATGACAGCCTTGCGAATCGGTGCGCCCGGAGTCGCTCTGCAATTACCCCCCCCCTGCTTTAATTAGCGAACAGAGAGGCGCAATTAGCCAGCAGGCAAACGCGAGTAAAGAAGACGAAGGAAGACCGCAGACGGAGAAAACTACGCGAGGTGACGCGACGCAATGTGACGTGAGGCAAGGGGCCCTCTGTCTATCTGTCTGTCTGTCTGTGTGTGTGTGTGTGTGTGTGTGTGTGTGACGCACTCGAGAGAGGAAAGCACCATTGGGCCAAAAAAGGTCATGGAGGTTCTTGTATGTATGGGGTATTTATACCAGTACTAGGGCACGGCTCGTCACAAGTGCTGCAGAACGTTCTATTAAACTGAATATACTCTCGGAGATCTGAGATTTCTCCATAACGAGCCGTTGCTTAGTACAACAGACCCCTGTCAAGGAAAATCGACTTTTCGCATCTGATTCATGTCTTCCATCTCGACTTCGCCACGGGTTCCTGCGTTCCTGTGTCATGGCTTATTCCACGATAATGACCAGCTCATTATGCCTTATCGTGTCTTGGGTCTATATTTGTGTATTATTTGTGCATATTACCATCCTAATGCTTACAGAAATCCCCGATAACACTTTATTTTTTATGGTTTGTTTTTAGTGTATCTACATGTAACAACATGGTAACAACACGGTATATTATCTACTTACACAACACGGTATATTATCTACTTACACAACACGGTATATTATCTACTTACACAACATGGTATATTATCTACTTACACAACACGGTATATTATCTACTTACACAACATGGTATATTATCTACTTACACTGTATGGCCCCACAAAAGGCAGGAACTGCATAATATGTTCAACTGAGTTTAGACTGGAAATTGACTTTCTAACACCTCCTTTGTCTTGGGACTACATCTCTTGCTTCTTCCTATCAAGAAACTATATACAAGCATCGCCACTATTATACCTACAACATGTTTGACTGGGCAGCATGACAACTTTATGAAAGGCATTTTTCTCAGTTTCTATGTAAACGTAGTTACTACACTTTGCCTTTGTATGGTAGTGTATATACCTAACACTAACATTAACCCTAACCCTAACCCTATGGTACAGTGTAAGTTCATAATGTAACATATTGTTACACACTTTGTTACACTATACCTAACTGATGTAACAGGGACCGTAAAATCCCCTTCCACTTTCCTGGCCACGCCCTAATGAAGACCCAGTTTGCGCTTTTTAGACTGCTGTACTCCTGCTTTAAATGAAGGTTTTTTTCACTTTCATATTGATCATTAATAACATGTAATATTGATTACTGTAGTGCTCTGTAGTCTTCTCATCTTTATACAAGAGAACTATGGCAGCTACTGCAGGGAACGAGAAAAGACGGTAGAGGGGTGGGTGAGAGGAACATGGGAACGAGAGAAGACGGGAGAGGAACAGGGGAACGAGAGAGGGGGGGGTGGGAGGCGAGGTCCTGGAGAGATGGATGAAGAGCGGACGGATGGAGAGCAGGAGCGTGATGAGGGAGGAGTGTGTGCGTGTGGGGGGGGGGGGGGGGGGCGGGTGGGGTGATTGAAGAGGACGACAGAGACGAAGCAGGGGAGAGAGCAAGACAGAGAGAGTGTGTGTGTGTGTGTGTGTGTAGCAGGGGAGAGAAGGGAGGATGAGTGGGCAAAGATGGGCTTTAGGGAGATTAGGAGGGAGGAGGGAGTGCAGTGGGCCCAAGACTCTCTGCATGTGTGTGTGTGCGTGTGCATGTGTGTGTTTGTGTGTGTGTGTGTGTGCGTGTACGTGCATACGTGCGTGTGTGTGTGCGTGCGTGCATGTGTGTGTGTGTGTGCATACGTGCGTGTGTGTATGCGTGTGGGTGTGCGTGCGTGGGTGCGTGTGTGCGTTCGAGAGGAAGCAGGAAGAGAGAAAGAAAGCAGAGAGACAGAGAGAGAGAGAGAGAGAGAGAGAGAGAGAGAGAGAGAGAAAAGAGAGATAGGGAGACAGGCGGAAGGGTGGTGAGGATTAGGAAGGGAGGATGGGAGGAAGTGTTGGAGGAGAGAAGAGGGAAGCAGAAAGCTTTGGGTGAGTGGCCACCATGTGTGACTCTGACATGCTAAGGAGCGCTACATGGCAGATACACTCAGTAGCTCCTGTCCTCCCCTTGGTGTGTGTGTGCGTGTGTGTGCGTGTGCTTGTGTGTGTGTGTGTGTGTACATGCTTGTGTGCCTGAACATGTTTTTGCACTAATCCCGAGCAGACCAGGCATGTGTATGTGTAAGTATGTGTGTGTGTGTGTGTGTGTGTGTAAGTATGTGTGTG
>CM050214.1:22980206-22982706 GCA_027475355.1 Coilia nasus
TTGGCAGCAGCAAGAGAGAGGGGGGGAGAGGGAGAGGGAGAGGGATAGAGGTGGAAGGAGAGAGAGAGAAGGAGAAAGAGAGGGAGAAAGAGAGAGAGGTGGAGGGAGAGGGAGGAGAGAGACAGAGAGAGAGAGAGAGAGAGAGAGAGAGAGAGAAAGACAGAAAGAGAGGGAGAGGTGGAAGGAGAGAGAGGAGCTCCGCTCTTAGAAACACTCTACTTCCTGACTTCCCGACAGACAAAAAGCATCCATCAGTACTGGCCTGGTGATGCCTCCACCACCACTATCTAAACAGCAACAGCAGAGAGAGAGAGAGAGAGCGAGAGAGAGAGAGAGACGGGTGGAGAATTGCCGCTCTCTGAAACACCCTCTTTGACTTCCCGACATACAGAAAGCCTCTATCAGTACTGCCCTACTAAGGCAAAGTGCAGTAACTACGTGAACATAGAAACTCAGAAAAATCCCTTTAAAGTTCTCATACTGCCCAGACAAACACGCTGTACGTATAGCAGTGGTGATGCTTTCATGTACTTTCAAGCGAGAGATTTGGTTACAAGACAAAGGGGGTGTTATGAAGTCAATTTCCAGTGTTGTGGAAACAACTTCATTTGACAAAATATGTAGTCACTGCCTTTTGGCTGTGTAGGGCTGGCCTGGTAAACCCGCCCCTCGTACTTCATTTCATTTTGTACAGAGGGTCTGGACTGGAATCTCTTGAGGGTCATTTAGTCGGCCCCCAGCAAGGCCGATCCAATCAGCGAACAGACGGTGTGTTCATTAGCCATGACGTTGACCTTGTGTGCTACATTTGAATTGTAGTGCGTAGGTAGGCTAATTGCATACGTGACGACCAGGCGTTAGCGATTGGGTAAAGGCAGAGGCACTTTTTTTTAAACTTCAGCAGTCCACACCTCCAACAATTCGTCTCTGACGGTGTCTGGTCCAGACCCTCTGTACAAAATGAAATGAAGTACGAGGGGCTGGTTTACCAGGCTACTACAGCCCCTCTGTACAAAATGAAATGAAGTACGAGGGGCTGGTTTACCAGGCTAGTGTAGGGCAGAGTACCTCGTGCTTTGCGCCTCTCTCTGCTCAGCTTCGATGCTCCCTCTGTTTCAGCACTGTTTCATCATGGAGGACAGAACAGGCTCCTAATGCTGGCTCAAATGGATTTCGACTTCACAAACACCCCCAAAGGACCCCCGCTGGGCTGGTTCGGGTCGGCTGGGACGAGCCACTACTGCTCCTGCTAATGCTGCTGCTGCCTCGTGGAGTACCACTCAGCAAATTAGGGCAATTATCTGTTTAGCAGCACAACAAATATGTGCTAAGATGGGGTCTGACAGTAGGGAAGAGGTCAACTGAGTTTAAAAAAAAAAATGAAAACACGCCCTCAATCAGAGGAAAACACCAATGTGGGAGACTGTCAGAGCACATGTGAGAGTGTATGTTTTTTTTTTTTTCTTGCCCTCTGCCTGTCACTCACACAGACTGACAGGTCCTGAGTCAGTGAGCACCTGGAGTTTGAAGGCTGGTAGCTGGACAGGAGCACACTGCTGCTGTGAACAGAACAGCTGAATGGATGGCCTTGCTTCCTTCCCTTCCTCCCTCCCTCCCTTTCTTCCTCCCGGCCTCATCACACACACTCACACACACACACACACACACACACACACACACACACACACACACACACACACACACGCACACACTCTTCACCGCCCCACACACACATTTCTGTCTGTCTGTGTCTCTGAACGCCTCCCGCCCCAACAATGCGAGCCATCATCATCTGTCATCATTGCTATTATTACCGTCATTTCACCATATGGTGGATCACACAGCACCGTATACGCTCACCAATCCCCTGGGGCACTGAAAATACTTACACACAGATGTACGCGTGTCTGTGTGCAGACACATGCAGACACGCACACACACACACACGTGTGCACGCACACAAACACACACACACACGCAACCACAAATTCATATGCACACATAAACTTTTTCCTGTCTGGACAAACATACACCCATGAGCAAGCACAGACAAACGGACTGACATCCACACACACACTGTCTGTATCTTTCTCAAAAGTGCCTTTTCTCAAAAGACACACACACACACACATGCACAAACACAAACACACACACACACCCCACACACACACAAACAAACACATAGACACACACACACAGCTTTTCACTGAGTAATTCTCGGCAGGAGGTGGACAGCTTGCTTTACACACTCAATAGTGGTGCAGACCCCAGATGAAAGGAAAAAGAGAGAGAACGTGATAGAGCGAGGCAGAGAAAGAGAGAGAAAGTGATAGAGTGAGGGAGAGATGGAGGCAGACAGGGGGAAAACTCCGGCAAAGGACTGCCTATCTCAGCTCCGCTTATGGTACGCATAATACCCTCCCAGCATGGGTCTCTCTCTCTCTCCTTCTCCCTCTCTCTCTCCCTCCCTCTCTCTATCTCTCTCCTTCTCCCTCTCTCT
>CM050214.1:22985206-22992706 GCA_027475355.1 Coilia nasus
CACACAAACACTCACACACAAACACACACAGAAGTGCACACACACACACCCACAAATGCACACATGCTCAACCACATTGATGTATGGGCATATGTGTGCGCACACAAAAAAACACACTGACACACATACACTTTTGGTCCTATGCCTGAGTATAAAATGCATTCACATTCATTTAAACACATACACATGAGCGTTCACAGACACACACACACACAGACACACAGACACCTGTCTTTGCAAAGGACACAGAGCGCTGATGGTGACTTCATTCCCTGAGCCGAGGCTCAGCAGTGGGAACTGCTGGAGATTAGAATGCAATGCTGTGATGCCTGTTTAACTCCTCAAGAACCTAATCATAGGATTAGGAGCCAGTGGTTGAGAAAGAGAGAGAGAGAGGGAGAGAGAGGGAGGGAATGAGGGGGGAAATAGAGAGAAAAAAAAGAGCAAGAAAAGGGTTTGTGGAGAGAAAGGGGTAGTGAGAGGGAGAAAGAGGGCGGGGGAAAGAGAGAGAGAGGGATAGAGAGAGGCGGTATTAGAGAGAAAGAAACAGTAAGGAAAAGGTTGGGAAGAGAAAGAGGTAGTGAGTGAGGGAGGGAGAGATAGAGAGAGAGAAAGAGAGGAAGAGAGGGCAGAGGAGGGAAGGAGTTGCTTTAAATGCAAATCCCTGTCTTATAAAAATCGGTTCCATTTAAAGGGATTTCAGGAAGGAGACCGGCATATCCACGGAGAGGCAGAGGACAGGGGGGAAGAGACACCGCTGCCACTTTGGCAAAAAAGCAAAACAGAAAGTCCTGAAAGACAACGTAATACAGCAAAACGTTGTCTTTCAAAGTAGGGGTGTGCAAAAAATATCGTAATATATCGTATCGCAATATATCGTATCGCAATACACTGTATCGTTTTAAACATCAATATCGTGATACTAATTTTCACAATATACTATATCAATTTCTGACTCCAATCCTATGCACTTTATGTTTTTCTGTTATATTGAGTTCAGTAACTCTGAGTTATGTTGATTTAATTAAGTTTTGATAAGATGTGAGACTATCTAGATTGTAAATAGCAACTGATAATTTAGCTCTATTTTGACATTTTCACTGAACAATGTAGAATATCGCAATATATCGCAATATACCCAGTATCGCAATGTATTGTGATAGAATCGTATCTTGGTATAAGTATCGTGATACGTATCGTATCGTGAAGTCCATGCCAATACCCACCCCTATTTCAAAGTGTGTGGGAGACAGCAAGTGACTGAATGAGTCAGCAAGAGAGAAAGAGAACACAGAATGCATCTGCATTAGTCAGATTACTTTTTTCCCTCTTTATCTCTCTCTCTTTTCCTCTCTATCTCTCTCTCCCCTGCTCTGCCTCTCTCTTTCTCTCTCTCCTGCTCTCTCTCACTCTCAAGACAAACGCTCGTACTGGTGTGCCTCTTCACTAGCACATCTCTGGTGGCTCGTCTAAACACTCTGTCCTCACCAGGGGACATGAAGGCGGGGGGGGGGGGGGGGGGGGGGTGTACAAGATAAGGGTCACCAGCAGGAGAGGTTTGCGGGGGCGGGATTGGAGTGGGTGGGGGGTGGGGGATAAAAGAAGTAGTGGCATAAGGTGGAAAGGATAAGCCCTGTTTAAAAAGTGTCTCTTCAAGGAGGGAAGCAAAATGCGAAACGGAGCATACAGGAAGGCCGTGAGCCTGAGCAGCCAGCCAATCAGGTGGAAAGCCATTGTTACATTTCTCTTTCCTGAAAACTTTCCCGACAATAGGGCGGCGCAGATTTGTAACGCGAGCTCGGCGGATTGGGCCTGGTTTTTTAATCTTGAAGGGGGTTTAAGCCACCAAAGACTTTGGAAGAAGAAGAAGAAGAAAAAAAAGAAAAAGAAGCCCAGAGGCCAGAATCCAATCTACCCCCCCCCCCCGGCTTCTGTTTTTTGCTACCCCAAATTAATCATTACAAGGTCTGCCAAGGAACTGGACACAGTACTGAGACTTGAGAGCTTGTGTGGGGGATCAGTCCGACGGTGTTAAAGAGGAATCCAAAAGTTACCAGAAGCTGAGTTGACTATGTTGGCTATAACACACAGAGTTACTGCATCTGTGTGTATCCTTACAATTTCTCATTTCAGTCATCGGGTGCAGTCGAGGGAGGGTTTTTTAAGTAAGGCACTACCAATCCACCCAACAAATCGTACAAAAATACAGGCAGTTTTGGCCTGTGTAATTGCACAGATAAATTCAAGAAATTGTTTTCCTCACCAGGCAAAGTGATTTATTCAGGAACACATTTACAACATGTTTATCAGTTTTACAGGGTAGGCCGAGGGTAGGTGACATATTTTCATTTCAAGCTGTTATTACCTATTACATCTGTGGCGAGCTGCCTCCTCAGTCTTATTAATTCAATCCTCGCCTTGCATGGAAGCGCATTATCAGTGTCTGTCACACACAACAGTTAATTGATTACAGATAGGGGGACCCAGGTGTCTCCACTGCAGCGTGTAATGTGGAACTAATCCTGTCCGTCCTGGATCGATGGGAAAACCTATACCTATCCACCCGAACAGGTCAGTGTGGTAACGCCTATGTCCACACCTGAGGGGTCACCTTACCGGCTAAACACTGCCCGACATGTTATCTGTCAGCGTATGTTATGTGGCCCGTGGAATCTCCTCGTATGACAGGATGAGGTCGTCGTCATCGAACCCAACCGTGGCCGAAAGCCAGATACAGCCAACTTTGTGGGTTTGTGTATGTCATTTGGCAGCTGAAAGTGTGTGCTTGGGTAAGCTTTGCAACTAAAGACGCTCCGTTACATGCAGTTTCCATAGTCAAATTCACGTGCACGTGGCTGCTAATGAGTGAAAGTACACTTGCTTCGGACAACTCCAGAAGTCTGAACAAGACACACAGGCCGTGGGCAAAAGTCACTGCTGCAAGTTACATGGCTATTGACCATACAATGTTAACATTACATTACTCATAACAGTACATTACTCATTACATTGAGCCACCAATTCACCCATTCACCAATTGATCCACTTACCACAAACGGTTATGGAAAATTGCTTGAATGAAAAGTAGACTACCGTTTTAGGATTTCTCATTTGATTTTGGATGAGCCCATGCACAGTAACCATAATTTACTGCGGACATTAAACTACTGTTTAATGACAATTAATGACTTACAACATATAATGTTAGTCAGGTCCAAATCATACCGGAAACAACGAAAGGGTAATTACATTTGCATAGAGGTGATAACCTCCGTTGTTAAACTCTAAAGTACTAGAACAGCCTTCGCATTTCAGCGAGAAAGAAACGAACATGCGGATGTAAGGCCCAAGTGTAACAATTGCTAGACCAACACACACTTCTAGATAGATTGCATCTCTGTGTATAACACATAGTTAAAACAACAGGCTTAACTGTGCCCAATACTTAAACGGTGGATTATTAACTTACAAGTCCTGCTGAAATAATGAATCGACTCTTTGAGAGGGGTAGCGCGGAGTGGTAACTGTAGGTAACAAGCAACATACCTTCCTCTGTCCGTGCGAAAAGCAGGCACCTCAGTAGCACAATCCAAAGCAAGGTGACATCTTTGGCCAAGAGTTCCATGTTGATCCAAAATCTCTGGGAAATATGGGCTCAATGATTTTGTTTCCAGATGGCAAGGTGCTCTGAACGATGAATGAAAGTGGTCTCGAAGGTACTGTCAGCTGGGTCGTGTGCCCGTTGGCTGAGCTTGTACCCACATCGGTGATAGACAATAGATTTTTCTCCGAATTCAGTTCTTAAAAGGAAATCGAATTATTAGCTAAATTATTTGGTGGAAGAATTTTAAGCGCGAGCCTTGTGCTTCAAATGAAAAGAAAGGACGTCATAATTATCCAAGACCCACCTAATAACTTAATCGTCTGTTTAAAAAACTTTTTTATGAAGTAGACATGTAAATTAGGACAATTAAAATATCCCTCTATCCTCTAAGTTTGCATTAGTCCATACACTACAGCGAACGCGACGGGAGTAGAACACTCATTATCCTAAAAAGACTCCAATGCTCTTTGTCAGCAATAGTTTTTACAGCTCTTGTGCCGATGTATCTTCAGTGATGTATTTACTTTGCAAGTATAAACGCTACGCAAATAATGTGCAAACGCCTCATAAAAGCCGCGAGGTTGTCCATCCACTGCAAATCCTAGTCATATTTCCCATGCGTACTGAGATTTTCAGTCATGAAATAGTCCGTTTTCCCCCAAAATGTCCTTACAATGACTGCCTTTGGGAAGGTGGATATGAATTCCTCTTCATTTCCAAACGACAAGAAATCTCAAAACTAAAAATGTATTCAAAAATGCACACGTTAAGAGATTGTGCGGAAAATAAAAACCAAAGGACGGCAAAACAAACTGAAAACACGGACAACGTTTGCCTCGTATCTCCACACCACTTTCCTCACGCTCTGTGGCACTACGATGGACAAGCCCAGTAAAGCTGCCCCAACATCGGCAGTCTGCTCACATTCCCGCCCACTTTCACACCATCAGTGTTTCCCATAGGCTTGTTTCCCCGCCAATCAATGCCGAAAATGAATATTTGATTAGAGCGAAACACGCATGGTCTCTGCGCCTCTGAAATAGCCCATTCGATATTGGGACACAAGGTGGATTAACGTCAATTAATTCATTGCTCTCTCTCTCTCCGTCTAGCCCTCTATCGACGCATAACCCAAGCAATCATGTGTCAGGGTAAAACTTTACAAGCGATTAGATTAGGCGTGGTATCAATAGTGTCTGAATCAATAATGTATAGCCTAGCTTTAATTTGGGGTGTCTAACATCTTTTCAGTTTACGTTACAATTCAGAGTCCACGCGCTAGTTTCTGTCAAGTGAAACCAGATACAGCGAGGTCTCTCAATTCCCATGCAAATGTCCCCTTTTCTCCTCCATACCTCTCTATAGAGCCTATGTGGATTGGTCTGTTATTTGCTTGGAAAGAGGGCTCCGTAGGGCAATCTATTCAGTAGCGGCGTCTTTTCATGTAAATGATCCTGCTCGTTTCCTCGTTGTAAACTACTATCAGTCGAGCCAAATGCAAGTGACAAAAGAGGTGAGGAAAACAACGATTTTTTTGCTACTGAATGAAGAGGCAAGATTCACCTGTATGATAACGATGTGAGATTTTCCTCAAACCTTTCAACAAAGAAGTACATTCTATTGTACTTTTAGGGTAACAGTAGTGTAGTTCATTTTGGTGAGCCTTCTAGCCTATTTAAATGTTTATGCAAATACGGCGAAATAGTGGGGTGAAAATAACAAACACATACAATATCATTACCAGGGATTTTGGGCTTGTAACTCAGAATGTGAACTGTCTGCATCTACAGTATAAAGCATGTATTGCACATGATTACAGCCCCTGAAGTTGATCTATGGCGCTGTTATGCATTGCATCATGCGTTATACTATATATACCTTAAGCCATATTTCATACAAACTCTTGCTGAGGATGCAGTGCTCAAGGTGGTTCAGGTGCTTCTTTTTGGTGGCTGGCCCAAAACTGCCTGTGGGCTGGGTAAGTGGGTCAGAGGGAACAAGCTAAATCGGGTCAGAATATGAGTGGACACGACCGTCTGTGGCTAGAGAGAGGAGAGGAGCAGTCTAATCATTTCTACTGTAGTCACCACCAAACCTCCAAAACACAAAACATCATATTTAATATACTGCACATTTCTATCAGTGTGTGATCTGTTTAAATGGTGTTTAAACAGATCACACACTGATAAAAAAAGTGTGTGTCTGTGGAAAGTAGTAGACTACAGTTACTTTATTGATCCCGAAGGAAATTAAGGTCTCTAGCAGCATACACACAAAAAAACACATTACAACACATATCAAACATATTGCACACATCTGCATACATATAAACATTAACTTAGCTAGGAACAAAATAGTCATAATCATAAAAATCCACGAGGTAGAAAAGTGTCTTGATAGATATCCAAGTAGATAGATTAAAGTGTCCTACTAAGGTTGTCCAGTGTTATGGAAGAGTCTTTTAGTGATTGGTCACTAAATATGCTTTGTTTTAGAGCACCACATAGGCATAATGTACGGCACTGTAAACAGTAAACATGATGCTGGTTTGGCTGCTGCATGGTAGCCCACTTGACCTGCTGCGGGTGGGCTGGAAGTGGGAAGGGCACAGTGGGGTTTGCTGGGAAGGTGCGAGAAACTGGATGGACCATTGGGAGGTGTAAAAGGGGGCAGGGGTAAAACAGAACGAGTGAGAAGAGACACAGCATGAAGGACCCGAGAGACACCATGGATGGAGAGAGGGATAGAGAGAGGGAAGTGTGAAAGTGTGAAGGAGGACACGAGAAGTCAAGTGTAGGTCCCCCTCTCTCTTTCTCTGTCTTTCTCTGTCTATCTCTCTCTGTCTCTCCCTCTCTCTCTCTCTTTCTGTCTCTGTCTTGCTCTTTGTCTATCTCTATCTCTCTTTAACACACAAACATACACACACATGCACACAAAGCACACACACACACACACACACACACATACACACACATGCACACAAAGCACACACAAACACACACACACACACACACACACACACACACACACACACACACACACACACAGAAGGTGTTTGACATACAGACATAAAGTCTTTTATGGTATCTCTTGTATATGTAGCTATCCATGTAATGCACGGTTTTAGCACTTGCTAAGAGCCGAAGCTTTCACAGTGCCTGTCAGTGACTTGTGGATAACATCTCACTGGAGTGTTTCAGGGCAGCCATGCTTGTGGGCAAACACACCAGCCCACCCCCCCCCCCCCAGTCACACCATACACCAGCCCCCCGCCTCTCCTCCCCCCACTCAGTCACACCATACACCAGCCCCCCGCCTCTCCTCCCCCCACTCAGTCACACCATACACCAGCCCCCCGCCTCTCCTCCCCCTACTTAGGGCCCGTCCACACGACAACGTTTTCGGGTGAAAACGGTAAAGTTTGTTTGCGTTTTGGCCTTCCGTCCACACGGCGCCGGCGTTTTGGGTGACCGAAAACGATAACTTTTGAGAACGGGTTCCAAAGTGAGAAAGTCTGAGAACGCCGCCGTTTCGTTTTCGTGTGGACAGGCAAAACGCAACCTTTTGAAAACGATGACGTCGTCGCCCATTCACCTTGCGCTGCACATATAACAACAACTTCAAACTTTTCCAAACTGGTTGCTGTCGAATAAATTGTGATTTGATTAGCTTGTACTGTAGGCTGGCTGTTGTGCAATTGTTTCTATCCTTTGCCATTAAACTGTCTGTATGGCTAGTAGGCTACTTCTTGTAGGCTTTCATTATTCTTAATTAATTAAAGAGCAACTGTCGCTGCTTTCAGCTCCCCTCAGTAACAACAGGCATTGCTAAAATCAGCATATGGCATGTTTTAAGCGAATAATTGCGCAGTTGTCTCAAGTTTATTTGCAGCTCCT
>CM050214.1:22997706-23005206 GCA_027475355.1 Coilia nasus
TCCAATCCTTTTCAACTTTAGCAGTCTACACCTACAGGAATAAAATGTTTCTCTGTGCAGCACAGCCAGACCCTCTGTACGAAATGAAGTGTAGTACAAGGGTCTGGTTTTCCAGGCTAGTAATTTGCTGCCTTGCTCCCTAACACATACTGTAGCTTTCTTGAGCAAAGGAGACTGCTCACATTACTCCATGGAGTAGTAAGCACTTGCCCAAGATCAAAAGAGACTGGCTTGAATGCAGACTGTTGTTGTGCTTGTATCTTATCTTGCTCTTTGTGGTCTTGGGCCTGTACCTTTCTGTTATGATGTGTACTGTATTCTTCTGCGTCTTTTGTCACTGTTATTTAAACGCTTGTACCATTCACAGAACTTGCGTGTATCTTTTGTGGGTTGGTGAAAGACTAAAGTTGTATTCTGTGTTGAATATATGCCTATATAAACTAAGTTTCTATGCATTGACTTTCCATTCCTCATTGCATTTCCTGACATAGAGGTCATACATCTTAGTAACATTCAAATTCTCTACAAGGTATTGCCCTGCTGTATCTTTTTGTCAGTAGTGTCAGACTCAGACTCAGTCAGACTTGTTGGGAAAGACTTAATGTGATTTCTGATTACATTTTTTCTCACATCTGAGATTTTGTTACCAGGGGTATGCTTTTTGTGATTGCTTCCTAGATCAGTGGAGGACTGACCATTTCCTGCAGACCTAGCAAATCTCTTTGTGATATCAAGGGTTTTCAAAAAGAAATCTTTACTTTCCCTGTGTAGTTAGTTCAGTTATTCAGTTGAGTTCTGCCGCTTTGATTGTTTGATTCTGATTCTGTTTAGTCTTTGGAACTATGTGGTTCAGGATGAAGTCTTTTTTGTCTCATATCACCCATTGACCAGAACCGGTCAAAGATGTTTTGCCTCTCGGACTGAGGGAAATTCTCATTTTATTTGCATCAACAGGTGATACAGTCTTTTACCCCAACCTTGCATGCTGAAACATTTATGTTTTTGATATTGACATAGCTTTGGCTGGAGACTCTGAGTCTTGTTTATATTCTTAGTCTTGTTATATATATATATATAGGGCTGATCTATATATATATATATATATATATATATATATATATATATATATATATATATATATATATATATATATATATATACACACAGATCAGCCATGAGGAACAGCAGCATGTTGTTTTAAATATGGATCCAGTGAGAGTTGACAAGGTTGAGAATCAGAGTAAGAAATGGGGAAGAAAAAGACAGAGGGACCCCAGTAGCTAGAAATATATATATATACATATATATATATTATTATATATATATTTCTAGCTACCGGGGTCCCTCTGTCTTTTTCTTCCCCATTTCTTACTCTGATTCTCAACCTTGTCAACTCTCACTGGATCCATATTTAAAACAACATGCTGCTGTTCCTCAGGGCTGATCTGTGCATCTGCACTGTCCTAGATTTCCTCCACTGTCACGGTCAGTGGTTCCAGAGTTGGGGTCATATACTGTTCTTGATCCTCACAGCTCATCTCTGTTGGCCAGATGCATCAGCTGCTTTCACATCATTTCACTTTGTGCAAAGCGCCTGAAAACCCCTGCATTGGCATTTGTTCGCTCCACAGTGGCCAGATGCTTTCTAATGAGGCCAGCTGGTAAATTAAGCGTTTACCAAAACTTGTAGGAAGTAGGACAATAACGTCTTTCCCCTCGATAAAATTCCTCAAGCATTCTTCTTGTTCTGGCTTTAAACCCTCAATTTCAAGAATAGTTGTGAACAGTGTGTATAGTGTGTGTATTGGTCAGTGTTGCTCAAACTACAAAGGAAGCTCATGCTTAAACGCTTGAGTTGAACGTCGTCACTTTCAGCCCTCCCTCTGTTCACTGATTGGCCGTATACATTCAGAGACGGAGCGAACCAAAAGTTACGGCGTGCTCCCTGATGCAGTTGCTGGAGGTCAATGAAACTGAGCGTAAACACTAGGCAGCACTAGCCTGGCTACATCTCTGTACCTGCCTTCTCCATTGTATTATTTGTGTCTTTCCTCTGCCCGCCCAGAAGAAAAGCATTTTTAAAAAATGAGATTTCTTCTATGTCTCAATAGTTTCTCCTAGACAATAATGAGATCACAGTGATACAAAAATAAGACTATTGCCTTTGTCTCCTGCTTCTCAAGTTTGTCTCAGAGTAGACTCTACAAATGAGATCTCAGCAATGCCTCAAATAATGTTCAGTGTTGTATGAGAACAAACTGTAACAAAAGTAATACTTAACTGAGTCTTAAAAGAGAATCACCATTTTGTGTCCTGTGCAACAGAAGAGATACAAATCAGAAACACTCCACTGCTCCACTGCATTATTTACCTCCTACCACTGTGCTGTGTCTCTCCTGTATCAGTCTTACTCTTACTCTCTCTCTCTCTCTTTCTCTCTCTCTCTCTCTCTCTCTCTCTCTCTCTCTCTCTCTCTCTCTCTCTCTCTCTCTCTCTCTCTCTTGTGTCTGCTCTCCTGTAATACAGATGTTCCAGATGTTTCTGGAAACATCTGCAGACTCCACAGTGAAATACCAACATGCTGCAACATAGGAATGCAGTCTCGTTTTAGTTCCATTTTTTTCTGTGTTGGATGAAGCAATATTAAGACAATGGCCTTAAGGCCAGAAAAGGCACTAAAACTAGAGACGCTAGAGTGAATGCTTGATAACAGCGAGGGCTGAAGTAATTTCTGTTTATTTGTGTGTGGGATGAAGAAATATGTCGAGCATACGGCCAGAAAAAGGGACTGTAAGAAGACAAGGTGACGATGGAGAGTGCTGGATAGCGAGAGCATCTGAAGGATTTGTTTAGGTCACCGTCTCCCTGCCCGACTGTAATTTCAGACCCCCCTGCTGGCTCCACACACCTGTGGCCACGCCAGCGTCACTGGCTTCCTGTGACGGGTGTTTGAGCAACAGCGACCTTGCTAAATCAAACAGCTCCTATCTCCTATCGCACGGCAAACATCCTATCGCAACCGCCTGCGCCAGATCTGTCGCAACTTATTTTTTTATTTTGTACCCTTACACGTTTCTTTCAAATTGCGTCTTTTTAAATCGAATTTTTCTTGTTTCGTTCTTCACCATCTTTCTTTTATTTTTGTTTCACTTTACTATTCAGTCCTCCTCCGTACGCCCTTGTCCCTGGCCTCTCTTTAAACTCTCTTTTTTCTCTTGGTCCGTCTCCAGTGCTCTTGCCTCTTTGTTTGCGCTCTGCGTATTTCACAGGCAGCTCTCTCGGAGGACGGAAAGTGACAGACAGTGGCGGGGAAATTACTGTATGAATCTACATATCTTTTCAGTAAATGTATGTATTGAAACGTTGAAGTGTTCAATATTTTTCCCCCAAACTGTCACACCAGTGCTGTCATCAGTCACACTATAGTTAAGAAATCATGTCACTCTAACACACACAAACACACTCGCACGCACGCACGCGCGCGCGCGCACACACACACACACACACACGCACACACACAGACGAAGAGAGTGCATGGTGTGTACACACGCATGCACACATCACTGAAACTCATGCATGCATGAAAATCATCCCACAGAGAGGCGCTTACTTTTGAAGAACTGTCAAAAAGATTGCTGGATTAAAAGGAGTAATTGGATTAAAAAGCCGTACTGTGCGTGTCAAATTGAAGTTAATCATGTGTGTATGACAAAGGTGAAACATTCATGTGTGTGAGAGTGTGTGTGTGTTGGTTTGTTTTCTGAAGTAAAACCCTTGAGCATGCCTTTATATTGCCATTGTGCTGTCGTATAACGTGTCAGGAATGTTATTGTGTGTGTGTGTGTGTGTGTGAGAGAGAGAGAGAGATGCCTGTGGACATTTTTCAGAGTAAAGCCTACATGTGTGTGGTGCGGTTGAGAAACTAGATATCAGGTGAGGCTTTTTATACAGCCACAGGGAAATTCTCTGTAGTTATAGTAACAAAAGGCCGCAATGGTAAGGACTACAATTTCCCTAAAGAATAGTCTTCGCTCGCATATGGCTTTCAAAGCTATAGTGTGGTAGGGTAAAGAAAAAAGGCAAAATGTAAGCCAAAACTACTATGCTTGACCAGGGCAAAACACAGGGTGACTTGGCTATTAGCAAAAGAAAGCTGGCACTGCAGAGACGTCGTGTGTCGAGCAAATATATGTGAGCAAATTGGGACATCTGCTGGTGAAGAATGAAACTACACTTTTCTGTGTCAAACTCACTGCTGGTGTTACATCACTTCGCTTACCAAACAAAGTCTTCCGCAAGCTTATTTTAACATAAGTAATTTTATTATTTTTATAGCTAATTTACAACAAGCGTTTCACTGAAATTAAACATTTTATTATTCTGATAATATCATTTTAAATCTCTCTTGCAAGATAAATCATTTTTAAATATACTTTCTGCATCAGTTGATTTTGTGTAAGACTGACCATCTTCCATTGTTTAAATAAAAATTAGTACACTTTGTTCATTTAGGAATACCATATGATATGGAAGATACAAATCAAGATCAAATACATTTGGCTTAAATAATTTGAAAAAAAAAAAAAAAATCATTTTCAGAAGTGAACATGTTTGTGTTTGTAAGACTGTGTGTGCCGTCGTGGATGTGGTGGGACTTAACACTTATACAGTACAGATAATATTTTCATATGTGTTTGCAATGAATCTACTGTGGCCAGAAATACTTAATGTCTTTGTGTGTGTGTGTGTGTGTGTGTGTGTGTGTGTGTGTGTGTGTGTGTGTGTGTGTGTGTGTGTGTGTGTGTGTGTTTGTGTGTGTGTGTGTGCTCAGTTGTATGACTTAAGGATCCAAACACTGTAATAATTCTGTATAGATATTCACCGAATGCATTCGCACCCATGTTAGTCACAGTCCCTTTAGCTTAGCAAAACCAAAATGGTGGAGTCACTGCAATGCATTCTGCGAGGCTCTTACAATCCACATGTATAAAAATATACACAAAAATTGAAAACTGCATCCATAAAATAAATAAATAAACAAACAGTTCATCAAATAAATAAGCATTTCAACCATTTCACCCTAGCTATTGAAGGTAAATGTCAACAAACAAAGAATACCTATAAATAAGAACTGCCACTGTGAACTGCCACTGTACACAGACACATTTCATTTCAAATAATAAAAAAAGAAATACAATGCAAAAGTAATACAAAAACACAGGTACCGATGTGTCTGTTTTACCCATGATTTCATTCCCTTCATAAACAAATGTTTCCATTACCTGTATTATTACATTTGTTTCAGTGCAAAAGTGTTTGTCCTCATAATGCAATAAGAAAGACATCAAGCCTGCCTCGTCTCACACACACACACACACACACACACACACACACACACACACACACACACACACACACACACGAACTTATGTACCCATTCACGCGTCTGTGTAAATGACGTGCCAATTTCTCTGCCTAATCTCAGATGGGATCTGGTGCGTGGCACCCTATGTCTCACAGTTCGGCTATTGTAGAAAAACGTCACAGTTACAGGAAGAGCTCGTGGCGTACGTACATCCGTCCGTCCGTGCGTCCATCGTGGGGGAAGTCTCCCAGCTGACAACTCGAGTTGGTAAAGCTAACGTCACGGACCAGGGCTAGAGCAGAGAGGCAGAACTATCTGCAGGTGAAAATGGCTAGCAGTGGATCAGAGTGGTTGAAAGGATGGCAGGGTGAGGAGGCAAGCAAAGGAGGGGGGGTCCACTGCCCCTTGTTTGCCTTAAGTTCACTGTTTAGATATTTCGGACAGGGCCAGTCAGCAAATTATCAGCAGGCATACTGCTCTAGAGGAATTTCAGAAGAAAGAAGACCACACTTATGACTGCATGGACTTCATAGTTTTATGTATGCATGCATGCGAGTGTGTGTGTGTATTTGTGTGTGTGTGTGTGTGTGTGTGTATTTGTGTGTGTGTGTGTCTGTGCGTGTTCAAATGTGTGCATGATTCATAAGACGACATAAAACTAGATACACACATCTAGTATTTATGGCTGTGAAAAGACACTTTTTTCACTTTGGGATACGTGCCTCTAAAATGGAGATGTCTAAAGGCTTAATTTAAAGTGTGTGAGAGTGTGTTTAAAAGGGGAAAAGAGAAACAGAGAGAGAAAAAGTGTCTTTAAAAAAAGAGAGACGATCATAAACACACATGCAAACACACACAGTTAACACACTTGCACACACACACACTTGCACACACACACACACACACACACACACACACACACACACACCGGGGAATCAGTGGTTTGGACAAACAACATTTCTCCGAGGTGCCATCAAATCCAATGTGCATTTACCCTTACTCTTTAGAAGTGCAGAGGACCAAAGACCTTGAGACATTTACACCTACGAAGGAAACAAAAACAAAAGCTTGCATCCATCTCCAGTCTCTCTTTCAGTCTCTGATTGCTCGCCCAGTGTAACACCACCATTGGCACCAACAAAATGTCCACCTGGCTTGCCGTAAGTCATTTGGTAATGGCTGGCGGTTCCCTTGAACAAAAACGCGGGTGGCCATAAGGTCTCGGGCCTTAAGGTGACGTGCTGTGGCGTGCTGTGTCACTGAGGTGACGAGGCGAGGAGAGGCGAGGCGAGGCCATGCCCGTGATTCTGCTGAGCCCGATGACAGTGGTCACAGTAGGGGCCTCCACAGTGGTGGCGAGAGACGCTGCTGGAGTAACTAGTACAGAGCCTGTGACTGAGGAGGAGGAGGAGGAGGTGCTGACATCCCATAATAGTAACGGCTTAAGGGGGGGGTGTCAGGGGTGGGGGCGGTGGCAGATTTCCCCGTGCTGTTTTTCTGCGCTTGAATCTGGGCCACGCGCTGGCACCGGGTCTGTCCCGACTCCCGAGTTAGCCGCCATTCGGGGGGGGGGTCTGGTGCTGCTGCTTGATGACATGTGTTCTGGCTTCAGGCTGTTGGCTTCACATTCTCTCTCTCTCTCTCTCGCTCTGTCTCTCTATCGCTTTCTCTCTCGCACTCTCTCTCTGGGAGGGTAAGTATATGTGCTCAAATGTAAGTATATGTGTGTGTTTGTGTGCTGTGAGTGTCTATGTGTGTGTATGTGGTGGAAATCAAGAACAACATTAACAGCAACAAAAAAAAAAAAAAAAAAAACAAAATTAAAAGAAAAACCCAAAAGCCGGCTTTTCACCCTGTGCAAAAAAGAGAAGATGACGCACTAACAGCAACTTGTCTCATCTGTTTGGCCCTCCTCTCTTCTGTCGCTCCCATCTGTCTCTCTCCCTCCCTCCCTCCCTCCCTCGCTTTTCTCTCTCCCTCCCTCGCTTTTCTCTCAAGCTCGTGCTGTCTTGGTGCCAGCGGAGGGAGAGGATGATGGCCACCACACTTCCTCCTTGTCCTCCTCCCTCCTCTCCTCTCCTCCCCTCTCCTCTCTTCCCTCCTCTCTTTCATCCTCCTCTTCTGTGGCCAGAGTT
>CM050214.1:23010206-23017706 GCA_027475355.1 Coilia nasus
CATGAAAGAGCTGCTATAGATTAGAGGTGTGTGTGTGTGTGTGTGTGTGTGTGTGTGTGTGTGTGTGTGTGTGTGTGTGTGTGTGTGTGTGAGTGTGTTTGTGCGCACACCCATAATGAAATATTGAACTACTTGAATATGTTAGACTTTGGTTCCTGATGAAACTTGACTTGTAGTGTTCCATCAAATGAAGTACAAAGTACATGTACTTTGAAGGGGAAAGAGGGAGAGGGAGAGTGAAAACGAGTGTGTTTATGTGTGTGTGCGTGTGTGTATATGTGTGTGAGAGAGACACACGCACAGACACGGTAAGAATGAGTGTGTGTGTGAGAGAGACACACACACACAGATGGTAAAAATGAGTGTTTGTGTGTGGGTGTGTGTGTGTGAGAGAGAGAGCTACAGAGGGAGAGAGAAAAAAAGATACAGAGAGGGAGGGAGCGGGAGGGAGGAAGAGAGAGAGAGAGAGAGAGAGAGAGAGAGAGAGAGAGAGAGAGAGAGATAAATAGATGCCGTGGGTGCTGAGGACTGAGGAAGACTTACGAGGCACACAGGAGCCAAACTTGTCAGGAAACTCAGACAGCAGATCATCATTTACCCTGTCTTTCACCGGCCCCAGAATAATGATAGGCCTCGCATAGTTCACTGCAGAGAGAGAGAGAGAGAGAGAGAGAGAAAGAGAGAGAGAGAGAGAGAGAGAGGTCTTAAATACAAGTTTTATATACCCATTAAAAACTCATTTGATGTTTGTGGAGATTAACCACACACGCATCAGAGCTCGAAAGTAGGCGTTAAAAAACTGTATTTGATTGTAGAAAAACAATAATGTTTCTTTCAAGCTGTCCGACTGCGCATCCACACTTTGGTTGAGAAGGGGAGATAGAGAGAGATTTAATCACTCATTAATTTTATGATTGTCACCGGTTTATATCATGACATGTTATAACCAAGTCAGTAAAAGCATCTGTTCATATGAAGGTAAAAGACATTTCCTTGACATCTTTAACTCCCCTTATAAAACCAGCCCCATCATAACAAACATGCATCAAAATTCATTACCAAGTAAATAACAAAGTACTGTTACCATCAACTGGCCATGACCCTTTGTCTGTACACCGTCTTTTTTTTAACAATTCAATAGATGGGAGAGAGAGAGAGAAAAGGAGAGAGAGGGCAGAGAGCAAGTGAGGGAGAGAGAGAGAAAGAATGAGAGAGAGAGAGAAAGAGGGAGAGAGACAGAGAGAGAGAGAGAGAGAGAGAGAGAAAGGGTTAGAGACAGAGACGGATAGAAAGAGAGAGAGAGAGAGCGAGAGGAGACAGAGAGAGAGAGAGAGAGAGAGAGAGAGGAGACAGGGAGAGAAATAGAGAGAGACAGAGAGAGAAAGAATGAGAGAGAATGGTAGGAGCACTAAAGTGAGATGATGAGATTTTTAAAGTCTAAATGTGAGGGCGAGTTTCAAGGGCCCTTTTGTGTAGCTGCTGAAGAGTGCAGGCCTACCTTCAACTTGTGTGACAGTTTCATAACTGTGACCTGTTTCTTCTCTCCCTAATAAAGAGAGAGAGAGAGAGAGAGAGAGAGAGAGAGGGAGAGAGAGAGGGAGGGAGAGAGAAAAAAGAAATTAGCCAATTCATAATAAGATAGGTGAAGTAAGTATTACAGCATTACGGTCTACAATGTGAGCCCTGAGCGTATCAGCTTACCTTGGGATCCTATACTGTCTCGACTGCGGTCCTGATCATACAGTACACACATAAAACAAAGCCGTCAGTATTTCACAGAACTCATAAAATACAGTAATAACTACAGTAGCAAATGCAGTAATCAGCAATTTCACTGCATATCCTACTCTACCCAGCATGTCTATGCATGTGACAATAAAATACCCTTGTAATCTTGAGTCCTTGTAATACTGATACTGGTATGTATATACATTATGCGAGTAGGCAGCATATTACAAATAGCGCCTGATGTACAATTTAAATTGGGCAGTAACGCATTCCACAATATATGTTTTATAATTGCATTCATTTTGTTTAACAATAGGAACACCATCTTCCTAGACAGCTGAAACTAATCATGAAATTTATTGCTTGGTCTTGACTGGTTCAAACAAAGCACGCACATCCAAATGAACACTGGGAGCAGGACCAAAAGACAATCAACATAAGTAAATAATGAAAAGTCATGGCCCCATTACTGGAACATCACTGGACTTTGTAAGCGTACGTGCCGTCGTTGAAAAATGGGACACTGGACTCTATGAGCGTGTGTGCTGCTTTAATGTGTGACACTGGACAATGGTGCTGCAAATCTGTAAATATCCTGAGTATGCCTGTTCAAAAGTCGTAAGCTAGATTTTGCACATGTCTATAGGATACAGGGTTCAGATCTCTTGTACTGTATTTGCACTGGTCACTTTGGCAATCCCCCATGGGGTTTCATGTACATCTTTTGATTTGACTTTCTTGTGCCTAACTTGTGTTTAACTTGTGATGTCTGTTGGGGGAAGGTGTTGTGAATCAGTCAATCACAAAGTTAACACCTGCAATCAGGTGAGGTCATGTGACCACCTGATAATTGTATATATGGGTGTCGTTTATCACTATTGTCACGTCTGAGGAAGGGTGAGAGCCCGAAACGTCACACGGTTTTTTACCTTATTAAATTTGGGAGCATATTTTCTGGTTGAGCGGACTTTTCATTATTTACTTATGTTGGTCTTGACTGGTAACACCAAGTCACGTCTCAGCCACTCAGACTTGGTATCTCATAGAATTTCTAGCAAATGTGTCCACATTATTACACACAAATGCACACACACAAACACATACTCACACACAGAAAGAACAGTCAGTTAAACCTTCAACTCCAGTTACCATTAATGATGGCAATTACCCTGAGGTCAACAGAGCAAGCTCTCTCTAAGACAACCCCGGTGAATAATTAACACAGCTATGCACACACTGTCACCGAGGTAATAATTACACCACAGAGAAGCTCTACAGCATCGTGACGTTTTCCAGACTACTCTGTTTTCTTAAGCAAAATATGTCCCCAGTTCCCAACAGCAAACACGTCAAACTAATGACAGTGACATGCTATTAAATGTACTATTATTACATCACACTTAGCTGACGCTCTTAGGTACAGGGCTTCAGTTACAGTCCCTGGAGCAGTGTGGGGTTTGATGCCTTGCTCAAGGGCACTTCAGCCATGGATGAGGGTGCAGGAGAGCACTGGTTGTCTACTCCTCCACCCACATTCTTCCTACTGGAACGGGATTCGAACCTGCGACCCTCCGATCCCAAGACCAGCTCTTTTAACCACTAGGCCACATCAGTAAAGCTCATGCTATAGGCTGCTGATGTATTATTAACAATGAGCTCAGTACTGTGCATCTCCCTTATGCCATAATAATATCTTATTAAAGGCCACACAAAAATGGCGGCAAAAACAATGACTGAGTAGATAATAGTTGCTAGAACGTGTTGAAGCGTTACCCTTTCTTTTGACTTGAAGCGAGACCATTCTTTCCTCTCCACCCTGGATGGTGCAGGGGGAAGGGAGGAGAGAGGGAGGAGAGAGGGAGGGGTGGAGTGGAGGGGTGAAGCCGTCAGTGGAAGGGAAGGGAAGGAGGGGAGAACAGAAGAACAGAAGTACGTGTGAGAGGGAGAGCTCTAGAGAGGTTTGCAAAGTGTGTGTGTGTGTTTGTGTGTGTGTGTGTGTGTGTGTGTGTGTGTGTGTGTGTGTGTGTGTGTGTGTGTGTGTGTGTGTTTGCTTGTGTAAGGAAATAGACAGCACAGCCCTGTTGACAGCATGAGCAGTGTTGAGCAGCACAGGTAGCCATGAGAAGATCAGAAATGAAAATAACAAGTGAAGCAGAAGATATACAGCACACTCCGCATCCTACACACACACACACACACACACACACACACTGATATGCACATACACACACTCCATCCCTCACTCAATACACCCCCGCATCCTACACACACACACACACACACACACACACACACACACTCCATCCCTCACTCAATACACCCCCGCATCCTACACACACACACACACACACACACACACACACACACACACTCCATCCCTCACTCAATACACCCCCGCATCCTACACACACACACACACACACACACACACACACACACACACTCCATCCCTCACTCAATACACCCCCGCATCCTACACACACACACACACACACACACACTCACACACACTCCATCCCTCACTCAATACACCCCCGCATCCTACACACACACATACACACACACAAACACAAAGTCGTACATATACACATACACATACTGATATGCACCTACCCACACACACACACACACACACACACACACACACACACACACACACACACACACATAAACACACACACACACACGCGTCCATACACACAGACACACAAACATGCACCCACCCACACACACGCACAAACACAAAGTCGTACATATACACATACACATACCAGCATGTACCCATACACACAGAAACACACACACATACACGCATGCACACATACATACACACACACACACACAAAGATACACACTCACCAGACATACATGCACACACACACACACACACACAGCACACACACATGCACACGTACACACACACACATGCACACCCACACACACAAGTACACACGCAAGCACACACACATGTACACACACACGCGTACGCACGCACCTCCTCTTGCTGGGGATGAAGCCGACCTCCTCGTTGTCTCCCTGCGGGTTGACGCGTCTGGCCTGCCACCACTCCTCGTCTCCGCAGTCCAGCACATGCAGCACGTCGCCAAACTTGAAGCCGATGGCCTGGCTCAGGAAGCCACAGTCTACCGTCTTATCGTAGTCAAACAGCGCTCTGACAGATGGACAGACAGGGAGGCAGACAGAGAGTCACAGAGAGACAGAGAGACAGAGAAAGAGAGAGACAGACAGAAAGAAAGCGAGAGAGAGAAACCAAAGACCGAATGATTGTTACACTTGGACAGAGAGAGAGGGAGAGAGACAGACAGACAGAGAGAAGAGAGAGAAAGAGAGAGAGAGAGAGAGAGAGAGAGAGAGAGAGAGAGAGAGAGAAAGAGGCGCACCAAAACCCAATGATTATTACACTCTGACAGAGAAAACCAGAGAGAGAGAGAGAGAGAGAGAGAGAGAGAGAAAGGAGAAAAAGAGAGAGAATGAATGAATCAGACCTGAAATGTTTATTAAACTGAGACAGAGAAAGAAAGGCAGGGAAAGAGCGAGAGACATGCAGGCCATCAGCTTAAGGCTTATTACTCAGTGCTGTGCTTTGAGTCGTATTTCCTCTCAGGAAGCCATATTGTGCAGCAGCTGCTACGGGAGCCTACGGAGAAACCGGCGCTGCTCATTTCCCCTCTGCCTCACTCCTCAGCTGGGAGGGACCGCACAATATTCCCCCATTCCAGCACTAATGTCTGTCATAATGATACCATCTAACATCCACTTCACCTCCCTTATCCCTGGCCACAGAAACCCCAGGCATTCTGTACCACCTGAAAATGACAGAATATCTACTGATAAGGCCTACCTCTACAAATGTGTCCTAGCTCTACTACAGGTACTACTTGGAAAATTAGAATATCCTGAAAAAGTGCATGCATTTCTGTAACTCAACTTTAAAGATGAAATGTTTAAAGGCTCAGGACCCTTTTGCAAGTGTTTTGCATTACTTGCCTGATTAGTGTATGACACTTTGAGCCTACAATACTGAAGCTTTTTACAGTATTTTGGGTTTGAGGTTTTAATAAGCTGTAAATCATAATCAGCAAAATTACAACAAAAAAAGCTTGAGATATCTCACTTTGCATGTACTGAATCTATAAAATTTTCACCTTTTATGTTGGATTGCCTGAATAAAACAACCTTTACACGATATTCTAATTTTCCGAGTAGTATTTGTATTATGGCATTACACGATATTAGTGGATAAGGGTAGGAGCAGACTTCACTCAGACAACTTCAGCTTACTTTAAGAGTGCTGGCCAAATGTCAAGACGATTGAAAAGCAGGAAAAGAAGGCTACACTGTGCATACAGCTCTGGAAAAAATTAAGAGACCACTGTAAAATTATCAGAACATTTTTGTTTTATTCTGTCAACTACTGACAACATTTCTCCCAAATTCCAAATTCAGCTGACACTGGAACGGAGTGTTTGTCATACATGTAGAGATGCAGATTTTAGGAAAATTTGCAGCGGTGTCTTAATTTTTTTCAGAGCTGTATACAACATTTATTCATACAGACGTTTGAACACACTGGGGAAGGCAAAATGCTGACACACGTCTGTGTGAATACATCTTGTATATGCATAGTGCGGCTTGCTTTTGCTGTTTTTCAATGACATAATATTGGAACATGGCCGCCAGATTAAACCCTGGTTTCCCCAATCTTGGAGAAACTGTTTTTTGACCGCATGGCGTTGTTCTCTGCACGACTGTCTGTATTATTTAAATCAGTTTATACTTTAGAAATGTACTTTATTGGATAGTTTTATTTCATAGCCTTTGTTACAGTTTTGAAAGTCAACCAGATTGTTGAATAAATACATGCTTTTTGATTTAACTTCAAATCTACTTGCGTGCTTTCACTGGATTGTGTGTCGGGTAGCGTACCAAACCTGTTCATTTGTACTTTTTATTATATTTTTTTCTTCTGTTGGAGTCTCCCAAATCAAGAACAAACAATACATGTGCAGTGCAGTTGTGTCCTTAAAAACATGTTGAGGAGTCGTAAAACTTGGCTAAAGGTAAAGTTGAAAACCAAAGTGTGTGTGTGTATATGTATGTGTGTGTGTGTGTGTGTGTGTTTGTTTGTATGTTTGTGTGTGTGTGTGTGTGTGTATATATAGGTGTGTGTGAGTGTGTTTGCACATGTGAGTGTGTGTGTGTATGTGTGTGTGTATGTGTGTGTGTATGTGTGGGAGTGTGTGTGTGTGTGTGTGTGAGTGTGTGTGTGTATGTGCGTGTGTATGTGTGTGTGAAGTGTGTGAGTGTGTATATGTGTGTGTGTGTGAGTGTGTATGTATGTGTGTGTTTGCCTGTGTGAGGTAACAGACCAGCTCAGCGATCCCGGCGGGTGCGTTACCTGATATAGAAGCCCCTCTTGGGGTTGCTGCGGAGGGTAGTCGTGTGAGGTGTGTGTGTGTGTGTGTGTGTGAGGTGTGCGTGTGTATGTGTGTGTGTTACCTGATATAGAAGCCCCTCTTGGGGTTGCTGCGCAGGGTAGTCGTGCCAGAGCCCATGCTGCTGTTCATCAGCTGCTCCCGCAGGTCGTGGATCTTCGCCTCGAACCGACTGTACTCTACACACAACAACACAACACCGCGAAACAATTACACACACACACACACACACACACACACACACGGACACATGCAGACACAGGCACACACAAACACACAAAGTGAGAGAGAGAGCGCAAGTGAGCGAGAGGCAGGG
>CM050214.1:23027706-23037706 GCA_027475355.1 Coilia nasus
TGTGTTCTAGGAATTATGGTCTTGGAAAGGTATTTTATTTTAAACTTTCAAGCTTCCTCTAGTACCTATTTTTGTAATTGACACCATCACCTTTAATTCAGGTAACTACATGTGGATTTATTTACAAGCCAAATAAAAGAAACCTCTGGTAGATGCATTGTAAGAGCGACACCTAATGTGTTACCTAATGACCAATGGCTGGAATCAAAGCTCTCCTTTGCGTCAGCACACTTGGCCATTGAGTCATATCCTGACATTCTGATGCTAACATTTAATAGCAGCACTGTGTTCTGAGAACCGGCGGAGCAAGAGCGGAGGTTGGTGTCGGTGCACACTGCTGTGGTTAAAGGCTGATGAAACCGCCTCGTCTGTGATTCAGGCCTTCAGAGCAACCCAACAGAGAGCCTTCACACGGCAGTGGACCCGTGAATTAGGAGGAAGGACACCCCAAGGGCGGCATACGCGTAAATCTCTAAGACTCTAAGAGAGTTTATTTTTACTTCTTATATTAATGGTGTCGGTTGAGGCCGTTCTCTTCATTCTCTTTCCCCTTCCCGCTCTTGAATATTTATCGTCTGATATCTCGCCACCCTCGCCCTCGCTCTCGCTCTCGCCCTTGCCCACGCCTCCATCTTGCACTTAAGGTTATTGTTGTAGGAGAGTTCATAATGACCGCATAATGGCGCACCATTAAATCAGCATTTCTGAAAGCAGACATATAAAACTTAAGAGATACTTTTTTTTTTTTTTTACTTATTCTCTTTAGGAATATCAGCCAATTCCACCTCTGGGGTATGATGGGAGAAGAGCATTTTCAGCAATAAATCCCCTCTATGTGAAACGTCAAAACTGTAGCTTGTGTCCGAGGGAGAAAAAGGACCTTTTCACGTCACCCTTGAGCAAAGTCCAAAAAAGTCAGAGGGGGTAAAAAGTGGGAGAAAGTGATTTTCCTCCACTTCAACTTCTCTCTTTCTCTCTCTCTCCAGCGCCTGACTGCTCGAGAAACTTTGGCCTGTAATCTGTGTGAAGCTTTTCTATTTTTCACGTCTAATAAAATCCCAAATGTGGCCTTTAAATGTCATCCTCGAGTGCCCCCTACTTCACAAGAGAGCACAGAGGAGTCTCCCCTGGTGGTGGGCGTGGAGTGGGGTGGGGGGATAGGCCAGGGGGGCATTCAAGTTAGGCAAACAGAGGTGGTGCTTAAGCTGAACAGGTAGAGAATTTTGAGCAATCGTTAATATTTCTAATCATAGGTTTTCTTTGGGTTTCTAAACAACTCAATCCAGCACAAGTGTTTGTTTGACAACTACCGCCAACGACCTTGTCAGACTGTGTGTGCCACAAGCATTCATAGCGAAACACACCAAAACAACAGCTAAGGAGAAAAACATGTCAAAATGACTTTTTTCCAAACACACTCATTAATGTAGCCATTTGTTTTGAGGGCCAGTTGTTTCAAACAAAGTCCATCCACACAAAGTCAAACAGTCCTTCTGTGGTTAAGGACATCTCAAAAGACATATATCCTGACCACTACACTCTTGTTCATTTTGTTTTGGTTTGTTTCTTATACTTCTACTGAACTGTGCTGCAAATTATCTGACAAGTGATTAAAATATGGTGTTATTAAATGAGGTGTTATTTTATTTTAGCAGTGGAAATGCTCTGCGTGTGCATGGCGGTGTGTATGTGTGTGTGTGTGTTTGTGTTTGTGTTTGTGTGCGTGCTCTACCTTAGTCGGCCATCTTGTGCTGCTGCCCCTCCTGGTATGATCTTGGTGATGAAGATGCTGGGGTCGTCTCCTACGTGAGGGTTGTCTGTGCCTCCTGCAATGCTGAAGCCCAGGCCAGAGTTGCCCTACACACACACACACACACACACACACACACACACACACACACACACACACACACACACACACAGACACACACAAATACACACACACACACACATACATACACACAAAAATACACACACACAAACACACACACACACACACATGCACACACACACATACACACTCCCACACACACAGGTACACACACACAAAATAACAAATAACAAACATAAAAGCTCTCATAAAGAGTTGGGGGCCACCGAACCAGGAGAAGCATTAACGGGCGTGATGAATCTCACCCTCTCCAGGGTAATCTCCTCATACTCAATCTCCCCCTCAGTCCCGTTCACCTGCGCAGGAGATATACACAGCACAACAGTCAGCCAGCAGCACATCGCACTCATTAGCTCAGCCGTAAATATAGTGTGCGTGTCTGTGTGTGTGTGTGTGTGTTTGTTCTTACATAGGGAGAGCCATCCAGTGTGTCTGTGTTCACCACCACCGGAGGGGAGTTTGCCTGCACAAAGAAGGAGAAAGAGAGAGAGAGAGAGAGAGAGAGAAAGAGAGAGAGAGAGAGAGAGAGAGAGAGAGGGAGAGAGAGAGAGAGAGAGAGAAAGAGAGATAAGGTGGGTGGACTGTGTGTGTGGGTTGGGGGGGGGGCGATGAATGAACATCATCACACTTCCAGTACAGATGTACACTTAGCACCCAAATGCTGTACACTTTCCCGCACAGAGACAGGCACTACCCTCACCCCTCCCCCAACCCCTGTGGATCCCATACACTTTCCCACACAGAGTCAGGCAGCCTCCAGCATGTACGAGTGGATTTACGCCACCGCGGTCAGAAAAGGCACCCTGCCGGCCCTTCATTCAGGCCCACCCCACTCCAGAGCCAGGGGAAAAAGAAACAGAAGAAAGAAGGGGGGAGACTGACGGAGGACAAGAAAGAGAGGAAAGGACCTCTCTCTCTCCACCCATCCCTCTTTCAGGACTCCCACAGGCTGGTGTCTCCCAGGTGCATTGTGGGCCATGAGGCCTGTGGGCTGTTGTGCAGTGATAGTATGTACCATAGATGTCTGTGGTATGTGCAGTATGCTATATGCTATATGCTGATAAACATGCTATGCACAACCACAGGCCTCAGACCAGTGTTTCAGCCTCTTGAAGTGGTGGGATATCATCAGCATGAAAAGGTCAGGGGAAATACCAGTAGTGTGATGCATCACCTTAATAACATGTCTGCACTGTTTTTATAACTTCTTTTATTCATTCCAAGTAGTAGGCTGACTGTATGGTCTATTATTATAGAGCGATTCCATATGCTACTGCTGAAATAACACACCGAAAGCAAAGCAAATGTTTACTTTTCAGATCTTCTTGACCACATCCTGATTTATGCTGCTGCAGGCAAAAAAGGCTGCTGTCTCAGCCACAGCAGAACCCAGTGGGCCGTTCCATGACTAAACAGTAATTAAGAAGAGTTTAATGATGTCAAAGGCACTTTAACTTTTCTTTGTGTTATGCTCTTCATTCTAGTTTATTTTGCTTACTGATGTCCTCCAGCTTTTATTTATATCAGACTATACTGCCCTACAAAGTCAAAGTGCAGTAACTACGAGAACATAGAAACTGAGGAAAATGCCTTTAACGTTGTCATACATTCCAGTCAAACATGCTGTACATATAGCAGTGATGATGCTAGCACAAAGCAGGAGATTTAGTCACAAGACAAAGGAGGTGTTATGAAGTCAATTTCCAGCCTAAACTTAAGTTGACAAAATATGTAGTTACTGCCTTTTGGCTTTGTAGGGCAGTGTAGAGATCTGAGTGAGAAGACATGAGTGGAATGAGACTGAGATAGATTAGTATATGGATTTGAACAACATGGGCTCACAGGCCAATATATGGTAAAGATGGCAGGGAATGATCATTGATGCCAGAAGTGAAGTTGTACTCTACGCCGTTGTACAGCACGGTGACCTGAACCCAACTTCGGTCTAATGATAATCTAAACTTTAAAATTGTTTGTTTTGTTGTAGATGCCATGTTTTAGCCTGCATAAACAACTGCAGACCGAAAGTCAACTTTGGGCCAGATCACATCATCCAGCAATAAGCAAACCCTGCACCATCTATACAGCTACAAAACGATAGATACAACCTACAACGGCAAATGCACTGGCTTGTTTTAATGGAACCTACCACTGGTGAGCTTTTACAAATTTAAAGCAATAGTAAGTAGTTCGTCTTCAGTTGCCCTACCGGTTGGAAATGGAATTGTCTCTCATTTGAGCTACAGAGACGGCCCGCTCCTCCAAACTTACTTAGTACGGTTAAAGCCCATAGAGGGCGGCAAAGGGATTTTAGAAGTGCCTTTCACCCAGTTACAAGTTGATGAACCACTGAAACGATTTTTGAAACATTATTTTAAGGTTGAAAAAAAAACTACTTAGTGTTGCTTTAAGAGGCTCAAAAAGAACAAGGGACAGATGTGGCAGTAACCACACTTTTATTAATTACCCGCAAAGTCAAAATGCCCATCTCAGTTTGCAGTTCAGGTTGTGTTGAGAGCCAGTGACACTACACTATAGAGTGTGGAGAGCCTATGCATCTTCGGTGCTGAAGGGCGGCCATTTTAAGACCAGTGCCTAACTGCCAGAACAAGGAGACAAGCCATCTTTCTTTCTGTATCTTACTCTCTCTCTCTCTCTCTCTCTCGCTCTCTCTCTCTCTCTGTCTCTCTCTCTCTCTCTCTCTCTCTCTCTCTCTCTCTCTCTCTCTCTCTCTCTCCTGTCTCCTCTCTGTTTTTCAAAGCATTCTGTGGTATCACTTCACCGTGTGTATGCCAAATGGTTGTTTTGGACAGATTTCAAGCGAAATCCAATCCTAAAGTGCACAAGGTTTAATATACATCTCTGGCACCGAGCGACCAAGATGCTTACGCAGCCATTAAATCGATTTGCCCAGTGTAATTGGGAATTTACATGGGCATTACGCTACGCTGACCAAACTGTACATTTCGTGTACCCAATCCTAAGGGCCATCTACTGATTTGTGGGCTTTCAGTTACAACTAATGGCTACACAATTGTTCAGTCTTACGTACACAGAATATATAGGCTTGGCTTGTTCATTGACATGAAGACCTCAAACCTAAAAACACGTTCGACTGCATTGTGAAAGTGATTCCCATTTGTCATTGTGTTAACATACCACACCACAGTACACAGTGCACACAGCAGAATTCAACCTCTGCATTTAAACCATCACATGTGTGAGCAGAGGCAGCCATGACAATGGCGCCCATGGAGCAGTGTGTGGGAACGGCGCCATGCTCAGGCCACCTCTATGTGTGTGTGTGTGTGTGTGTGTGTGTGTGTATGTGTGTGTGTGTGTGTGTGGGGATGGTGCCATGCTCAGGACACCTCAATCACAGGAGAGGATGGAGGAGAGCGCTGGTCATGCACTCCCCCACCCCTCTCTCTCTCTTGACATCTCTGTCTCTCTCTCTCTCTCTCTCTCTCTCTCTCTGTCTCTCTCTCTCTCTGGGGCAACTTCTTGGCTGCATTTTGCTCCTTGGGCACTGGGCCCATTTGAACATTTAATTTAATTTCAAAGGGAAATTATGACATGCTTCCATCTAAAAAAATCATACTGGATGACAGGGTCCATTCAATATGAAGCAGTTAATGAAAAATGGAAAATGAGCAAAACATTTTAAAGTAAGCCTCTAGTGTGCCTAAAAAAAGAAATCGATGACAAAGAGTCTTGTCTGGACTGGACTGTCTGTCAGCTATTAAGCAAACTTCAAGAGATACTATGCACCTTTGACTGCTTTTTCTGAACGGAGCTCCCCCTAGTGTCTCCAAGTAAATGGACACTCATAAAAATTGACTGTTTTCCCTTCCCCTCACACTGTGCATGCGTTGTCAACTCAACTGATCTGACTAACCGGCGAATATGAAAATAGTCATGTCCACCAAGGTAGGTAAAGTCAGCATTTCTTCAGAATTTAACGTGATCCTGCTTTTCACGATATTCAAGACTTTGTGAGTCTGAGGGTGCCGGGATGGACACCCAGATATTGCAAGCATGATATTCTGTCCACAGACAGCGGGAATGGTTGAGAAAGTCTTCATTGCCCTGGAAATCACTCATTTAAGCATCTACAGCATAGTGCTGCTTTAAAAGCCTCCAGGATTGACATGTGGATAACTGTAAGATGATGTTATACTCATGTGGGTAATGATATCAAAATGTGGAGGCATCTTTATTTTATAGATCACATGTTCAATACACATAGGAAAAAACAATTTTATATTGATGAATGAAGTAAGAATTTGCAACATGCAAAGCAAACCTTCGTTCGCATATACTAAATTTGTCCGAGGGAATATTAGATATATTCATGACCATCCACAAAATAAATCTCAAAATCTATTTGTATGGAAAGCACAGACATGGGTACCTATGAAACAGCAGGGAAACCAATGTGTTTTTCTCTGCTCTATTGGGGATATTTTATTATATTGTCAGAAGATGCTTCGCAAACCCTTGCCACAGACCGCTGCTATATGAGGTTGTGTAGCTACGTTCGAACAAATGATGAAGTTCAAACACTGCCACATGATGAAGATATCTTATTTACGTCTCCTTTTCAGCTGCATCTGTAATTGTGGTGAAATCAAGCAGAGCGTGCTGCTTACAGTGCCTAGTGGAGCATACACCCCTACAGTGTTACAGCGCTTCCCACAGGACCCAGACCAAATCCTCTTAAAAATGAATGTGTGCAATTAGCAACTCTGTCATGCACGGCGCAGCTTGACTTTCCTCACGTTTAAACGGACGAATCGCTCAGACAACAAAACAAAAGACAGTTATATGCCCTAAAACTTACAGCAATGCTCAGTATTTCCCAGGGCTTTCACGTGTGCTTGTGTGTTTGTGTGTATGTGTGTGTGTGTGTGTGTGTGTGTGTGTGTGTGTGTGTGTGTGACAGAGAGAGAGAGAGAGAGAGAGAGAGAGAGAGAGAGAGAGAGAGAGAGAGAGAGAGAGAGAGAGAGAGAGAGAGAGTACACGTGTGCACATGAAAGTGTGAGAATGTCTACAGCAGAGGAGAGTGTTACATACGATGTCCCCTTCCTGTCACACAACAACATGTCATATAATTAGAGAGAAAAAGAAAGGAAGAGAGAGAGAGAAAGAGAGAAAGAGAGAGAGAGTCTGAGAGAGAGAGACTGAGAGAGAGAGACAACACAAGTTGTCAGTTCTCTGCCTGCACCTGTGAGACTGGGAGTGTGTAGGCGGGAACCCTCCACACACACAACTTGCTTCCATCACACACATTTTCTCTTTCTTTCTCACGCTTTCTTTCACACCTATTTCTTTCGCTCTCCTCCTCACACTCGTTCCCCCTGATGTATTCCTCCACACTTTTCCCTCTCTCTCTCTCTCCCTCTCTCTCTCTTTCATGCTACATAGGACACCCTCTCAACACATGGTCCATAGCAGCCCCTCTTCACCACAATCCCTCCATCCCTCCATCCTTGCCTTGCCCAGTGGGCCCAAAGGCAGACAAGCTTTAAACTACAGCAGTGGCATTACAGATTTCACTGACAGTTTAATGCATAGGTTGAATTTACATAGAGCAGGCTAGCCATAACTGTGGTTTCGTATGGGAAAACAATCTCTAAACGAATGAATAGGGTTTCGGGAAATCAACAAAATAAAGCAGCTGATATTTAAATGACAGCCTGAGAAACACTCGCATTTCTTTTCTGGAACTGCATGTCTCCCATTTCTGTGAAGTCTTCGGACTCAATGGTCCCCATGTATCAAACATACATACGACAGAAAGCGAGCGTAAAAGATTTTTATGCAGAGCGTGGTATTTATCAATTTGATTGTGCAGGCTGCAATGAAATCTCACATCAGGTCTGAGCTCCTGTACACAGTTTTGGAGACTGCGGCTTGCAGCAGAGAATTGTTAAGTATACATAGCCTAACTTGCGCTGATTTCAACATGAGGGCCATTATATCTCAAAAATATGTCTGATGCTGTGCCTACACAACCAACAAAATGACACTGGACTACAAATTTCACAATCAATCATTTGTTTTTTAGATTTTTTTCAGGACCATCAGATTATTTACATCAAAGTGGTGATGAACGCTGTTTAAGGGCCCCTCCGTAAATTTGTGCCAGGCGCCCCAACAGACTCTAGAATCTCCTCTACCAGGGGGTCAAGATTTGGCTGGTTAGCTTCGCCAATTAGCGAGGCACTTCCTCGTCGCCATTTTCCAGATATTGCATCATGTCTGTCCCCGTTTTCCACATGCTGATTCGGGGGCGCTCCTCTCCCAGCCCATGCACGAGGGTGTGACCGAACTACGTCTGCATACACTTTTGAATATCTATAGCTTTCTGCTCTACCTGACATCAATTAGTAACGTGACACTTAATTGGCTGAGTACAGTAATGAGGGCGGAAATGAGCCCCGTGAAACTCCATTTTGAAAACTGAAAAATTTGTTCAATTTTGGCTGAATTCACTAGCGTGGCATTTCCCGCCGAAACGAATGGGGGCCTCGTCCCTTTCTCCAGTTAGTATAACAGCTCCATGGCCTCTGGTCGACTTTCTGTCTGTGCTTAAGTTCCAGTGACCCTTCTTCTGTCCTCGTGCTCCCTCTATCAACTCTCTTATTTTTCTTACTGTCATCCTTTCTCTCCATTCCTCTATTTCTGGCTATCCTCATCGCTCTTCATTGTCCAATCCTTTCTCAGTGCTTCTCTACCTTAATTTGCTCCCTCTCTCTTTCCTCTCCCTCCTTCTCTCTCTCTTGCCTCTACTCTCATTCACTCCTTCCCTCCTTTTCTCTCTGTCTTCCTTTCTCTCTCTCTATATATATCTCTCTTTCTCTGTTGCTTCTAACTCTAGCAACTCTTCTAACCCCCTCTCTTTTTCTCTCTGTCTCTCTCTCCCTCTTTCTCTCTCTCTTTCTCTATCTCTTTCTCTCTCTCTCTCTCTCTCTCTCTCTCTGTTGCCTTGGTTCCTCTTGCCTGGTTGTTTGGCTGTGCTGCAGGGGGCTGTGATTAGCATGTGGGAGAGGGAGCAGCCAAAGTGCTTACAAAGCAAACAACAACAATAACAGCGATGGCAGCAGGAGGAAGTCAGGCTCCCAACATCGACAACACCCGCTGCCACCACCCCTACCACACACCCCGTCTGCACTGCCACAACTTTCTTTCTTTCTGTCTTTCCTTCTTTCTGTCTTTCCTTCTTTCTTCCTTTCTTTCTCTTTCTTTCTTTCTTTCTTTCTCTCTTTCTGTCTTTCTTTCTGTCTTTCTTTCTTTCTTTCTGTATTTTCCTTTCTTTTTTTCTTTCCTTGTTTCTTTGTTTCTTTCTTTCTGTATGTCTGTGTACTGTGTGGCCCTCAGTGGTGTGTGGCCCTCATAACAGAGATGAGGTGAGGCAGGCGGTAGTGTGTGGCCCTCATAACAGGGATGAGCTGAGGCAGGCGGTGGTGTGTGGTCGATGACAGAGGGAGTGTGACGGGAGAGGGCGTCATGGCGCTCAGACTGAGCACAGAAAGCAAATGAGGAGATAATGCAGTGTGAGACAGTGACTCAAGCATGATGGGCAGACACACACACACACACACACACATACAGACAGGCAGACAGAGATGGAGTGAAATAAGATGGAGGAAATGGGGGCATCTGGAGCCCAGTTGGGTGGTCGGTGAAGATGATGTAGCTAGCGGTAATAGTAGGGATGGTTTTGCAGATGGTGAGAAGACAAAAAGACAGAAAGACAGATTTGGAGAAAAGTGGGAAGGGAGGAGAGAAGTGAGGTTAAGGTGCTGAGGGAGAAAGAGAGTGATCTGAATTTTGAAAGATGTTAGGGGACAGGGAAAAGGACACCACCTCTGGAGTTTTAAAAGAGCTGATGCAAGCAGTGGGGTCAGCAGTGGTCTAAAAGGTCATCCCTCTCTCTTTTACCCTTTTCTTCTCTTTCTGCTTTGGTGACATCCAGCGATGCCAGAGACAAGCTGCTGGCCTGTCCTCCATCTCTCTCTCTCCCTCATTCCCTCTCTAGCTCTCTCTCTCTCTTGCTCTCTCTCTCTCTCCCTCACTCCCTCTCTATCTCTCTGTCACACACTT
>CM050214.1:23040206-23057706 GCA_027475355.1 Coilia nasus
ACAAACACACACACAAACACACTTACACACACACACGCATGTACACACACACATGCATGTGCACACAGCAGGTCAAGATGACACAGTCTTGCAATTGCAGTCACTCATCCACTCTGCTCTTCAACTTCACAAGGAGACATAAATCACTCGCTCTTTCTGCCTTTTTCATCTTCGTCTGCTCAGCTGTGTTTGTGTTTGAAATGTACACTTGCACTGTATAAGCTCTCCGAAACCCTCCCTGCCGAGACCATCTCCTGTCCTCGCCAACTCTAACTCATTCATTATTAAACCTACACCTACCTGCACTTCTCCTTGAATTCATTCTGGGATCGCTTATGTTTGCAATAGCTTGACTGTGTTTAATTCACTTTAATTTCATTAGGATAAACATGTATGCTACACGAAATGCATTTATTTAATTACTTACTTATTTTCAGGAATATATCTTACCATATATGTTTTTACTTACTTACTTATTTTCAGGAATATATCTTACCATATATGTTTTGTGCCAAACTGTATGTTTGTTAGACTGCATGTAATTATAATACTGTACATTTATAGGGTGACGGCCAATGGAAATTACACTTTTGTCTATAATTGGGTGAATTTACATTTTATTTTTTTAAATGTCCATTAATGTACATTGTCCCTCTATAACAAATGAAGGTAAATACAAATACATTTACAAAGATACAATTTTTTTTCTAGGTACTATTTTTCCTCCACAAATAATTGCACCATCCCCGATCCTGGCTCTGGCTTTCTCTCTCTCCCTCAGACAGAACATCTGTCCCGGCTCTCTGCTGCTGCATCCCCTCAATCTATCCAAGCTCTCTCCAGCCCACTGGACAGACTCATTAAGACAGCTCATTACACGTCTAATTTATCCCCAGCAGAGAGACAGGGACGGATAGATAGAGAGACAGAGAGTGCAAGAGAGAGGGAGAAGGAGTGGGCAAGAGAGAGAAACAGGGAGAGAAAGAGAGAAAGAGATGGATAAAGAGAGAGAGAGAGAAAGAGAGAGAATGAGGGGGGGTGGGAAAGAGAGAGAGAAAGAGAAAGTGCGAAAGAGAAAGAGAGAGAAAGAGAGAGAGAGAGAAAAAAGAGACACAATGAGAGTGAGGGTGGGTGGGCAAGAAAGAGAAAGTGCGAGAGAGAGAGAGAGAGAGAGAGAGAGAGAGAGTGCAAGAGAGAGACAGAGGAAGAGAGAGAGGGGGAGTGGAAGAAAGCACTACAGAGGCGGAGATGGAGGGCTGCTGCAAGAAGAGTGGGATCCGTAGACAGCGAGGGGGAGGAAGAGGTGAGGAGAGGATGCGAGAGATGGGGGATAGAGTCTAAGAAATATCTCGCAGCACTGCGCAGCTATCTTGGGGCAGAATCACAGACAGACATGATGTAATCTATCCTTTGAAAGCCCTACTCTGCAAGGCGGAGGATCGGAGGGATGGGGGGGGGCTGGGTCGGGGGGGTTACTGTGCACTGGTCGGCTCTGGCAGGGAAAGCTCACAAAAGCATGTGGTGCAATCTTACACCTATTTATTGAGGAACACATCATAACTTATTCATCTGAGCCTGCTATTCTGGTGTTCTGTGCCACAGTCATACTGAAGCAGACACACAGACACAAATACACATGAATACACACACACTAACACTCACTAACAAACAGATGCACTCACTGACTTACACACACAGTCTCTCTCGCTCTATCTCTCTCACACACATGCACACACACTTGCGTGCGCGCACACACACACTCTGACTAACAGACACAGACACAGACACACACACACACACACACACACTCTCTGACTAACAGACACACACACACACACACACACAAACAAACAAACAAACACACACACACACACACTCTCTGACTAACAGACACACACACACAAAATATGTCCCTCAGCTCGTTCCACTGTCACAGTAGAATAGGCATCCTGAGAGAAAAACTCCCACGTGACAGATTCGTGTCAACCACAGGTCAGTATGTGGCGATGGCCCTCAAGCCCTGACCTCCGCGGAAACTGCTGAGGTGTCTGTCAGTCGAGAGAGGGAGTCTCTGGCCTTCCGACTCCATGCTGCGTTCACCGTTGACGCGCGGTGCACCGTGTAGCGCTGGCGGGCGTTGAACGCTTCAAAAAGGTAAAGGTCAGGTTAACCGATTCTGCCATCTTCTGATTCTGTCATCGTTAGCCGCCAGCTGCTCTTCCTCTTTATCTTAATCAGTCTCGTTCTCTCTCTCTCTTTCTGCCAACTTCCTGCTCATCTCCTCGCCTCATTCGCTCCAATTCTTTATCCCTTCATCTGCCTGATTCCCTCTCTCCACTGCTTTCTATCTGAGTCCCTTTTGCTAAATTTCCTCCTGTCTCTCTCGTTCTCTCTCTCGTTCTCTCTCTCTGATCTCATCAACTGTGAACCGGTTTTTCACCACATTTCCACAGTAAAAGACAACAGCTGCTCTCCGCCACGTCATAAAATGATGAGCGGTGTATGTGCAGCCTGTCACGCAGCTAAACTGATGTCTGTGTTTTTTTTTTTTATCGGTTATATGGTTTGTTACAGTTATAGGTAACAAATGTGTTAAAAGTTTGCACATTTGTCGTAATATGTAAAAGGGCTGTTTCACATTGCTGATTCACATTAAGGCGATTCTCGTTCAGAAAAGATGAAAGCAACAGGAGGGTACAAACATTCCACAAGGCACTTGTGGAACAAAAATCCGCAGTGTTGGAAAATAATGACATGAGTTGTTACACTGTTACTAAGTACAGGGTAAAAAACCCTGTTGTCTGCAAAAGGTATTGCTGCCAGCTGGGGTTTGGGTTCCAAAACAACTTTTTATTATTTTATATAGAGGTGTCTGCCAAATACCACAAATTTCAACGCCATGAGCTCACCCACAGCTCTGGGTACTTTCTGAGCACTTGGCAGGTAGGCATTTCAAGCATTTAGGATGCATTGGCAGGTAGGCATTTCAAGCATTTAGGATGCATTGGCAGGTAGGCATTTTGAGCATTTAGGATGCATTGGCAGGTAGGCATTTCGAGCATTTAGGATGCATTGGCAGGTAGGCATTTCGAGCATTTAGGATGCTTTCTCCATTCTTACGTGGGTTTAGTAACTTACAATGGTTTCTCTCAGCCTTGAGTTGTTGGACTTTTGTTGTCTGTCTGCAAACGGGTCTGTTCTGTGCTTATGTTCCGTCTGGAACAGCACTAGAACATTTTACGAGAACACTTCATTGCTTCTCTGAGAGCCTGGAAATGTGTCATAACTGTCTCAACAGCAATACAGTGTGTCCATCCAAAAGTAATCTTACAGGTACCAAACATAAAAAATAACAGGCTGGATGACTGAGGAGGTCGGAACACTGACTATGCTACAGAAGTGTATTTAATCAGCAAAAAACAGGGCAATAGTTTGAACTGTCAAAAAACGTGTACACCTCCTCCACCATCAAAACTGTCTCAAGCTAGTGTTTTTTTAAAGGGTCCAAAACATCTCCACAAAACAGGCCATAAAATCTCTTCATATAGTCTTTGGTGACAGCACCAGTGACAGCCTTTAGCTTTAGCGGCATGTGATTACCACAATTAAAAAGAAATAACATCACATTTCATCCTTAATCTCATCACAACAAACAAGTTAACACACAGAGTCCTAGTATAAATTGACTGCATATTTTTGTGACAGTGTGAATGCCCCTCATTTTAGTCAAAGTAATTCACAACTACTTGGCATCCCTGATCTCTCTGCTACCTAGAGGTACTTACATATAATAAGACATACCATGTTAAATGTATATGACAGATCCTCATCACTTGCTTTCAACCCACATCATAAGACCAGGCGTCAGGCTGCAGAACATGCTATAGCTATAAGAACTAGCTGTGAACCTAACACCTGAATATCTTTTAGCTATATATTAGACATCTGTATAAACACATGTGCAATGCTGAGCTTAATGCTGAGTTTTTCTTTTTTGATGTGCATAATTCATTTGCCTTTTTACGGTATTCCTTACACGTCGTGCAGAGCTTTCATAATCTTTTTCAGCTTTAATTTGCTCTGAACGGCCCTTTGGTTACTTAAGCTGTTTAACGAAAAATATGCTTTACGCTGCTATTGCATTCTCAGAGCCTCTCTCTTTCTACATCTTAAATGACTGATGCAACAACACCCAGTCTTTTTGACAGTATGTCTACTACCAACCCTTCAGTTTGTTTGTGTGTGTGTGTGTGTGTGTGTGTGTGCATCAGCGTAAGTACTTGTGTGTGTTTGTGCATATGGGTGTGTGTGTGTGTGTGGGTGGGGGGGGTGACTGTGTGTGTGTCTGTGTTTGTGTCTGAGGGGTATATCTGTATGTGTGTGTGTGTGTGTCGGTGTGTGTGTGAGGGTGTAAGTTTGTGGGAAGCTGGAGCCAGATTGATTTACATGAGGATTTAGCCACACCTACACTTCTACCAACACAGCTCCCAGCATCCTCCTCTCCCGCCCCATCCGTGACAGAGTGGCAGCGATCGCTTCTAAGCCACTCCATTGCCATCAGCCTCCAAACATCAGTCACAGCTGCTCACGCCTTGTTAAGAAAAGAACATGTCAACCCTTCCCATCTGCCACTGCCATGCGTGGAAGACTTGCATAAACATCCCTGTAAGCTGTGCAGGCTGATGTATCGCTGGCGTTTAGCTGACAACGCATTGTCACCTCCAGCTACACCTTTCTGGCAGCGCGAGGCAAACTGGGAGGGAAGACGTGGGGGGAGAAACATGTGTGGAGGCTGCTGGAACACGAGACTTGTGAATAGAGCAAAGGAGAGAGAGAGAGAGAGAGAGAGAGAGAGAGAGATAAAGCGATAGAGAGAGAGGGGAAGAGAGAGTGACAAGAGAGAGACAGATTAGGCTCACTACAGATAGGAGATAAGATCCTAGCAGTTTGTGAACCTGCACACACACACCCACACACACAAGCAGATCAAGATAGAGAGACAGAGAGAGGAAGAGAGAGAGCGAGAGACTGAGAGAGAGAGAGCGAGAGAGAGAGAGAGAGAGAGAGAGAGCGAGAGAGACAGAGAGAGAAAGAGAGATCCCCCCACACACCTCTATGCTTCTCCCCAGGGTCGATGCCTTTCAGCTGCAGCCCCGATGAGGAGTTTATATCGCTGTTACCCCTCAAAACCATCACACCCCTCCACACCACCCCTTCCCTATTCCCTATTCCCCTTCCCTATTCACATTCCCTATTCCATATTCTGACTGTGTGTGTGTGTGTGTGTGTGTGTGTGTGTGTGTGTGTGTGTGTGTGTGTGTGTGTGTCTGTGAGTGTGTGTGTGCGTGTGTGTGTGTGTGTGTGTGTGGGGGGGGGGGGGGTGAATATAATCCTGCAAAATCCCTGACTTTGTGTGTACCCCTTTGGGTGAATTGATGCTGGTTTGAAGGCCGAAATATTTGCACAGTACTATATCTTCTTAGCCATCCACATGTTTAATGTTAAAACGCCCATAAAGCTGAAAGGAGTTGATGGACATAAACTGTTTTTTGACAAGTTTTAGGCAGGTGCACACAAAGTGTACACACAAAGGGGTACACACAAAGTCAGGGATTTTGCAGGAATCCCTATATTTAGGTGTATGATCAACCAATTACACCAAATTGGTTGTATATATCAGGAAGCCTACATCCACAGAGGATCTGTGGTTAGTTCTTCACAATGTTTGGCGCAAGCTACCAGCCAAGTTCTTTCAAAAACTCAATACAAGTATACCTAGAAGAATTGATGCTCTTTTGAAGGCAAAGGGTGATCACACCAAATATTGATTTGATTTAGGTTTCTATTTTGTTTTTTAACTGCATTTTTTAATTGCTGAACATAAATGATTAATATTTTCATTTTGAAGGCATTCTTACAGTAGTTCACAGCATTTTTTTTTCAGACCTGCCTAAAACTTTACTGTACGTACAGACTAAAAAGTGAATGAATGAGTGAGAGAGAGATTGAGCTGGAGAGAGAGAAAGAGAGAGAAAGACAGAGAGAAACAAGGAGTGAGACAAATGAAGTGAGTAAGAGTGAGTGAGTGTGAATGAGACAGTGACAGAGAGTGAGTGAGTGAGTGAGTGAGTGAGTGAGTGAGTAAATGACTGTGAGTGACAGCTCGTTTCCACCGTCACAGTGCAAGTGGCGGTGCTCAATCTGAAACTGTTTCTGCTTGTTTTGACTGGAAATTGACAGGTGCTGGTGGCAAAAAAAGCTGGCACCGCCACAACTCCCTGAAGATGCTGGAAGTTGCAAAGTCGGAACCACAATGTCACAGGCCTCGGTTCTGAAACCTTTTCAAATGCATGCCGGTGCTAAAGTTGAGCTAGCTGCAGGCAAGCACTGGCACCAGCACCAGTACAGTCCTGATGGAAAAGAGGTGAGTGAGTGAGTCAGTGAGTCAGTGAGTGAGTGAGTGAGTGAGTGAGTGAGTGAGTGAGTGGGTGAGTGAGTCAGTGAGTGAGTGAGTCAGTGAGTGAGTGGGTGAGTGAGTGAGTCAGTGAGTCAGTGAGTGAGTGAGTGAGTGAGTGAGTGAGTGGGTGAGTGAGTGGGTGAGTGAGTGAGTGAGTGGGTGAGTGAGTACTGTCAGTGAGTGAGTGAGTGAGTACTGTGAGTGAGTGAGTGAGTGAGTGAGTGAGTGAGGGAGTGAGTGAGGGAGTGAGTGACGCAGTGAAGGAGTGTGAGTGAGTGAGTGAGTGAGTGAGTCAGTGAGTGAGTGATTGAGTGAGTGAGTGAGTCAGTGACTGAGTCAGTGAATGAGTGAGTGAGTGAGTCAGTGAGTGAATGAGTGAGTGAGTATATGAGGAAGTGAGTGAGTGAGTGAGTGAGTGAGTGAGTGAGTGGGTGAGTGAGTGAGTGAGTGAGTGGGTGAGTGAGTGAGTCAGTGACTGAGTCAGTGAGTGGGTGAGTGAGTGAATGAGTGAGTGAGTGAATGAGGGAGTGAGTCAGTGAGTGAATGAGTGAGTGAGTTAATGAGGGAATGAGTGAGTGAGTTAATGAGGGAGTGAGTGAGTGAGGCAGTGAGTGAGTATTGTGCGTGAGTCAGTGAGGCAGTGAGGGAGTCAGTGAGTGAGTGAGTGAGTGTAAGTGAGTGAGTGAGTGAGTACTGTGAGTAAATGAGTGAGTGAATGAAGAAATGAGAGAGTGAATGAGTGAGTGAGTGGGTGAGTTAGTCAGTGAGTGGGTGAGCTAGTCAGTGAGGGTAAATGTGAATGAGTGAGTGAGTGAGTGTGTAAGTCACAGAAAGAGAAAGGAAGAAAGAGGAAGCAGGAGAGACTACTCATACATTAACGCACAGATAGAGACAGATATTTCCCTCAGGATATTTTCCTCAGGCTCACGTTTTTTTGTTGTTTGTGTTGAGCCCTTCTAAAATTATACCCTGTGTGTGTGTCTGTGTGTGCCTGTGTCTGTGTGTGTGTGTGTGTGTGTGTGTGTGTATGTATAATGTGTGCATGTGTGTGTATGAATAGATGTGTAAGTACAGATTTAGTATAAAAGTGGCACTTGTGTGTGCATGCATGCATGCATGTGTGTGTGTGTGCAGGCACTTGTGTGTGCATGCAAGCATGTGTGTGTGTGCGTGCGCGCGTGTGTGTGTGTAGCAGGACTGTGCAAACCCTCGGCCAGCCTCGAAAAATGAAGTGGTCTCTTGGCTGCCAAGCAACATCATCACTCCACCCTGCTGAAGACAGGCGCTGCAGGCGTTTACTTTACGAGTGGTGCGGAAGCAGACAGACTAAAAATAGCAGCCACATGCCCCCCCCCCCAACCTCTCCCAACCTCCCCGCACTTTGAATGTTTTAGGCTGTCGACGGGCACAGGAACCCCCCGTCCCCCCTGTCCTGAAACATGCACAGCACACTCCACTCACTAGTGCTGCTGCTGCTGACCCACCAGCCCCTCCAGGGATGAGAGAGACTGTGGGTGGGGTGGGGGAGTTGGATGGGTACCGGGCGAGGGGGGGGGGGGGGTTCAGGGGAGTCGGTGGGTGTTGATGGTAGTGGGCTGGGGTGGGCGGTGGGGTGGTCGGGCTGGATGGCTACTGGGCTGAGGTGGGGGTTTTTGGGTAGTGGGCTGGTATGAGGGGGTTTGGGTAGTGGGCTAGGGTGGGGGGTGGTTAAGAACATGAAGGCACATAGATAAAAAGGTAAGGGAAGCATGACACTTGAGAAAAGGGGGTAGATAAGGTGGAACGCAGAAAAAAAAAAAGAGGAGTGCGGAGAGAGAAAGAGAGGAAGAATGTAACTGTAAGAGGAGGAGGAACGTGGGGTAAGGCTGTGAGAATTGATGGAGGAGTGAATTGGAAAGGAGGTGAAGTGGAGTGGAGTGGAGTGGCTCTCGGTGAGCGTTCATCAAGCCAAGCGATCGATGAGCTTCCCTTTTCAATAAAAGCATTTCTGTTTTCTGTTGTGCCCCGTCGCATCGTTTATAAGTTCAGCCCCGCCCTCCCCATCGCCCGCTCTCCCTTATAATACCCCTGTCCTTCAAACCGGCGCCGCCGGCACCGGCAAAAAATGAATATCTAATATTGGTCCAAACACTTAAGGGAAAAACGCGGTGGCCCGTTACCATAGTAACATTTCTTTCTTTTGTTGTATCTTGCCACATATAGAGTTCTTTCATAAAAGAATATTTCCTCCTCTTTTACACACAATAGAAACGCTGTAACCGTACTAGCGAGGGGTCTATTGCTGTAAATCAGCCAGTTTGGTTGTAATTGACTCTGAGGCTGCCGCTGGTGGTGGTGCTACGTCATCAGGCTAATAAGTGGATGTTGCCGTGATTTGCGGGCTATATTTACACAGACGAGTAGCGGAGGAACATCCGGAGCTGTTATCTACCCCCGAGGAGGAGCTGGATGGATAGATGGGCCCAAAGGCACCCCATGTAGTCCCGACACGGTAGGCTACTGTTTATTTAACGCAAGAATAACATCTGACGTTGGTCAAGTTTTAAACGTTTTTGAATGAATTTTCAAGCAGTTTCAAGCATTCCCATCAAATAAAGTTATCCTGCCAGGAGTAAGTGTTTTGGAAAGTTGGCTCAGTTTCAAAATAAAACTGTAAAATTGAAGAACAGCATGTTAATGCTTCCAAGACAGAATGACAGGAAGCTGCTGACCATCCAACAAACGGGTACAATTAAATGAATAACAATTACTCTGAAAGCCTTTACCAAACACATACACACATACAGCAGAGTTATACACAAACTCACCCACCCACTCACACACACACACACACACATAACCTGACTCACTCATACACAAACATTGCCACACACACACACACACACACACACACACACACACACAACCTGACTCACTCATACACAGCCATAGCCACACACACACACACACACAAACTAACACACAAACACATACAAACAAGCAAACACACACACAAAAAACCACACGCACACACACTTGTTCAAAAACACCCCCACACATTGTGCTGTGATCAAAGCTTGACACAAAATCTATGGCGGATGTGCTGCAGGGATGGAGGTAAGCATGAGCAGTGAGGGAGATACAGAGAACCAGAGCTGTGTACATCTCTAATTGGAGCAACCACACTTCGCATCTGCTGTCTAATAGGACAGACCCTGTGTGCAAACACACAGACACACACATAACCACACACTCGCACACACACTCACACACACACACAAATGCACACACAAGTGCACACACATGCAAATACATATATTCACACATGCTTATACACATGAAACGCTTTATGAAATCCACTTATGCACTCCCACTCATCTGCTCCCACAGTCAGCATGGATTTGTGTGTGTGTGTGTCTGTGTGTATGTTTTTATGCAGGTGTGTGCATGTGTGTGTGTGTGTTTGTGTGCATGCGTGTGTCTGTATATGCTTCTAAGCATACATGCGTGTACATGTGTGTGTGCGTGTGTTTCTGTGTGTATGTTTCTGTGTGTGTGTGTCTGAGTGTGTGTGTGTGTTGTGAGTACATCTGCCATCCTGCTTTCTGAAGCACAGGAGTGACTACATGTGTGGCTGTGTGCTGTGTGTATGTTTCTGTGTGTGTGTCTGAGTGTGTGTGTGTATGTTTCTGTGTGTGTGTCTGAGTGTGTGTGTGTTGTGAGTACATCTGCCATCCTGCTTTCTGAAGCACAGGAGTGACTACATGTGTGGCTGTGTGCTGTGTGTATGTTTCTGTGTGTGTGTGTCTGAGTGTGTGTGTGTTGTGAGTACATCTGCCATCCTGCTTTCTGAAGCACAGGAGTGACTACATGTGTGGCTGTGTGTATGTTTCTGTGTGTGTGTCTGAGTGTGTGTGTGTGTTGTGAGTACATCTGCCATCCTGCTTTCTGAAGCACAGGAGTGACTACATGTGTGGCTGTGTGCTGTGTGGGGCGAGTAGGTAGCATGGCCAGGGAGGGAGAGCAGTGCACACCTCCACAGCCAGCCTCAGTATGACAAATGTGCAGCGCTTCATGACTCAAACAACCAGCAAGTCGCCTGAAAACGCATGAGAAATATACCACATCTCCCCGATCTACTCTGCAACAGTTTTGTCCATTTTAAAGATGAGGCACATTTTAAAGATAGCGATATACAGCACCATTGTTCCCAGGCAGTATAGAGTTAAGAGTCATCTTCATGTGGCTGTCGCGTAACCCTGCATTTCATCACCGTACTGCCTGATTTTTCATAAACAGCATTTCATACAAATGAGCTATTTGAGTGACTGTGTATGTAATATGATCATAATTCATTAATAAAACCAGGCAAAAACTCCTGCTCCCTCTGCCAAACTATTAAATGACGTGTCTCATTCTCTCTTTCTCTCTCTCTCTCTCTCACTCTCTCTCTCACTAACGTTATCAGTGTTACCTGGCATTTCACAGTTAAGTATTATCTTCATGTGAACATGATATAACCCTGCACATCGTCATCATATTTCTTCATTTCTCATTAACAGCATTTCATACAGATGAGCAGTTTGAGTCTGCACAGGTAAACACAAACTGGGTCGTATACCATTAATAAAGACAATCCCTCTCTCTCTCTCTCTCTCCCTCATTCAGTAATGTTGTTGTGTCACTGTATATTTAGACGTTCTCTTGTGACTGATGCGCAGTAGACACAGGGGACTGAGGAGTTGACGCAGGGCAAGCTGAGGTGCTGGGTTTCCCGCTGAACTTTAGGACACATCTCATGAATAAATGAATGTTTCCTCCCCAGCGCACACAGCTGTCAACACAGGAACATCGGGGCACAGATTAAATGACCTATACTTCACAGCTATTACACTGTACACTGCTTCTTTTACACAGGCCATTCCCAAGGTTTCAGTGCCAATATATTTTCTCTCACTTGCTCTCCCTCTGTGTATGTATGTATGTGTGTGTGTGAGAGAGAGAGAGAGAGTGTGCGTGTATGTGTGTGTATGCATGTGTTACCTGTATTACAAGACACATGAGTAGGTATGTTAAGCATTTTGTGTATAGCCTAGTACACCTCATCAAGGCCTGCCAGTGCCAAAGCTGACACTAGCCTAACTCAACTCTTTTTTTTTTTCATAAATGTCAAGATGTTGTTTACCATGTTAAAGTGTTGTATCGGAGATGGTAACTGATCTAAAACCATAACTACAATAACTGAATGTGCAGAGTTACTACTTTATAAGCATAATAACAGGGTGAGATGAGCTGCCATGGTTGTTTTATATCACTTCATGACACTAAAGTTTCACCTGCTAGTTATTTATTTGAACGGACACGTTTCAATACTGCTTTCCCTAATTTGGACGCATCAGACGTTGGAACAACTGACCCATACATCCACCACGCTTAGAAATCTAAAGAGTTCATTATAAGAGCTGATTAAGAGCTGATATTAATTTCTCTGTACAGCGCTGGGTTTCATTAACCCAGAACACAAAAGTCAGAGAACATTCATTTTAAAAGCATTGCAATCGTTGCCTACCATTATCCGATGCCGCTGCTTCCTGGCTTTTCGGACGTTGTTGATGAAACGCCGGCCCATTTTCTTGGCATACCAAACGGACGTAAACATTCTGCCCGATCGCTGAATGTTGAGACGTCGAGAGGAACCCAACAGGCACCGCTCACCTCCCGAAATGACAAGAGAACCGAGAGAGCGTGTACGAAAGGAGGAGAGAGGGGGGAGCACTAAAGGGGCGTTTCCGTAGCAAACATGACAAATGCACAAACTACTTCAGTAAAAATACAAACACGTCAATAACCAAAACTTAGTCACATGCTGACATCTACAACAGAGGCTACTGCCTCCGCAGTTCACTCAAAACAAACAAGCAAACAATTCATGCAATAACGTGTGGGCTACTCGAATCCAAAGCGTGTTAAAATAGTACCACTTCCATCGAGCATCTGGAAAGGCATGCGCTCGAAAGCCGACAACCAGAAAATTCCAGGGAGAAGTTATAATCGTGTCCTTCAAGAGGAGCGAAAAGCAGGTGATTAACCTGATTTGAAGTGAGGAAGTGCCCTACGACGTTCTGTAAAACAGCCTAAAGGTAATTACTGCAAGACCGCTCAGGAATCCCCTTACACTAAGAAAAAAGTGAAGCTCTGTAAAACTGTTTAAAACTGTTCTGAGTTTGGCCTTTTACTCGATACTATGGAGTCATCATTCTTAAAACCCTAACAGCTCAAAATCGCCTAAAATATTGCTGCATACTTAAACTTGACAAACGACTACACAACTGAATTGAAACTACTAGAATAACCTGTCAAATAAGCATAATTTCTCTCTGTCTCTCTCAATGCGTGTACGTGACTCCACTTTCTATAAGCCTGACAATTCCTTGCTTTAAGCTAAATTGTTTCCCTTCTCTATCCCCGACTGTGCTCTTAATGCTCAAGATGATGCAGTTAACATTACTGCAACTGCAGCATCTCCCTATCACTCTCTCTCTCTTTCTCCCTCTCTCTCTTTCCCTCTCCCTCACTTTCGCTCGCTCTCGCTTTCTCCCTCTCTCTCTCTCCACCCCCCCCCCCCTTTTTATGCACATGGAGAGAGAGAGAGAGAGACAGAGACAGAGAGAGAGAGAGAGAGAGAGAGAGAGAGAGAGAGATGCATGTGTTATATAGAACATAAACAAAACCAAGAGACAGAGAATAGGCAACAAGCAAGTGTTTCCACACAATCTTCACTCTGAGCCATCTCATAAGAAGTATACCGCTGATGAGGTCCCAGAGCGGCGCGAAATGTCACACTTCCAGCCTTTCCCATCTCCTGCACTGCAGATGAGAAGCATTCCAGTAAGCAGAGTCCCCACATCGCCTGGCAACAGACTCTGCCCTGGCCTCAACAAACACTGCTCGCCACAGGAGTACGGGCCCTCCCGGGCAGTGATAATTAGATTAGCCTTATATAAAACACTACCCATAGAGCAACCACAAAGCACAGACAACCAAACAGGCAAACAGAGACTGGGGTGGTTATGAGGACAGACTCATTTTTTGTTAGAGACATGGGGGATTCTCTATCTTGTCTGTTATATTCATCCCTTTCATTTGAAATCTGCTCCACTTCCCCACACCAAAGCCATTCAAATCAGCACCAGGGACAGCGACCCAATGGATTTCTTATACAAGAACAAGAGCTCTGGGGGGATGATGGAACAGTAAGATGATGAGCACAGAAGAAATGATAAACAGACAGAACAGACAATTACTAGACAGGAAAAGGAATGGTCTGAGGTCCGGAGAGTGTGGATGGGGATATTAAAACCAAGACCAAGGAACCACCCCCAAAAAAGAGGATGAGGTGGGGGGGGGGGGGGGGGGGGGGGGGGGGGGGGGGGGGGGGGGAGATAGACAGAAGGCTTGATTGAAAGAGAGAAGGACATATCGGATGGAAAGATGGAAGGGGTAAAGGCTGACAGCTGGGCAGAAATAGGGTGGGAAGTGGAGGGTAATTGCTGGCCATGTGGCTGGAGCAATATTGATTTACCAATAGCTTTTTCATAGTGTTTTGTCATCGTAAACATCCTAGGCAGCAATATTGCGCTCACCTTGAAAGGGATATGAGCACTAAACACACAAACAAGCATATATGCGCATACACACACACACACACACACACACACACACACACACACACACACACACACACACACACACACACACACACACACACACACAGAAACACGCATGCACACACACACACAAACTATCACACATATACACAAAATCTATCTTTCACACACATACACACACACATGCATAGACAAACTCACATACATACATACACACACACACAAACAGATCTGCTGATGCACATGTATGCACAGGTGCGTGAGCGTGTGTGTGAGTGTGCTGAGCAGAGTTATGCAAGGAGAACTGCGCTGACACACTCATTTTGGTAAATAAGACTTCACCCTGCTCTCCTCTCTTCTCCCTCCCCCTTTCTCCTTTGCCTTCTTCTCCCCTTTCTCTCTATCCCTCTCTCCATCTCTCCATCCATCTCTCCATCTCCACCCCCGCCTACACTCCTCCGCTGTCCTTGGAGTCCCCACCACTCCGCACTACCCCCCTATCCCATGTCTGCTCTTCTCTCTCTTCTCCACAATTCTTTCTCTCACACTCTTTCACCCCCTCCCTCCCTCCACCCCCCCCCCCACCCCCCTCTCTTCATTTATTGCTTTGGCTTTCTTTAAGTTCACCCACCACCCAGCCAGCCCATCCCCCCATCCTCTCTTCTCCCTCCACCGCTCCCCCCTTCCTCCCAAGTGGGAGAGAGAAAGAGAGAGAGAGGGAGAGAGAGAGAGAGCGAAAGACAGAGAGCATGAGGGAGGAAGGCAGAGAGAGAGAGAGAGAGAGCGAGAGACAGTGAGAGAGGGATAGAGAGAGAGAGAGGGAGGGAGGGAGGGAGGGAGAGAGGGAGAGAGAGAGAGAGAGAGAGGAGTTGCTAGTGCGGTGCAGTAATTACTCAGGGGCAGCAGGCATAACTTTAAACATTTATTAGATGAAAGTAGGAGAAGAGGGGCGAGAAAATGAAGACGCAAGTCTGATACAGCGGCTGCATGAAAGAGCACAGGGAAGGAAGGAGTGCAGGAGAGACAGGAGGGAGGGGAAGAAACGGAGGAGCTGTGTGTGTGTGTGTGTGTGTGTGTGTGTGTGTGTGTGTGTGTGGGTGTGTGTGTGTGTGTGTGTGTGTGTGTGTGTGTGTGTGGGTGTGTGTGTGGGTGTGTGTGGGTGTGTGTGTGGGTGGGTGGGTGAGTGTGTGGGTGTGTGTGTGGGTGTGTGTGGGTGTGTGTGTGGGTGGGTGGGTGAGTGTGTGTGTGGCTGTGGGGAGTGTGTGTGTGAGTGGGTGAGAGTGTGAGTGTGTGTGTGAGTGGGTTAGTGTGTGGATGGGTGTGTGTGTGTGTGTGGGTATGTGTGTGTGTGTGTGTGTGTGTGTGGGTGTGTGTGTGGGTGGGTGGGTGAGTGTGTGTGTGGCTGTGGGGAGTGTGTGTGTGAGTGGGTGAGAGTGTGAGTGTGAGTGTGAGTGTGTGTGTGAGTGGGTTAGTGTGTGGATGGGTGTGTGTGTGTGTGTGGGTGTGTGTGTGTGTGGGTGTGTGTGTGTGTGTGTGTGGGTGTGTGTGTGGGTGGGTGGGTGAGTGTGTGTGTGGCTGTGGGGAGTGTGTGTGTGAGTGGGTGAGCGTGTTTCTGTTTGTTGGTGGGTGGATGTGTGTGTGTGGGTGGGTGACCATAAATGTGTGTGTGAGTGGGTGAGAGTGTGAGTGTGAGTGTGTGTGTGAGTGGGTTAGTGTGTGGATGGGTGTGTGTGTGTGGGTTACTGTGTTTGTGTGTGTGTGTGCTGTGTGTGTGTGTGTGTGTGTGTGTGAGTGGGTAAGAGTGTGTGTGTGTGTGTGTGTGTGTGTGATGAAGCTGGTACAGAGACGCCAGCATGGGAGAACAGATCATGAGACATTAAAACCCTCACTGTGGGTGGGTGACCGTGGATGTCTGTGTGAGTGGGTAAGAGTGTGGGTGTGTGTGTGGGTGGGTTAGTGTGTGTGTGTGTGTGTGTGTGTGTGTGTGTGTGATGAAGCTGGTACAGAGACGCCAGCATGGGAGAACAGAGCATGAGACATTAAAACCCTCACTGCAATAAAACTGAATCATGTAAAACGGGAACCCAAACGACAGTGAAACCTTAAACGCCACAAAAAAAGACAAAAAAAAAAAAAACACTAACCATAGGGGAACCACGGAACCATATGAAGAGTAATCAAGTTGTCAGAAGAGAGAGAGGTGGGTGGGTCTGGGATGAGGGTGGGTGGAACATCAGATCCACTAGTTAGGGTCCCTGCTGCGACTGTTAACCGCATTGTGAGCGGAAAGTGATGAGGATGAGTTATGCTGTGGGTAGGGACTGAGGGAGGGTTATGTGACCTGAGTCGCCCTCACCGCCACTGGGGGGGAGCGGGTTTGAAGGTGGGGCCCCCCGGCCTGGATAAATGATGGCAGCACATGCTGAAGGAGCACAGCCTCAGTGACAGCTTCATCAATCCCCTCATCTCCACCCAGCCTCAGTGACAGCTTCATCAATCCCCTCATCTCCACCCAGCCTCAGTGATGGCCTCATCAATCCCCTCATCTCCACCCAGGTCTGGTGTGTGGCCTTATCAATCTCCTCATCTCCACCCAGCCTCAGCGACGGCTTCATCAATCCCCTCATCTCCACCCAGCCTCAGTGATGGCCTCATCAATCCCCTCATCTCCACCCAGCCTCAGCGACGGCCTCATCAATCCCCTCATCTCCACCCAGGTCCAGTGCGCGGCCTCATCCATCTCCTTATCTCCACCCAGCTCCGGTGCATGAACTCATCAATCCCCTCATCTCCACCCAGCCTCAGCGACGGCCTCATCCATCTCCTCATCTCCACTCAGCCTCAGTGATGGCCTCACCCATCTCCTCATCTCCACCCAGCCTCAGTGATGGCCTCATCCATCTCCTCATCTCCACCCAGCCTCACCAGTGATGGCCTCATCCATCTCCTCATCTCCACCCAGCCTCAGCGACGGCCTCATCCATCTCCTCATCTCCACCCATCCTCCACCTCATCTCCACTCTCCACCAAGGTCTGGTGCGACGGCCTCATCAATCCCCTCATCTCCACCCAGGTCCGGTGTGCTCGCTCGCTCGTAAGACCTGTGGTATACTCTTCTGCACGGCGCTGTGTGAGTGCAGTGAGCATTGGGTACCCTCGGGAACGTTCTCTCTCTTTTAAAGCAATATAAAGTATTGCAGAGTAGAGAACTACAGAGAGTTTGGCACGGTTTGGCATGCCACAGGCATCGCGAGTGAGCGGGAGAATAGCACGAATATATGCCTAAGGATGCTACCGATGCTGCTGCTGCTGCTGTTGATTCCTTGGCTGCCATCACCACTGCAGCTGCAGCTTCTACTATTGGGGTTCAAGGGGAATTTACGACCACACTGCCCAC
>CM050214.1:23062706-23070206 GCA_027475355.1 Coilia nasus
TAACTACATATTTTGTCAAACTGAGTTTACTGACTTCATAACACCTCCTTTGTCTTGTGACTAAATGTCTTGCTTCTTGCTATGAAGAAAGTACATAAAAGCATCACCACTATTATACATACAACATGTTTGACTGGGCAGTACGACAACGTTAAAGACATTTTTCTCAGTTTCTATGTTCACGTTGTCACTGCACTTTGCCTTTGTAGGGCAGAGTATATGTGTATGTGTGTGCAGCACACTCAGATGCAGCAGCACACTTCCAATATCCATCCGCATTCCCCCCGCACAGACGCACACCTGAAAAAGACTTCCTGTCATTCACTTTCCCCCAAACCTCTGCCTGTGCCTCACGCATAGCAATGAAGCGACAGGCTGACATTTTCCCTGGGCATGGGGGAGAAGAGAGAAAGCCATGGCAGGCTCAGATATGCACACACATTAGCCTGTGCTGGAGCACTCAGCCATACGGGGGTCTGGTGGGGAACATGGCGGAGGAGGCTTTAAATACCACTAATTGCAGCATCAATTATTGAGCCCTTTCTGCTTCACCGCACCTCACGTATAAAACATGAGGAGGTACAAGTGTTAAACCATCATCACACACATTTCCCATCAAAGACATGGCAAGTGAAAGATAAAAATAACATACAGCCTCCGCACAGTATATACACACATACAGTATGCTATATGATCATATAGATATCCAATGCGGTCATAGAGCAAGATGAGATCGGGTAACATGCGAAGCATTAAGTACAATGATAAATGTTTATGTCGAATGCTTATAGATGAGATTTGATGACTGCGCTCCTTGTAGAATGACATCCAAAGGGACACCACATGATTATGCAGACCACTCACAATCACAAGTAGATGTCCACAGAGGCATCAAGCTGAAAGAACTGCAGTCATTTTAAACATTTTAAACACTAATACATAAACCTCTGCAGGACATATATGGATATGCTGAAATCCTCAGGCAGCAAGATCTCCAAGACAATGAACAGACAGACTGGCGATGGCAATGACTGTATAAGCGGAACTGGATGTCACGGCGGAAGATGTGGACATATAGAGCGATGAGGATGATGAGAGATGTGAGAGCGAGGAGGGATGAAGGAGCAGCTCTTTCGTTTTGGCGGTGAGCTGTCATGAAGCGGCCGGCCGGCGCCGAGCTCTTACCAGTGTGGAGACCGCCGAGGTGTACAGAGGGGTGTGTCCGGCCGACATCAGCACCGGCTGCAGAAACAACACACAGTGGCAGGCAGGGGGGGTGACTCAACATGGCACAGCAGGCGTGACTCAACATGGCACAGCAGGATTGTAGTTGTAGACTGTAGTTTTTCTGTTGTGTTGTGCTGTGCTGTGCACTGCAGAGTTGTGCAGTGCAGTATTGTGTTGTGTTGTGCAGTGTTGTGTTGTGCTGTGTAGTGCTGTGTTGTGTTGTGTTGTGCAGTGTAGTGTTGTGTTGTGCAGTGTAGTGTTGTGCAGTGTAGTGTAGTGTTGTGTTGTGTTGTGTTGTGTTGTGTTGTGTAGTGTAGTGTTGTGCTGTGTTGTGTTGTGTTGTTGTGAGAAGTCAGCATTGCCAGGTAGCAACACAGTTCATGCACAGTACATCCCAGCTGGTGTACTGTATATTCCAGCAGGTGAAAAACAAGTTGGAAAAGGATGACCACTCACAAGTGAGGAATACAGGACACATTTTTGTCTCGAAACAGAAAACAGTATGGGATAGATACACAGTATGGCTGTTGTGTTGCGTTGTGTTATTTTGTGTTGTGTTGTGTTGCATTGTGTTGCGTTGTGTTGCTTTGTGTTGTGTTGTGTTGCGTTGTGTTGTTTTCTGTTGTGTCAGCACTGGCAAGTGTGAACACAGTTCATGTACTGTATATTCCAGCAGGTGAACAAACTAGTTAGAAAAAGATGACCTCTCACGAGTGAAGAATACAGGACACATGTTTTTCTCGAAATAGAAAAGTCTGAGATATATACAGGGTGGTCCATATACGGGACACAAAAGCTTATATCTTGGATTATACAAATTATCCGGAGTACCAAATATATCTGTTGTAGAGCTGACTTTAAAACAAATTGCACATTTAGTCAAAGAATCATTTTGACATGATGATAAGGGACACAAGGAGCCACTCATCAACAAACGGCAGCAACAGGGTCGGGGCAGGGGACTGACAGTGATTGAGCACGAGCACCATGCTGGCTCCTGTTGGACGAGGTGGGAGAAAAGAAAGTGGCTGGTGCATAGTACATCTGACTATGGACAAAGTGCACAGTCTGCATGATGCTGACTGACAGCTTAACTACGATAATACTAAAAGATTCTTACCTTTACAATGTATGTGTCAAAAAGGATTATGCTAAAAAAAAACATGTTCGTATTTGTATGAATAAAAAATGATTTTAAGTAAACACATTAAAAAAGGTGGGAAATGTAAAAGTCGGAATGTAAAAGTCCAGCCATTTATGTGTCAGTTAGTAAATTAGTTGGTTCTAAGCACTACTTTTCGCCAAATAGATCAGCCAATTAGTGTAATCATCTGTTTTGAGTGCACTAGATTTTTACTTTAGCAAGGCCGGTGTTTTCCACCTCTGCAAATGAGTTAATTGAGGAATAATGTAATGGGGATTAACTATGGAACTGTCCATGGTCCTGAAACAATCTTGCAGTTCATGTTTCTAACAAAAAGATGGCACTGTTGCGCATATTCATCATCGTACAATGAAAAAATGTGTTGAAAGTGTTTTGAACCCTGAAAAAAAGATGAGCCAGCGAAGTAGGGCAACGCTGGAAAAAAAAAAAAATCAGACAAATTCAGACAACGGCTCGAAACAGGTAGACTTCAGCTCCCTGGGGACAGGTTCAGGGAAACCTACATAGCCTAATGTTTACCAATGATGTTGTAAAAGTGTTGGCGTGCAGCCTCCAGGGTGATGCGCAACACCTTATTTATTCCTGATAACAACAAGCGACCCACATCCACACTGCACATCCTCTTTCCATAACAACACTACTGTATCAGCATTTCTACGACTTGTAATTACACCAGGAAGCCTCATTTTCACACTATTGGAGTAATGCAGTGCATACATAGTATTGCACACAGATTTAGGTTTTCTGTATTGATCCTTATATGCAACACAAGACGGAAAACTAAAATGTTTGCCATCACTTATGGACAAAAAATAATGCAAAGAGCTTGAAAGGCTGCTCTAAGATCACCCTAATGGGAAAGTAAGCAGCCCTGAGGGCTGGAAATGGCTCTGCCTGTCCTGTCGGCTGTGCCTGCCTGTAAGCATGATTAAGTGTGACAGTGGGTGTGTGTGGGAGCAGGCCTCTGTCATGTATGCTAATGCTCCACGAATGACACCGTGACTCACCCGTGTCATATGGTATGTTATATTACATGGCCAGAACATCACTATGTATAGCCCCCCTAACAACCCCCCCCCCCCCCCCCCCCCCGGTGACTCACCCGTGTCATATGGTATGTTATATTACATGGCCAGGGTGTCTCAGGGAGCGCCCCCTAACACCCCCCCCCCCCCCCCGCCCCCCCCCCGGTGACTCACCCCGTGTCATATGGTACGTTATATTACATGGCCAAGGTGTCTCGGGGAGTGCCCCCTACCACCACCACCATCGCCTACTTCAAAAAGAAGGGGGAGATATTGAAATAAGTGTGTGGCACTGTGTCTGTTTGTGTGTGTGTGTGTGTGTCTGTGTGCGTGTGCATGTGTGTGCGTGTGTGTGTGTGAATGTTTGCATTAAGGGGTTGGGGAATGAGTGTGCATGTGTGTGTGTGTGTGTGTGTGTATGTATGTGTGTGTGTTTGCACTGAGGTGTAGGGGAATGAGTGAGTGACACTGTTTGTGTGTGTATGTGTTTGTGTGTGTGTTGTCATGTTTAGTTTGCACTGTCATACATGTTAATGCTTCACAAATGATAGTGTGAGTGGCATGCATCATATGGAATGTTATATGACATGGACAGGGCCCAGCCCCCAGCAACAACCCCCCCCCCCCCCCAAAAAAAAAGACCACATACCAGTAATGATATTTTACCCACCCCCCCCCCCTTTCTCTTCCACCTCCCTCTCTATCTCTGAAACCTGTAAATCACCACTAGCACACCTGTGCTACGTACAGTCTATCTCGGTGGAGCAGCTACTGCCCTAACATCTGTGTTTTGACCATAACCCAACAAGAGGAAAGCGAGAGAGCGCCAGAGAGAGAGAGAGCAGAGAGAGCGAGTGGGAGCATGACACTCTGAGCTGTGGCCCGGAGAGGGCAAAAACAGCACCGTCAGTTCTGCTGTCTGGCACAGCACTGAGTCAAGACTCCGGAGTAATGGGATATCTTCGCCGGGAAGTCACTGAGCGAGAGAGAGAGCGAGAGAGAGAGAGAGAGAGAGTGGACAACAGTGGTGACAACAACAACAAATAAAGAGAGACAGAGAGACAGAGAGACAAAGACAGAGAGAGAGAGAAAGAGAGGGAGAGACAGAGAGAGAAAGAAAGAGAGAGACAGAGACAGAGAGCGACAAAGAGACAGAGAGAGACAAAGAGACAGAGAGAGAGAGAGAGAGAGAGACAGAGAGAAAGAGAGGGAGAGACAGAGAGAGAGAGACAGACAGAGAGAGAGAGAGAGTGACAGACAGACAGAGCGATGAGCCATCGGCGGGTAACAAAGAGCGTGTCGAAGCGACTGCTCCTCAGTGAGACAGATGGCACAGGGGAGAGGAAACGCCGGAGTGACAATGGAGGAGGAGGCAGGGGGGACTGGAATGAGTGTGTGTATGTGTGTGTTGATGTGTTTGGTATTTGTGTGTGTGTGTGTGTGTGTGTTGTGTTCAGTTTGTTTGTGTGTGTGTGTGTGTGTGTGTGTGTGTGTGTGTGTGTGGGCATGCGTGTATGTGTGTATTTGGTTTGTGTGTGTATGTGTTGTGTTGTGTTGTGTTTGATTTGTGTGTGTGTGTGTGAGAGCAGTTCTGAGAGGGAGACATAAATAGACACAGAGTGAGAAACGGAACATCAGAGGCAGAGAGAGAGAGAGAGAGAAAGTTGAGAGACTGAAAAGGGAAAGAAAAAAAGAGAAAGAAGCAAAGACAGATTGAAAAAGGGAAAGAAAAAGAGGAGAAAGAAAGACAGACAGACTCAAAAAGAGAAAGAAAAAAGAAAAAAATAGAACAAGAAACTGAAAAAAAAAGAAAAAAAGACAGAGAGAAGAGAGACCGAAAAAGAGAAAGACAGAGAGCGAGAGACTGGAAAAGAAACAGAAAGAGAGCATGAGAAAGAGAGATAGAAAGTGACATAGCGAGAGAGAAAGAGAGAGAGAGAGAGAGAGATAGGAAGTGACAGCGAGAGAGAGAGAGAGAGAGAGAGAGATAGGAAGTGACATAGCGAGAGAGAGAGAGAGAGAGAGAGAGAGAGAGAGATAGGAAGTGACATAGCGCGAGAGATAGAGAGAGAGAGAGAGAGAGAGAGAGAGATAGAAAGTGACATAGAGAGAGATAGAGAGAGAGCGATAGAAAGTGACATAGAGAGAGATAGAGAGAGAGAGAAAGAGATAGAAAGTGACATAGAGAGAGATAGAGAGAGAGAGAGAGAGAGATAGAAAGTGACATAGAGAGAGATAGAGAGAGAGAGAGAGAGAGAGATAGAAAGTGACATAGAGAGAGATAGAGAGAGAGAGAGAGAGAAGTTGTGACTACCTTGGATAACCTTGAGGCCATGTAAATGTGGCAGTGAATAAACACACTCTGAGGAACCCTGGTGTTCCTCTACACACTCTGAGGAACCCTGGTGTTCCTCTGCACACTCTGAGGAACCCTGGTGTTCCTCTACACACTCTGAGGAACCCTGGTGTTCCTCTACACACTCTGAGGAACCCTGGTGTTCCTCTGCACACGCTCATGTGTGCCTCTTCATGGCCGTCCTGTGGAGTGGTGCTACACACAGCCACATGAGGGTATGAGTGTGTACTTGCGAGTGTGTGTTTGAAGCAACACTAAGTCGTTTTTTCAACCTTAAAATAATGTTTCCAAATCATTTCAGTGGTACCTCAACTTGCAACAAGGTGAAAGGCACTTCTGAACTCACTTTGCTGCCTTCCATGGGCTAAAACTGCCTGCACTAAGTACGTTTAGAGAAGCGGACCGTCTCCCTGTAGTTCTCTATGAGAGACAATTCCGCTTCCAACCTGTAGGGCGACCGAAGATGAAAAACTACTTAGTGTTGCTTTAGGTATGCTATTGTAAATCTAAACCTGAGCATATGAGTGCATAAAGATATACGGTTACACTTTATATTAAGGTGCCTACATAAGAGTGACACGAGCATGCTATAAACATGACATGACACATATAAATAGACATTAATGACACTTGATTCATGTTTATGACTGTTACCACTAAGTGTCATTAAGTGTATAGAAAACATGCTCCTACTAGAGTATGAGCTTTACAAGAGGGCTAAATTGAAAGGACACATAGTGTGTCTGGTAACACTTTATTTGAGGTGTCTACACAAGGGTGACATGAGCCCTTTATAAACATGATATGACACATACCATGAACATTAATGACACTTCATTCATATTGTCAATAAGTGTTGTCTGAATTCCAAAATATCTCAACTTAACATTACATGTCATGTTTATAAAGGGCTCATATCACCTTTGTGTAGACAACTCAAATAAAGTCAGAGCATGTATTCAATATGCTATAATGTGAATCACACACTAGTAGAAGCATACTAGTTCTGAAGAACACTAATAAATGCTAATAAATAGAAGCATGCCTCTTATACACTGTAGGCAGTGGTGGCCTAGCGGTTAAGGTATCGGACCTGTGACCGCAGGATTGCAGGTTCAAATCCCCGGGTACCCGAGGTACCCTGAGCATGGTTAAATGCACAGGTGAATTTCCTTGTGTGCACTGTGTGCTGTGCTGTGCACTAGTAGGAGTGTGATTCCTAAATTCTCCAATGTGCACAGCTTCCCTATACACGCTAATGTGAATCTGCATGCTAGCAGGGCCATGCTTTCCTATACATGCCGATGTGAATTTGCACGCTAGCAGGGCCATGCTTCCTATACACGCTAATGTGAAATTGCATGCTAGCAGGGCCGTGCTTCCTATACACTCAATGTGAATCGAGGTTGAGTTCAGAAGCGTCCTTCTGCTCAGCGCCGCAACGGGAGCTAAATGACATTCTCCACCCTGCTCGTTGCTCCCCCTTGCAGGCCACCGGGCTCAAACAGGGCGCTCCACACCAAGCCAATCCGGGTCCCGGGTACCGGGTTATGGTAGCAGCAGCAGCAGCTCTGCCCTGTGGTTTTGGGCCCGTGTGTGCTGGGTCCTGTGGTTCTGGGCCCTGTGGTGCTGAATGTGGAACAGTTTGCTGGCCTGGTTTCAGTTTCCACACCCCTACTGACTGAACACCCTCCTACACCATCACCATAACCAACATACCAGGACCC
>CM050214.1:23080206-23092706 GCA_027475355.1 Coilia nasus
CACGCACGCTCATATGCACGCACACACAGTCTGTCATGCCCAATCTGGAAATAAAGGGATTTTTTCCCACTTTTGTTGAATTTTGTTCCTAAGTCATTTTAGCATTCCAGATTCATTCAGGTTAGGTGTATGTGATCTCATGAGTGAGTTGCGGGACTGGAGGTGCGAGGTTCGCTCCTTGCGGCTATATTATTAGTTTTATAGTACTGGTATCATCTTGAAATGGAGTCAGATGAAGAGCAAATAAACACACCATCATTCCAACTTATCACCTACACTGTGCACTAGGCTATGCAGTCCTGTGATTCATGACCTCGTGTCTGTGGTCAAACCACTATGAATAAAAATGCTAAAAATTATGCTCCAACAGCACATCATTGCCAATTACATCACCAAAAGGAGTTAGGCAGCTAGCAAGACAATTTAAATCAGTGCTGTTGTTGATGACTGTCAGGTTGTTGATGACTTTCAGGTTTTGGCATACCTACCTCCCTAAAGACTAACTGCTGCAGGAAACTATGACATCTATCCCTTCCCTTCCCCAGTGTACTGAGGAACATGGCTGGCCACGGAGCTGTCCATGTTGTTCTCTGATGTGCTGTAACCGAACCAACAGTTATCATTTATGCAAGAAATATCGATTGGCAGTCAGTCTTAACCTTGACACTGATATGCACATGGACCACTTGTACTCTGGGTATCTCACCTCACTGATGTCCAGGGCTGATAAATCTGCCACTGACAAACATCTCAATGTACTATGTGGCAGTGCCAATTATACACATGACTTGGGGCTGGGCGATATGGACCTAAACTAATATCACGATATTTCTGGGCTGACTGGCGATATACGATACATATCGATATTTCAAAAACAGGATGAGCAAAGTGTTTCATGTTAAGTTAAGACTGCTCTAAAAGAGCTGTGCAAATGAAAAAGTAAACAGTAACATACACAGGGGTACAGCAGAGTGATCCGAGAAAGCTCCGGCTGTCTGAACAGCGTGAACACATTAGGATAAGTGGTTTTGATAAAGTGGTATTGTATCATCAAAAATATATCGATATGGCGATATAGTGTCAAATACATATCTTCTTCAAAAATATATCGATATTACGAAAAAATCGATATATCGCCCAGCCCTAACATGACTGCTTGTGTAATACCAAATACTCACAATTAAAGCAGTAAGAAGTTTTTCGCCCTACAGGTTGGAAGCGGAACTGTCTCTTATTCGAACTACAGAGACAGCCTGCTCCTCCAAACTTACTGAGTGCAATTATAGCCCATGGAGGGCGGCAAAGCAAATTCAGAAGTGCCCTTCACCCTGTTAAAAGTTGATGGACCACTGACACGATTTTGGAACCATTATTTTAAGGTTGGAAAAAGTACTCAGTGTTGCTTTAAGACACTGCAGCCCCCCTTCTATCTGTCAGGCAGACTGCAGGCAGGAAGCCAAGCCATGCATGAGCATGTCCCAGCAGCCTCCCACACACGGGGCAGCCAATCAGAACGCAGAACACTAGCAACCCCCCACAGCATGCTCCAATTACCTCTCATAACTTCCTTTAGGTGGAGGGAACAAAGCAAGGCTGTGGGTCGATAAATTGGCAACTGATGAAACCAAAAACCAAAAAAAAGAGGAAAAAATGAGCCTGGGCCGTGACAACACTTCTGTCTTCTCGGTTAAAGATTTCCTGTCTCACTCCGTGCATACATTTAGAAGAAGAGCTGTGTCTTTTTCTGCTGAGCTGTTGTTACTCTAAACCCATGAGGAGTGAAATGGCCATCTTGAGAGAGCAACTTATGCAACTTCCACCCATTTCAGCATATGTGATTAAACCCAGTTTCCCATACTTAATTAGCAAGACTAAAGTAGCACGAAAAGTTCAACCCAATTCCAGGAGAGCTGCTCTGAGAATAAAGATGGATTGTGTGTGTGTGTGTGTGTGTGTGTGTGTGTGTGTGTGTGTGTGTGTGTGTGTGTGAGTGTGAGTGTGAGTGTGTGTGTGTGTGTGTGTGTGTGTGTGTGTGTGTGTGTGTGTGCGTGCATGTGTTTGTAAGTGAGAGAGCGAGAGACAGACAGAGAGAGAGAAAGTGTGTGTGTGTGTGTGTGTGAAAGAGAGAGAGAGAGAGAGAGGGAGAGATAGAAAGAAAGAGAGAAAGAAAGAAAAAAAAGAAAGAGTAAAGCCCTCACTAAAACTTCCCTCGTAGTAAAGCTTTGATATCAGAATCTGCAGGACATTCCTACAGAGCTTAGCGGCCCAGCCAAGGCTTAAGTGGAGAGGCTGTTAGTGTTATCTTACCTCACTCCAGTGTCCCTGATTATACAGTCACTTAACAGCGTCCACAAGCACACAAACACTGATGTAGCCATTGATCACAGGTACCTGGCAGCGCCATCAATCCTCCCACCACCACCACCACCACCCCGCCCCACCTGCCTTTCCTTCACCCGCCCTCCTTCTCTTTATCCCTGCTTCTGCCTAGCCACGTCTTTCTCTTCTTCTCCTCTCTCTCTCCTTCTCTCTCTCTCTCTCTCTTGATCTCTCTTTCCTTCTCTCATGTGCGCCTTTTTTATTCTCTACTGCCTTCAACAACCCTTCCTCTGCCCTGTACACTGATATAAGCCAGATAACACACATTCTCGTCACTTCCAAAACATAATCCTCTTCTGTGCTTCCCCGGGGGCTCAGCTGCATGCTAGTGGCACATTGCAGGTGCACAGTTGCACACTGGGCACATTGAGTACTTTTGCACACCTCCTTTGGGCAGATGCGTCGGAGAAGGACCACGGGGTCAACAACTTCAAGAACAAATCAGACTTCACCACACTGTCGTCATTTGCAGTTGAACTTATTTATTGTGCAACGTTTCGGTGAGATGACCACAATAAGTTCTTGTTTAGAGTATCTTAATTAGACCATCAGGGAAAAGGGCCCCTAATAAAGGTCCAACTCTGCTTGAGTCATGATGGTCATCTGACTGAAATGCTGCACAGTAAATGAGTTCGCCCGCAAATGAAGACAGCGTGCGGGAGTCTGCTTTGTTCTCGCACAGTTGCATACTAACAGCATGCTTACAGGCACACCATCAGAGGCATCCACAGTTCCTCTCCCTGCCTTGATGACTACGCCCCCATTAGGGCCAGGTGATAATGAACTCAAATAAAACTCATGATTAATGGAACGTTTTACCTCTATGTCGATTATCGAACTATTATTTGGATTTTGTTTGTGAATTTAGAATCTCCATATGTATCATTCTCCTACGTCACTGACGAGTCTTGTACCGTAAGCGTGCTCAACTTATTTAAGCCTCAGGATATTTGTGTAGTTCAAGGAAAAGTACAGAAGCATACATGGTGGAATACTCAAAAAACTAAAAAAAGACAGTTAATCAAACGAAAAAAAATGCAACTATTAACTAACATAAGCAAGGTTATGACAATGTATTGTTCCCAATGTCGGTTTCAATTATTTGTCCGATTAATTGCACAACCCTTGCCAACGTTCCGGAATCAGGTGCTTCAAAACCGCAGTGATTGTGCTGCCCGTCCATGGATAGAGGCGGGGGGGGGGGGGGGGGGGGGGGGGCGAGAGAGACAGAGAGAGAGAAAGGGAGGGAGAGAGAGAGGGAGGGAGAAAGTGAGAGGGAGGAAGAGAAAGAGAGAAATAGAGAGAGAAAGAGAGAGACAGAGAGAAAGATAGATAGAGATAGAGAGAGAGAGAAAGAGTGAAGCAGAGAGAGAGAGAGAGGGACAGAGAGAGAGACAGAGAGAGAGAGAGGGAGGGAGAAAGAGAGAGGGAGGGAGGGAAAAAGAGAGAGAGGGAGAGACAGAAAGAGAGAGAGAGGGAGTGCAGGGGCTCAAGCCAGAGACGGGGAGACAGACAGGAGACGGCTCGGCCGCCCCGGCTCACCTAACAGCAGCCTATCCATTATTCATGGGGCTCTATTCACAGCATACCTGCTCCCATACCTCAGGAAAGCTGGGGAGGGGGGGGCTCTATTCACAACATACCTGACTCAAATACCTCAGGAAAGCTTGGGAGGGGGGGGCTCTATTTACAGCTTACCTGGCCCCCATACCTCAGGAACGTTGGGGAGGGGGGGGCTCTATTCAGAACATTCCTGGCTCCCATACCTCAGGAAAGCTGTGGAGGGAGGGGGGGCTCCATTCACAGCATTCCTGGCCCCCATACCTCAGGAAGGTTGGGGAGGGTGGGGGGGGGGGGGGGGGGGGGGGGGGAGGAAAGGGAAAGAAACAGAGAGAGAGGGAGAGATAAAGAGAGAGAGAGAGAGACAGACAGACAGACAGACAGACAGACAGAGAGGGGGATGGGAGAGGGAGGGAGAGAAAGAGAGAGAGAAGGGCAGAGAGAGAGAGAGAGACAGAGAAAGAGAGAGAAACAAAAAGAGAGACAGGCAGAGAGGGAGATGGGGGTGAGAGAGAGAGAGAGAGATATAGAGAGAGAGAGAGAGAACGGGAGAGAGAGAAAGGGAGAGAGAGAAAGGGAGAAAGATAAAAAAAACATCTAGGCAATCCACAGGATGTCAGTTGGGAGAGTGCATTTGGCTACAGATGAAATGTTTGTCTGGCCATGGTCATGCTCTCCATCAGACTGTGAGCGTCGTGCGAATGAGGAAGAGGCGAAAAATAACTCTGTCAAGGAAAACCAAAAAGGCATGAGAAATGAAAAACCTACAACAGTGAACTCAACAACTTCGGCCATAGAATTTGTTCACTTTAAGGGTTGCAACCACAGCATCCATATCACACTACCAGCACCATGGTGACGCCACATACTTTTAAAAAAAATACACAAGCTTGGACACTGACAGATGGCACCATCACCAACAAGAAGCATAACTGTCAACTGTGGCCCTCAGCGTCAAGGACGGGTCTCTGTAGACAATGCCAGCCATCTGTAGACGTTCATGCTATGTGTTGTTGCCACAGTTAAAGGTTTACCCACTCCTGTTATTGTTACTGATTTGTTGATTAGAAGGCGTAGCTAAACATGGCACATTTGCTTTAAACTGACCATACATTGTTCATACCCTCTGTGTTTAATGACACAATTTCACTTTTTAGTTTCAACTATTTCTCTCAGCATGTCTTTTCGTGAGTAAAAGTTTAGTGAGTTTAATTACTGCCATACGAGTGTGTTAATTAAATTTTCTCAATCTTTTTGTTCCAAAGGGCCTATAAATTATAAGCTTTTGGTTTGAGTGTCTTAATTAGGCCATCAGGGAAAGGGACTCCAACTCCGCTTGCAGATACAGGGCATGGGTCTGTATACATAACGAGACTACGTTTAATAATAAAGTGTTGCTCTCTCCATCAATTTTGCTGTTATCGTTCTGTTTTCTACAAGAATACCATGCGTATCTACTACTTTGTGGCTTAAAAACAACACGTCACTTTCTCTCATGTGGTTTCTGGCTGCTATTCCTTTTACATACTCTTCCGAAACTCTTTCCAGAATAAATCTGTTTTTAAAAAGTGAAAATAAAACCCATTTCCTTACGTACACTTCATGCCAAGTGGCTTTATCCCTCTAAGAACCTCTGACATGAGATATATTACAGACATTCACACTCTTTTGACCCTGACAACAATGAAAGCGAGCCATTCAGCTAGCTTACTGTATGTACAGTGAGCCTCGAACTCGCTTAGCCTTTCTAATAGTACAGTAATACGAGGAAGCTATGCACCATAACAATGCATTAGCACTACCAAACGTCGAGAAAACACTGCGGCAACAGCTGATATTTGGAATGACAGATATTTCCAGTTGAGTAAGGGATTTGGAATCTAGTCGACTTTCACATATACACACAAGAGAGACAGAGAAAGGGAAAGCTACAGAGGTTCATTCATCATTTTGAAAGCAGTTTTTCTGCACGCTCCATTTTTTCTCGCGGCTCCGCGTGCTGTGATTTCACAGCGTGTGTTACAAATTCTCGCCCATGTTCTCGTAATCTCAACACATTGTCACATACAAAAATACAGGAATGAGATGGAAATGTTACACTCGCTCACAGCTTACCTTGCAGCCGAACATGAGGGAGAGGGTTCGGTTGCTACAAATAAGCTTACACTGGCACATCACCGGCGAAAAGCACTTTAAATTCCTCAAAGGCGGAGACATGATGTCGACACCCATAGACCCCACAGACTGCAATCTGTCGCCAGCGTCCGGATGCTGGATGCTGGAGACTGACTAGGATAGGCGTGGAGGTGATGTGAAAGGCAGGTTGGAATAACCACTGCTCCTGGAGGCTACAAACAAACACCCAAATGCCGATACACAGGGAACCCCATCCTGGCGCCAAGCACAATTTACAGTTTTACACCAACAACAGGGAAGTGGTCGCCTAAACCATGCCTTTCTGAAAGAATGTGATCATATGTCCCTAAGTTCAACACAACCAATCGCGTTTCACATCCGCCAGTTACGCGCTCTATCTTGCTTCTGCCTCTGTATCCCCAGTGACCTGTCAACCGTAAAGTGCCTAGTCCGGGCGCAAACACCAGGGAGAAGCCTCCCCTCTGTAAAGCATCCATCGCGAGGTAGACATCAAAACTACACGTTTGACTGTCATGGGAAAATAACTTTACAGTTGTCATTAACCTCTGATGTCCGATGCCTCTGGTCTGTTCTATCTACTATCTAGTCTTTTGTTCAAACGACGTAAAGTCTTTAATGTGGTAACCTAAGTCTTTAGTAAGGCTGTTGAAAACTTGATTTAATTAGTTTTAACTTAAGTTAAGCTTAATGTTATATTATTACTTGAATGTACAATTATGCCCTCTGGTGGCGAGGAATGTGGACATGCGTGAGCCTGTTGGTGTGTGGTTGGCTGTCCATGGTCCTGAAAGTTCACCAGTTATTTTCGTCACCTGCAAGGTGTTTTCTTATACCTGGTGGCTCACAGGTAGACAACATGACAGCACGTAGACCTATGTTATAAAAAAAAGTTAAAGGGAGAGGGGACTCCTGAATATGCAACTTTCTATTCGAGGAGCTTACAAGTGATCAGACAAAAAGGTGATTATTGTATACGGTAACTATATGGTCAAATGCTTATGCTGGGTAGCTACATGAATAAACTTTGACACAGAGGGCACAGCAGTCTACATGTGGAGGTTTAAGCTGAATAAAGGGCAAAATAATGTGGAAAGTGTGACACCTAGTGAGAGATTTTGTTGACGCACACATCATGTACCCAAAAGACCTCTTTTAAATTAAGTACATCATGTATCGTAGCTTCACTGAAGACCACATAAACTTGTCACTGGTACAATACGAGAACCTGTGATGACGTGCTGTAATCGCGGGGCGGCGCCACTGAATCAGGAGAATACAATATTGTGCATTCATCTCAGGACCGACTGCGGCGTCAGCCACAGCGCTCAAGAGTGACGTCAATGTTAAAAAGAACAGATGCGACCACGAGAAAAAAAAAGTGACCGGCGCTAACGGGGACGAGATGCCCTTACACGTCTCAAATTAGCGTCTCCCTTGTCAGTGTGTCAACATTCAGTCACAGACGGTCACCGGAAAGCAACCAAAGTCGAAAACTCCTTTGAAGACATCACATCAAGTATTGCATTACAACAGTTGTGGAAATTCGGAATGCAGCATCATGTGCACGTGTTATAGTTCTGAATGCACTATATAAAAGAAAATAATCATAAATAAGTAATGTAAACTGAGCAGGCCTATATGGGAATGTAATTACAAACGATCCGCCAGAAATTCCTTTGATGTAATAGTCATCATCCGTTGCGAGAGAATGATCACAAAAAGGAAAGTACTTTCTCCTTTCCAATGTGTTAAACAGCCTGATAATAACAACAGGAGCTGTCAAAAATCCAAACTATAACGTGTACAGCTAAGGACTGATAAGTGTATTGCGTCATTCCTCTTGACAAGAACTTGAAGTTGCATCATTTGTCGTCATTTCTAACCTGTTTGCACTGTGTTGAACGGAAGTGGTGGGCGATCATGTGCGTGCCTGCGCATGTGTGTGTGTGTGTGTGTGAGCGGATGAGTGCCATACTACCGCAGAACTAAACACAGCGTCCTTCTCAGTGGAAGACTATGGTTTCCATGGATATATGTGTTCAAAAATAGTCCCGACCTTGGCTTCAGTGTGGAGGCAGTACTTACGATAAAAAGGAGTTTGATGTTTCTACTAACCCTCTCTCTCTCTCTTGTGTAAATGTGAGACATAGTCGTCAGATTTAAACTAAACACCTGTGTGTCTCCATAACATAGTCACACACACACACACACACACACACACACACACACACACACACACACACACACACACACACACACTCAGCTGCAGGTGTAGTTGGATGTTATTGCATGGATTAAACTGTGAATACATAAATGGTAAATGTATAATATGTGTGTTATATTTTTGTTCATTGGTTATGCAAAAAAAAAGCTAGGATGCTCTCAATCATGTTCTTGTGTCAAAAATATCAAGGGGTACAACTACCAGCTATAGGCTACATCAGATGATACGCCTAAATATCTCCATCACTGTATGAGGGTGGTTATTGAATGCATAGTGCCATTCTGTGAAAGTAATGTAGGAAAAGAATTGTGCTAGCTTTGTGTAGCAAGTACAGAAATCATAATCAACACACTGTACAAAATCTGACCGATAGTTTGCTGTTAAGGTTTCTCGTCTTTTTTTTTTTAACCCTCAAGCCCTCAACCCCTCCACCACTCACTATGTAAATCCACACCAAACTCTTACTCTGGGAGCCATCATGATGTCCTCATTTAGAAATAACTCATTCTGACACAGCATTCATTTTCCCCAACTGAATCATGAATCAGGATAAACAGTTGATGTGAGATCTCAATGGGCAAGTAACGTCATGCCATGGAGCCTCTGGTGACCCTTTCTGCCACTACTATGTTCTTGTTTAAAAGATTCTCTATAACATCCAGTGTTTTGTCGAGTTGAGCTGCTTCATCGAGATGAGCTATACCCTAATTGATATTATAGAACACTACTATCTGGCTAACCCTACTTCTAACCTTAACCCTAACCTTAACTTTTCCCAACTGCCCTTGTGAGTTAGCCAGACATGACAAGTAGCCCAGTTAGACAGAACACCAGCATCAATCTCCTTTGTCTAAGAACAATGAAATAATCAGACTGAGGTATGCTTTTGAATATGTGCGTTAATGTTAGTTGCTTTTAGACATACGCTGTGTCTTTGTGAATTACACTGAAATTATCATTTTTCCCAGCATCCCTAGTATGACAATATTATGCTGGCACTGATGATGCTGAAAGAGGACTTTGTTTGTTTGTTTTTTTCATCATGTTAGTAAAGCCCTCATACAATGTAGAAAATGATTAAAGTAACACCTGTGAACTCTTGCACACCCATTTTAGGTCAGTTACAAGGTTAATTTTTAATCTTGTGACAGGAGGACACTGCGTAGGCTGCATGACAAATCACAACAGAATGGACTGCAGTTGTTGTCAGTGTGACAAATGACAACATTTTTTAGCCTGAGGCTCAATTCTGTACAATATGAGAGAGCCTACCTGGTTTGTATTGTGGAGGCATGTTACCCTCCTCTAGTACATAACAAGAGTGAATCTTTAAGGAGCAATATGTCAGAAACTATTATTTTTTGAAATCATAATTGATATTCTGTGTCATTAGAGATTAAGTAAACTAACTATAACACATAGGAGGCATGATAGCAAGCAGAAAAGTCACAATAGACGTTCAATATACATTGTATGACTTGTCACTTGCCATGGTCAATAAGTCTACTAGGATAGCACATGCTATTTTGGTTTCTACAATAAAATGGCAGAACACTGACACATTGTGTCAGCACACTCTCTAGCTGCACTGCAGTCCCTAGAGTGAGAGCTGTATACCGGAGCTGTTTACAGTTGTAAACAAGAACTTCACTGTGCAAAGTGGTTTGAAAGTCCCCCTTCAAACAATGTCAAAACTCTGAAGTAACATGATGTAAAAGGGAGATTTCAGTTACGAGACAGCTGGCCCAACTGCCTTTTTCTAAATTTTATTTTAATTTGGAATAGTGAGGAATTGTGACATCCTCAACTTTTGATACAGCCCGGAGCTACAAAGCTGTAGAAAACACACAAAAACCTGATACATTTTGTCTCATTTAAGATCTTCTGAGAGGAAAATGCTGACTTATTTCCACACACAATAAATAAGATGTTCCCATTGCACTTAATTAAACTAATTCTCAATTCAGTTCTTTACACTGCAATGGTCAAATTCCTCCAGAGGCTTATTAGTGATGTTCAAACAATTGGGTCTAGTTAGCCTAATCCATGCCCAGTGAACCAGATATTTTCCTGCAACTGTTTGCACAGCCAGATGTCGTGGAATAACAGTGTCCCTATCTCAGATTCGTACATTACTGGTGTTAAAGTTGAGCAGCTGCTTCAAGTTGTCTAGCTGAGAGGTGTTGCTTTTGTCAGTGTCATTTGCAGATGAGATGCCAAAACAAGTGTCAGAACACCACATACTGACACAGGCTGTTTTCTTTGTTTGTTGGTTTGTCTGTTTGTATTTTTCTTTCTGGTCACAGCTCCTCAAACATGATTTCAGAGAGGGAAAGTGAAATGTGTTTTTTTTTTTTACCAATTGTCATCCACACACTATAGCTCTACTTATACATGTATAATTTCCTTCCTAACCATCCAGTTATTGTTTCACATTTAGTTTCATGACTTTTGGAAGTAATGAACAAACTCTTTTTTAATTATGCAATTCATATCACCAACACAACCAGTAATCACTTCCAATAGTCAGTTCTGACCACCACTGTCACAATCATAGGCAGACGGCTAAACACTAATGGTTTGTTGATGACTGTGCACTATTTGAGGGGTTCGATGAAGTAATGCATGGTTATTAAACATTGATCAGGAGCCACACAGCCATCACCACAGCAGCACTCTGAATCAGCATGGGTAATGGATTCAGCTCAGTGCAAACTCATCATAATCAACTCATCATGTCTGTGTTTTAAGTGATGCTGTCAGAGCATCTCAGAACCATAAAGACGTGTGATTGGTCTCTCTCTCTCCCTCTCTCTCTCTCTCTCTCTCTCACACACACACACACTCTCTCTCTCTCATTCTCTCTCTCTCTCTCTCTCTCTCACACACACACACACACACATACACACACATGCACTCTCTCTCTTTCACTCAGCCACTCACACACACAGACACACAAAAATACTGTCGACACTAAAGAAGTTGTATACTGTAGATCGATGAGCTTCCAAAATAGCTAAATTGAAATGCTTGTATTTTATTACATGAACGTTCTAATCAGGCTACATCACATTACATGCTACACGATACTGTACACACATAACTGTGTTACAGTACATTACAAAGTGCGAGCAAGCTTTTAGTGAAGAGGGGGAAGTGCACTCGTATCGTATTGTGACCATATCAACAGCACAGTCAGGAGATAGAACTCAAGCATACAAAGGCAATATCCTCTGTAATATTTTAGAATAATAATTGTATTATATATTAACTGCTATTATATTTACGCATACTACTTATTAGAGCGTCCAGCACAGTAAGTTATACTGTATGCACTCTGCAGCAGTGGTATTAAATATGTTAATTGGCACTGCATTATAACATGTTCTTGTAGATATACGGAGGCATTGCTTGTATTTACAGCATATGCACTAAGGACTGCAGAAAGTAAAACTGGTCCATTGCAGCATTGTTTTTTACACAGTATTAAAGACCCCATGAGGTGATAATCACGTTGGGTAATTACATACATATATAATAAACCACTATGAAACTGTACCTGAGCTACAGCAATTTAACCAAACCACACATTCCGTTTCTAATTACACGTAAAACTCAGCAGTATTCCCCAGACCTCATTAAGACCCTCAGGCAAACACTATATATAAGAGGCACATCTTGGTGATGAGAAAATAACACTGGTGAATTGAGCCCTACACTTATTTGGTCAGAAAAATGGCATTAAAATATGTGATAAATTACTGGTGTTATACTATGTTGTGTATTGTACGTACTGTATGATATCAATAACTTTAGCAGGCTACCTCCTCCTACTCTTTCGGTTTCTACAACCTTCTAACATTACATGTTTTTAATATGTGTGATACTGTGGTGTGACGTGATGTGCGAAGACATAATGTGTATTGTGTGTGTATGTGTGCAGGGTGCACAGAGCGTCAGGCTGGAGTGTACTGTATAGTGGGAAGCACGGAGGGGTTGGTGTGCTCGCGGGGAGCGCAGGGCGAGTGCTAACGCTATAAGAGGGACTCCCATCAGACCCTGCTGGTTTCCATGACAACATCTGCAGGGGCGGGGATTCCCTAACGTTTTAGCCAGCTGTGGAGGCTGCGTGGTGGTCTCAGAGTATCGCAAAACACCAGAAATGAAAACTGCCAAAGCA
>CM050214.1:23100206-23107706 GCA_027475355.1 Coilia nasus
CTGTGGTGGGGTGTTAATTAATGAGTGGTGCAGTAAGCGAAGGCAACACTGTAAACAATTTAATCTCAGTAAACAGCATAAACAAACTGCCTGAATTCCCTGGGCTCTCTCAGACCACGGCCCCTGACCAGGCAGCTGGAGCGTGGGGACTGGGCTGAGCCTGCGTGTCCCTTCATCAGGGGACTGGGCTAAGCGTGCCTTCACCAGGTGACTGGGCTAAGCGTGCCTTCACCAGGGGACTGGGCTGAGTGTCCATTCACCAGGCGACTGTGAGCGTTCCTTCACCAGGGGACTGGGCTGAGCCCGAGCGTCCCTTCAACAGGGGACTGTGAGTGTCCCTTCACCAGGGGACTGTGAGCGTGCCTTCACCAGGGGACTGGGCTGAGCCCGAGCGTCCCTTCACCAGGGGACTGTGAGCGTGCCTTCACCAGGGGACTGGGCTGAGCCCGAGCGTCCCTTCATCAGGGGACTGTGAGCGTGCCTTCATCAGGGGACTGTGAGCGTGCCTTCATCAGGGGACTGGGCTGAGCCTGAGTGTCCCTTCATCAGGGGACTGTGAGCGTGCCTTCATCAGGGGACTGTGCTGAGTGTCCCTTCATCAGGGGACTGTGAGTGTCCCTTCACCAGGGGACTGTGAGTGTCCCTTCACGAGGGGACTGGGCTGAGTGTCCCTTCATCAGGGGACTGGGTTGAGCGTCCCTTCACCAGGGGACTGGGCTGCCAATGGAGGAAATCTTGGCTTGCGTCGCTCGCTCGCTCGGCGGTCTAATTATAATGAATGAGCCACCATCCTGGTTCCAAATATACATCATTCACAACGTGATAAGCACCATGTTCAATATTTGGTTAAATTCATAAAATATACAGTATTCGCTTTATTTTTGTCACTGCTGACGTAAATTTCTGTAACGTTGTAAACTGAAAAACAGGATCTTATCAACTGGAACAGTTGAACTACATACATACATCTCCTGAATTTCCTGAATACTTAAGGCTGGTTTAGCTTTTCCACAAAGTACAATAAGACACAACAGTGAATAAATCTACTCACTAACATTAACACTAATTCTACTCATTAACACTTAGCCTTTTCCATACAGCATATGTATTGCCCATAGTATATATTCAGTAATATCAACAATAACTCTGTCTCCAGAAGCTCAAACAGCACTGCATATTTTCCCACTCTAAAAGGGCTCTCAGCAGTTTTATGCTTTGAGGGTCGTAACATTTTCCAGGCTTTTCCAGGCAGGGAGCACTAACAATGTAGATCGTTCACCTATACAGTACTTCCAAGAAAGCGTTACATGGTATAAGGGATTTCTGCTCCGTGTGGGCGGAGGATGATGTAGTCATCAGTGGCGTATATAAAAAAAGAAAGGTGGGTTATTCATGCATACGTACATATAGCTCTCAAAATGGTGGGTAAATTATGTATGACTTTAACATTAGCATAACAACATCATTAAAAAAGTAAATGCAAGTAAATGTTATTTGTTTAAATGTTGTAATTTAAAAAGGTGTGTATATGGCATTCACATTCGCTCATCTTTCACTACACCACTGCAAGTTGTTTCGTGATGTGAATCAAGCATCTCTGTCTATGTTGGACACAGTCCAACCATGTGGTGGAATCCAAAATCACCTCCCACCACAGCAGCTCTGTATCTGTGAACGCACATACGATAATGTGTTGTGTCACCGTGTCCCAGATTCCTAGGGACCTCTGGCCCAGAGCTGGCCCACAGCCGGCCCACGGTGGGGCTCTGAGTCAGGCACGGAGGTAGCGCCAGATCGGAGCTGCGTTCGCTACAGAGCAAGCTGCTGCTTGGAGTGTGCTGGAGTTCCTACTGCGTTTCTCTGCCAGCACATGACAGATTGGAATATTTATAAAGGTCTTCTTTCTCTACATTCCAGTCTCTCTCTCTCTCTCTCTCTCTTCCACTGTTTCATTTCACCATCTTACAATTTGTTCTCTCTCCTTCTTTCCATCCATTCCTGCCTACGTTTAGGTCGTCATCCTACCTGCCCACTTTCTGTGCAGTACTCTCTAAACTCATCCATACATCAGCTTTAACCTTCGCCTCATTTATTACACGCTTTCTCTCTCTCTCTCTCTGTCTGTGTCTCTCTCTTTCCACCTCTCATTCTCATTTCTACTCCCCCCCCCCACCTCCTTCCACCTCTATTCTCTACATGATACCCTGCCACATCGTCATGGCAACAATCAGGCCCCGATAGCTTGGTTGCTAAGCAACTCACACCAGCCATAAGGGGAACACGAAGATAAAAAGTCAGAAACAAACAAACCACAGAAATCAAAGGTTGGCTGCGGGGGTGCAATGAATTTATCTCTCTTTCTGTCTATCGTTCTATCTCTCTTCCCTGTCCTTCTGTCTTTCTCTCTCCTCCTCTTTCTCTCTCTCTCTCTCTCTCTCTCTCTCTCTCTCTACTTCTTTCTCTCCTCTCCCACTGTTTGTGTGTTTGTGTGTGTGTGTGATTACTCATGTGTGTGTGTGTGTGTGTGTGTGTGTGTGTGTGTGTGTGTGTGTGTCCTCATGGGTCACTTGCTCAAAGACCTCATTAAGCCACAATGTCAAAAATGAGTTTGTTCTTTTTCTGGCAGACCGGACCACAACCCCCTTCAGCTGTGCCTGTGTAATCAAAGGTAGCGTAATGGCCAATAGGGACCTGGGGTAGCCCCCCCCGCAGACACACACAGGCCTCTGTACATGACTCGGTACGCTCCAGCGGCACAGACCTACAGGCTGGAAGATCATGTTCCGCCCTATGTATATAAAAATGCACATACAGGTGCAGATTAAACAGATGCAAATTACGCAACTCACGTCATTATATCACAGCATAGCAGTGTGGGAAACGTGCATATGATTTTCTGAAGTGGGGCTTTTTACTGAGTAATGACAGCACTTGAATGACACCTATGACACTATAAAATGTATAACCGCCCTCGGCATACCCACAGAAATAAAAGCATTTCAGTAACATGTGATGATGCACTTAAAAAAACAGCCGCTCCCTCCTCTTCTAGTAGGCACCGAGTTTTTTCAGATTGTGAGGACCTACTAGCCTGATCCTGTGCCTGTCCTCTCTGCTATGTGTGTGCCCTGACCTGACCTAAAGCCTACACAGTATTCTGCGTAATAAGGTAGTTGCTCTCCATCGTGTCTATTCTTCTTTTACACCAAAGGCACTATATTCTCCCTCAAGAGAAACAATGAGGGAAAAAGAACCATTTGCTACTACAATTATATTATAACTTGATTGACTACTATTATGCCCTACAAAGGCAAAGTGCAGTAACTACATGAACATAGAAACTGAGACAAATGCCTTTAATAAAGTTGTCACACTGCACAGTCAAACATGTTGTAGGTATAATAGTAGTGATGCTTTTATGTACTATCCTAATAGGTAGAGTCACTAGACAAAGGAGGGGTTATCAGGTTAATTTCCAATCTAAACTTAGTTTGACAAACTATGCAGTTACTGCCTTTTGGCTTTGTAGGGCAGTATTGCTATACTATACTATCACCACCACCACCACTACTACTACTGCTACTACTACTACTACTACTACTAATAATAATAATAATAATAACTAGAAAAGCACTCAGACATCTCAAAACCTTTTTAAAAAATCTTTTAAGTTAGCCCATTTTTGACCTAGCCTGAAAAAATTAAATCAAAGCCCATTCATGACTTTTTATGTTGCTACGTAACAAGCAAACAAGCAAATGCAGATGATTACTTAAATATATTAATACAGAGGAGCTCTAGAGTAACTTTAAGCCAGTGCTGGTTAAGGGACCCATTCTACTGAAATATTTTCTCCCACCATTTTTCTGCTCTCTCACCCCAGCTGTCTGTTCTAGGGAACAGTGTAGCAGTCATTAGCCACACAAGTGCCCTGTCCCTGTGTCCCCAGTGTCCCCAGAGCCTTTACATATAATAAGGCCTGTCCCATGGCATCTTCCTGACAAATAACAGACGCCTCACTCCTGCTGAGTTGCAGTAGTGTTTCCTGAGGCAAGCAGAAAATCTTGACATTCTCTGGTCCTTAAAAAACCCATCCACCTGTAGCATGACAGAGCAGCTGCCCCCCATTAGTGAGGTGGGCTGGAGGTGCTTTGACGAGGTGGGGACAAGTGCTGTCGCACCGGTGCTGTCCCAGCGCTCACCTCCTGACCCCCTTAGCCTGCCCACAGGTCAGCTGACCTTCGGCCACACACACACACACACACACACACACACACACACACACACACACACACATTCAGCAGCTCCGCAGGGGGTTGATGAGGAGGAAGTGCCACACATACAGGCAGATACACACACACAGATGCATGAACACACACATACACACAGACACAGACACAAACACACACTCACACTCACACACGCACCCATACATACACAGACACTAATACACAGATATATACACAGACACAAATGCACTCACACACATACACACTAATACATGGACATTTACATATACACAGACACACACACTAATATACGGACATGTACATAGACACAAATGTGCACACGCACACACACACACACACACACACACACATATACAGTATATAAATGCTATATAAAGAAATTTGACAGAACTGAACAGAACTGAACACAGACACGCGCACAGTAACGACTCAGCGACACAGCCAGCAGACGTGCTCAGAGCAGGCTGACAGCTCGCCATCACTCCACTGGGTGGCAGTGTGTGATGCCCGAAAAAAAAAAGGCACAGCCAGGTGGATGTACCGACGCGCCACTATGGTTTTGCTCCGTGGTTACAGCACCAGAGCGCCTAGCTCCTCCCACCTGCCAGCCCGCCTGCCTGCCTGCGCCTCGAGCTCACCACCGTGAAAGTGACTCGGAGGACGGACTGACGGATGGACGGCGATGGCGGCGGAAGTGGACCCTGTGGGAGATGGCTGCCAGGCTTAGACACCCAGACAGCCATGAAGATGGGAGAGAGGGGTGGTGGTGGAGTTTAGGGGTGGAGGTGGTGGTGGGTGGGGTGTTTGAAATCTGACAGAGCCTTTTCTTGAATGAGTAAATACTTGATGAATCCATTTTTTCCCTGATATAAAATGTTGGCAGACTAGAACTCCTTCTGATTTTTATGTACCAAAGTGATTAGAACTATGCAGAGCAAACATGCAGCACATAATTTAGCTGTAAGTTAAATTACATTTTTGATCTTCAAACATTTGTTTGCTCATATATTCAAAGCTCTCAAGTCTCTGGTTGTAACACAAAATATTTGTCAGAGGCTGCTTCCAGACATTGTCAGGCTTCAGTGTCTCTGAAAGCATGCAGCTGAATAACTGATGTTTGAGTTTTATGTTTGTAGCTTTTTAGTGAAATTTCCCTTACTTATCAATAGAACTTAAATTGTTGTAAAAGTACATTGTCATCCAGGAAGTCAAATATTGTCCACCACAAACACTATGCCAAGAAATTTGAGGTGTCCTCCAAAGTTATTCAACTCAACTTCAACTAAAATGAAGCACATCTTCATCCAGGAAGTCAAACATTGTCCACTACAAACACTATGCCAGCAAATTTGAGGTCTCCTTCATTACATTACACAGCAAATTACAGTTATTTTACAGGTTTCAGTTACAGTCCCTGGAGCAGTGTGGGGTCAGATGCCTTGCTCAAGTGCATTTCAGTCACGGTTAGGGTGGGATTCGAACCTGCAACTCTCCGATCCCAAGACCAACTCCCTAACCACTAGATGACAGCTACCCGCATACAGATGCCCCCATCCTTCAAAGTTATCTGAGGAGGTGTAGAAGTGACCAAAATGAAGGCGGCACACATGCTGTTACTACTACCAGTATGTGTCTTACATTAAATGTAAACACCACAGATCAAGAAGGGTGGACATTAAAGAGCACCTAAGTGAGGGTTATGGGCGCCGTAAAGTGGAGGGTAAGAGAGTAAGCGGATAAACGGCCGTAATTGTCTCCTCTCTCCGCTCCGTCTGCAGACAGTCTCCTACGGCCATCCTGGACTCTTCCCCACTGACCATCTGTTCCTGTAATCGACCTCACCACGCGGCCAAAGCTAGCGGTTTCACCGCTAATAAACATTTCAAACTACGCTGACCCCAATGCTGTGCACCCCAGTTGCTGTTGGTATAAATAACGCATGACAAAGCCGTTTTTATGGCCTATAGTAAACCAAGATTGTCTTTCAATGTCTGCTTAAAAGAATTGGTATTTACGAAGCCTGGTGTTTTTTGCGATGTTGGTAGAGACACCTCTGAGGACAGCAGGTCAACTCCTTGATGTCTGGCCAATGCTGGCCACCTAATTCCATTTTAATGCCACCTAACAACAGTTATCAATAAATATCTCAATCAGTACAATATCGTTATTAGTGTAATATCTGAATGAAGACGCAGGGAAGCAATGAACACAATTACAAATAATTAATAAATGAATGAACAGAAAAAGAAGAAGAATAAACACTACTTAAAGGAGAACTTCGGTGTAAAATGAAAATTGGCATGTTAAAACATCATACCGAGTTGGTATGTTTGCTGAGGAGCAAAATTGAGTTAGCCTGTTGCATTCAGAACTTAACTATTTTTACCGTTTGTCCCAGAAGGCTAACAATGGAAGTGGTAGGTGCCCTCAGACGAAGCATGAAGATTACGCTAATATTAAACCATTGAAACAGCTGGAATAAACTCCACACTCCATCAGTAGCACAACAAAGGCCACAACATTCAAAACGAGGCACTGAGAACTTTGTAAGTGTACACAACATTTATTAATAAAACACTTTTGACAGGCAGTACCTTGATGTAGTTTCTCGTCGCCGCCATGATAAAAAGTCTGCACGAGTCGATTGACGAACACGAACCAGCAGGAAGAATAGGAGGAGAGGTAGTAAAATCGACTTGTTTGGACTTTCATCATGGCGGTGACGAGAAAAAACTGCAAATTACTGCATGTAAGAACAGTTTTTTAAATAAACGTTGTGTACATTTACAAAGTTCTCAGTGCCTTGTTTTGAATGCCAGGGCCTTTGTTGTACTACCGACAGAGTGTCTGGAGTTTCTTTGAGCTGTTTTAATGGTTTAATAATAGCGTAATCTTCATGCTTCGTCTGAGGGCACCTACTACTTTCATTGTTAGCCTTCTGGGACAAACGTTAAAAAACAGTTAAGTTCTGAATGCAAGTGGCTAACTCAATTTTCCTCAGCAAACATACCAACTCGGTATGATGTTTTAACATGCCAATTTTCATTTTACACCGAAGTTCTCCTTTAAGAAGAATTATAAGTGTGCTTGAAGAGCAAGCACACTTAATTACCATTCTGGAGTTTGTAAGCAATGCTGTGGATGCTGTGTGAAGCACAGAAACATCTCATTGAGAGGCAAAGATCATCATGTGTAGCTGCATTGCAGTATAGAGTGTTCAGAGCTTCACCACGGGCAGACCGCACACAGC
>CM050214.1:23122706-23212706 GCA_027475355.1 Coilia nasus
ACAGTCAGAATGTAACAAACTGCCACAGACAGGGAATAAGAAACGAGACCAGTGGCTGAACACACGAGACATGGAGAAGAGGAGTAGGGCACGAGAAAGACTTTCTGGTTGCCGTGGTATTCTGCAGCTGTTGCCTTAGCAATGGTGCAGTTGTTGCCGTGGCAATAGCGCTGCTTGTTGTTGTCATGTGGTCATCGCTGCTAGTGGGGGGGCTTCTGCTGTGCTCTCTCTCTCTCTCTCTCTCTCTCTCTCTCTCTCTCTTTCTCTCTCTCTCTCTCTCGCTCGCTTCCACCCTGCCTCCCGTTGTTTGACGTGATCATGATGTAATAATCACCATGTGAAGAGTCAAATCAGGGAAAAAAGTCATCAGATCCACTCAATATTGCCTGTGTCAGACATTTGTCATGTGTTTCACATGGTGTGTTCCTGCTGCGTGTACAAAAAAATAAGAGCAGGGTTTATTTAGCCAAAAAAAAGAATAGTTTTAAGATGGGGGGAAAGGCAGGAGACAGACTGATCAAGACAGGAAGGAAGTGGAAAGTTGAAACTTGGCAATGGAAAAGACATGGTAAGGAAGAGCTGGTTTATTTTTAGCGCCACTGTCATCTTACCCTCACATTTCGGTTCTCACTCGATCTGCTTTCCGGAACAGTAAACAAGTCACTCAGTCGCAGCCTATTGCCACTGAGAGGAGTGAATAGAGATGAAAGGAAAAGGGGATGCCAGTGAGTAAAAAGAGGAGAGGCGATAAGACAGGAGGAGAGGAGAGGAGAGGAGAGGAGAGGAGAGGAGAGGAGAGGAGAGGAGAGGAGAGGAGAGGAGAGGAGAGGAGATGAGATGAGATGAGATGAGATGAGAGAAGAGGAGAGGAGAGAAGAGAAGAGGAAAGGAAAGGAAAGGAAAGGAAAGGAGAGAAGAGAAGAAGAGAGCAAAAGACATGAGAGGAAAGGAGAGGAGAGGAGAGGACATGAGAGAAGACAAGAGAAGTGATGAGAGGAGAGGAGAGCAGAGGAGGAAAGGAGAGGATAAGACATGAGAGGAGAGGAGAATAGGAGAGGAAAGGAGAGGAGAGGAGGACAAGACAGGAGAAGAGAGGAGAAGAGGAGAGTAGAAGAGAGGAGGAGAGGAGAGGAGGGGGAGAGGAGAGGAGAGGAGAGGAGAGGAGAGGAAGAGAGGGGGAGGCAAGTCAGGATGAGTGGGAGGTTGTCAGCAGTCATGGTGTGAATTCTGCATGAGGCTGCCTTTAACACAAACACTTATTTGGCTGTAAAAAAAAACCTCCACAGAGCCATATGTGCACAGACAGCAGCGCAGACTTTGCCTTTAAGACGCAGGACCATACCACTCACGCCAGAGTAGGACCATTCCACTCGCGCCAGATTGATGGGGGCCGCGAGCCTCAAAGCCTCCGCATCATCGCTTCTGTAATTATACATACCTATGCTCGCCACTCACCCTCCTCCTCCTCCTCCTCCTCCTCCTCCACATCATGCCTGCTACACCCGACCACAGAGCAATGGTGCAGCAATAAGGCAATTTCAAATGGTGAACACATTGCTATTCCCCGGGGTGAGGGGGAGGAGGCCGAGAGCCAACCTGCAGCTGATACAACACACCCACACAACATGCATACAAGGGCACAGGAACACACACACACACACACACACACATGCACGCACACACACAGGCACAATCACACATGTACGCACGCACGCACACACGCACACACGCACGCATGCACACACAAACACGTTTCCTTTTCACACATACACACATGCATTCACATGCGTGCACACACACACACACACACACACACACACACACACTGTCCCTTTCACACATACAGATACATTCACATGCATCTGCGCGCACGCACACGCACACACACACACACACACACAAACACACACACACATACACACAAACACAGACTTTCCCTTTGAGTCCAGTGTCACTCTCTGTGTGCTGCTCCAAATGAAGTACACACTTAATTACATCCATATGAGGGGCCTGGCAAGCACACACTCGTCCCCACATCGACCCACAGCTCCAGCATCCAGCCCCGCGCACCTAGGAGGGCTTGGGCCAGACCAAAGGACCACAGGTTGACAGGCAGATATAACAATTCAGAAATTATTATCAGGATTTTTTTCTGGTTGACATATCTCTTGAGTGACAATGCAGGAAATGTAGAAGATGTAGGAAAAGACCATTGCCAGTACTAAACAATGAAGCTGCAGGAATGACTGTCATGGCTGACTGATCAGAGGAAAACAAACATAAATTACACATTTGTGACAGTCAGCTGTTTTTAAAAATGCCCCCACACACAAGACTGCAGTGTAAGCAGCATGTGCTATAGGGACAAGTCCACTGGTCATATATACCACTGGCTGTAGCAGGAGGGTAGAGTACAGTAGAGAGTAGAGATACTTCATTTATCCCTAAGGAAATAAAGGAACAGCAATGCTGGCTCCTGCTGGCTATTCTATAATTGCATGCTAACACCAATAATTATAACAATACATTTTATTTAAAGGTGTTACTGTTTATGTAAGAGTATTTATGACAAGTAATCAAAAGTGGTCCTAATATGTCGTCAGAGATGAAGGATACGTGTTAGACTGTGTAGTGTCCAAAAGTGTCCAAACAAACAAGACGCATCAGAGGTCTCAATGTGCCCTTCGTTTATTCCACACCAAACGTAAAAGTCTTCAAATTTCCATAAATCGCCAACTAATAAACTTGAGTACAACAAAAAACGTATAAGCAAAAGGCAAATATTGAAAAACCGTAAGCCTGCTGCGTGTCCAAACTTTCCATTTTCCTTTCCATTCACTTTTCAACCTTCCAGCACCTTCCTAAGTACCTGGCTAATTAATTAGGTGCAGGTGGGTGATTGGCAACCTGTGACCTGCGAACTGTGCTCCGTAGAGCCTAAGGCCACAAGGTCACTATTTCGCCAGCAGGGGGCTCTAAACTTAAAACATAGAAATGGCTTCTACAGACTGAAATACTGATTTTGCTGATAATAATAGCACAGCCAGAATATTTACAAAACTTCATTTACAGCCCACAAATTCATTTTATATTTTGATTTTCGTGTTTTGCCCCTTGCCTGTAGAGGGGGAACAGTACTGACCGTATTTTGATTATTATTTGATTATTAATTTGATTATAGTACCAGTTTTGGACACAGTCCTACATACAGCACCTTTAAAGGAGTACTTCCACGAGAAACCGTTTAGTACTTGCTCTTTTGAAATATGACAGGTGACCCCGAGTTGCATATGCATGCTGCACGTGAAAATGTTCTCCTAACCCAATTGCCTCCATTAGTCAGTGAAGGAAAGTAGGCAGAAAAATGAGTGAATAAGAAAAAGGCCAACAAAGTGACGTAGGTTTGTTAATTAGAAAAAGCTATCCCACAGTTGTGATTTCTGGAGAAGTCTCGTTGTAGCACACATTCACTTAGCAAAGTATAGGTAAGTATGTGTGTTTGTGTAGAACGTTTAGATGTTTTGGTGTGCTATGACCGAATGGGCTTTGAATGATTGTAGCCTGTGACTAGCATAGCCGAGAACCTGTCATTCTCCCTGCTCCATCTCCTCCACCAAACTAGAAGAGCCTGAAACAGAAGCACTAAAGCGTTTTTTTTCGCCTTTTATAAGGAAGTGCAAGCGGTGTCTGTGGCTATGTCTATGTTTCATGTGTCGCCTGATGCGAATATACAGTATAGACAGACAATAGTGAGGAACGTAGAGCACGTAGCCTGGTAAACCTGCCCCTCGTGCTTCATTTCGATTTGTACAGAGGGTCTGGACTGGAATCTCTTGAGGGTCATGTAGTCGGTCCCAGCAAGGCCGATCCAATCAGCGAACAGAGGGTGTGTTCATTAGCGGTGACGTTGACCTTGTGTGCTATATTTGAATTGTAGTGCATAGGTAGGCTAATTGCATACGTGACGACCAGGTGTTAGCGATTGGGTAAAGGCAGAGGCTTGTTTTAAACTTCAGCCGAGTCCACACCTCCAGGAAGAAATCGTTTCTGGTGGTGTCTGTTCCAGACCCTCTGTACAAAATGAAATGAAGTACGAGGGGCTGGTTTACCAGGCTATAGAGCACGCACATGGAGGCTGAATAGTTGCAGAAACGGAATTTTACTGAATAAGCTGAACATAATACAGGCAGTGCATGGAAACATCCTAGACTGAAATGTTTGTTTCCATGTATTTCCTGTAATACTTTTGCCTTATTCAGCAAAAAACAGTTGCTGTAACTATTCAGCCTGTGTATAAAATATATAAAATATACAAATGGCATTAATAAATGATCAGGTTGTATTATAAACGGGCATAGACAAAGACAACATACACACAAAAACACTTCAGCAAATGACAACTCCATGGCCAATGCTCAGTGGCAACACCCTTGTGTGTAGGGAAGCGGTGGCCTGGCCGTTAAGGTTGCAGACCTGTGACCAACTCAGCATGGCACCGTCCCCACCCACTGCTCCCTGGGCACTGATGTCACGGCTGTTTCCTCCTCACATGCATGGTGGGTTAAATGCAGGTTGTAATTTCATTTAGCTGTGCTGTGCTGTGGAATCACAGTGACAAATGGGAATCACTTTCGCACACACTCTGTTGTGAAACTGCAGAGACATGCCGCATTGAACTGGTTAGGCGATGATGATGCTTTACAATAACCACAACCAAAGGCATGTAGACGCCTGCTTATCCAGTGGAAGATTCTTTCAGTGAGTGGATGATGGCCTTAATTGGGCTGACCTGTTTAGCACTTGACGCCTCACTCGCTCGCTGTTACGTAACGCCTGTGTCTGTGTGTGAATGTGTGTTATGTGTGTGTGTGTGTGTGTGTGTGGTACTGTATGCCGTGTGACAGTGGGAGTCACAGGGGGGAGGGAGAGATGCAAGCAGTCGAGGCGAGGCGAGGCAAGCAGTCGAGGCGAGGGGAGGTGGGGGGAGGCGAGGGGAGGCGAGGGGAGGTTCGCTCAAGGCAACAGCGTACACAGAGAGGACCTCCAGAGGGCTTTTTTACTCGCCCTCCTCCCCTCCTTCTGTCAGATTTCACTCAGACTCGGCCTTCTCAGCAAACAAGGCGAAGCCAGGATGAAATATTCATAGTTATTAAATTACAGCGGGAAATGAGAAGCACACAGTAAAGCCCGGGTGATGCGTGAGGAGAACACAGGGGAGGCACCATAAAATATTAACAAGGTGACAGACTGACAGACAGAGACACACACACACACACACACACACACACACATAGGTGTAAACGCAATACGTGCACATACAGACACAGAGGCTCACACAAACAGACACACAGCCAGACAGACAGAGACACATACACACACACACACACACACACACACACACTTAGGTGTAAACACAATACATGCACACACAGACAGAGAGGCTCACACAGCCAGACACCCAGCCAGACAAACACACATACATATACACACATACACACACACACACACACACACACATACACACACTCAGGTGTAAACACAATACATACACACACAGACACAGAGGCTCACACAAACAGACAGACACACAGCCAGACAGCCAGACACACACACACACACACACATTTTACTGGCTGGCTGTTTTAAACTCTGTAACCCAGGGAGGTAATGGCCATGAAGAGGATTCAGTCTGTCGATGGTTATTGAGGGGCAGTAAAATCCTAATCAGACTGGTTGACCTGAGTGAATGGCCAAGTGTCCTGCCTTTCATAAAATAAATGGCTGTAAAATTTTACACACGGCACTTCACACTTAGTACAGTACATATTGAGCACAAACACAGAGGTCAACTATTTAAAGGCCAGTGAGAGGTTGAAAAAAACAATACTCCCATATTTCAGCTCAACAGCAGCAGTCTAAAGCTATCCACAAATCTCAGGATCAATACTCTGTACTCTCAAGCATACAAACTCACTGCCACCCCCTTTTTGCAGCAGCTCCAATCAATAACTGGGCTTCTGTTACCGGACCTTAGGAACTGATCAGGTTTCTTACCTAAAGACACCAGGGCCATTATCAACATATCAGATCCTGAAATTTGATTGACACCAGGGAATCCAAGTGTAATACTTTAATTACTTAAAACTTAAAAAAGCTAGCTTTGGGTTCAGATTTATGCACACAAATATTTTATGGGACTGTATTAGCTGACCAAGTATGGCTGACATGTTACTGTTGCCTTCCTGATGAGGTTAATGGGATAGAGAACCAATTTCCTGGTCAACCTGCACCCTCATGTGGTCGTGTTGTGTTACTACATTCAAGAAGGAATTCTCCAAAGAAACAAGGTATCTTACATCATTGTTAACGCTTGATATATGGCTAAACGGACAAGAGTGAGGTAGTTTTTACTCAAACAATGACAAGACCACCCCCTAGAGCAAAACAGCAAAACATTTCTATTAGCAGAAAATAGAAATAGAAAAGATCTGACAAAAGATGCATTGCTTGAGTTAGTGATGAGAGGCCAAAGACCACTCCAGAATCTGTTAAGCCCCAGTATCAGATTAAACACATCTGTCTTAACAAACAAACACACTTATCTTTTTCAGACCGCACCAAAAAGTTATTACTTTTGAAAATCTGTCAAAAAACCATAACACTTGAGATAACCAATAATGTAATTTTACAGAAACTAAAGGACGTTTTCCTGTATTGCTTTTTTTTGTATCCAGTGTATGTCTTTTACTGTAACAGTTGCTGACCTTAAATTGTACTTTTAAATACAAAGCAGTAATGTTTACAATAGCTTTATAAGGTGAAGGACCACAGTAAGGTGAGATGCTTGAGTCATGGCCACAGACTTCATATAGGAAACAAATTTTAAAAATAACAATTTGATATACTTCCTTATTGTATATGAAATAGGAACACCCAGATTTGTTTAATTCATCTGGTTACAGTCTTTTCAGTCGCTACCAAGCATTTGTCACAAGTACAATTAGCACAGCATTGGTCTGTTGTGGCCATAACATTCACACATTTCATGTCGTTTTCACATAATATGCAGTCAGTCAAATCATTTCTACAATGCTTACATTTTACATTTTTTAAAAAGCTATACCCACCACTTTATTTGTCTTATTTATGAAGGTTAACAGACAACATACCACAATACAAAAAATTCCATACCTTAGATACAGTACAAAACCTTTACTTCTGCAATGTTGTCAGCTGAAAAACATGCAATGCATGCAGAAGTTACAATCTGTGCAGCAATTGCAAACTCTGGATTGGTCCTTCATGGATGTCAGGTTAGACTCTACAATACTAAGCACCTCCTTGCCTTTCTGAATGATTTTCACCAGCGCCTGGATCCAGAGCAGGATCAGGAGAGTAAAAACATGAGGAACTTTGTCATCATCTGGGACGATGTGGCTTTGCATCACTTAAAAGCTATCACAACATGGTTTGGGTATGTCTCTTCCTTCCATCACCTTTTCTGAATCCCACAGAGTTCTCTTCTGCAAGGAGGAAGGTTTATGACCTCAGATCAGCCACATCACCAGATGTCCGTCCTTGCTGCCAAGGGTGGATCCGACATACCGTACCAAGCGGTATTGCCCCAGGTGCATCTCCTCAGATGAAATCGGATGCGATGTTGATGGAAACGTGTGGCCTAGGCCTCGAAATCGCAGAGATCACATAAATTAGGGCTTCCTTTGCCTCCTTTCATCTGAGCTTTTTTGCTGCTGTTTTTGTGTGTACATTCAGAATACTCTTGTATGTGTCATGGATATTTTGTTCACTGTAAGCAAAAAAAAAAATGTTTTATCATAAACAGTATTTCTACTGTACTTCCTTTTGTATGTATAAGTCAAGTTTACTGTAGACAATAAAGGAAAAAAAAGCTGCTTTGCTTTTTACTGGCCTTTTACTGGACATAAAATTCCCAGCCAAGAAACGTGTAAAAACAGTGGATTGCATTACATGCAAATACCTGTAAAACTGAAACATGAAAGTCTATGTAGTTTCTGTAATGCCAACAATTGTCAGTGTTTTGCAACCTGGTGTACTTAGACGTTTGGTGAAGTAAGTGTGTGCAGAGAAAGATGCATTGTATTTTTTGTGTAATGATGAGTTAGTATAATATTATATTTAACAAAAGATGTTTGTGAGATGAAAATGAACCATTTGCAGGTCTGTGTCTGTGTTAAGAGTGTACAAACAATGGGAAATGGAGGATCGCACTCAATTTCTTCTTGATTTCTTTTATTTTTTAAAACACATTCATTGCAGGGTTAGACGAAACGTCTGTCTAACCCTGCAATGAATGTGTTTTAAAAAATAAAAGAAATCAAGAAGAAATTGAGTGCGATCCTCCATTTCCCATTGTTTGATGACTACAGTGACGCACCAACAAAGAAAGAGAAAGAGAAAGAACTTTTCTGTGTTAAGAGTGTAGAAAAAAGTAGCTGAAGTATGGGTAAGCACTTGTTTAAAAAAAACTGTTAGCAAGGTGCCAACACTTTATGCACAGAGATGCTGTATAATTGATATGATACATCTTTATACCATCTTATAAGTGTAAGCTGCATCTGTTAACCAGCAGCAGAATCTGAGAATGCATGTAAATGTGCACCTATTGAAAATAACCTAAATCAGAGAAGGAATCTTGAGTTTCCACCTGTACTAACCTGTTAAATTGGATGGCCAATTATACCTACAAATATACATTCACTGAATCAACATTGCATGTCTGCCCTTTAGAATAAACAACACATTTGACTGGAGACGGGAGCTTTCTCAGCTTAACTCCTGCTGCAAAATGCTGGTTAATGCCCCCTGTAGGCAATACACAGCAATTTCACCCAGCCTTGCCTTCCACAGAAATGCCATTAGAGGGAAATTCAGAAGCAAACACTGCATCTTTACTCGTTTAAAAGGGCCATGCCAGTGCACATGGTGACAGTTAAAACGAGCAGAAGCAGTTTTTACAGGGAGGCCGGGGTGTGCTTCAGTGCAGCAGGGTTTACAATTAATTTAAGACATTGATTGGCTTTAAAATTGCTGCCATCTGGTAGAGCTTGGTCTTAATTACCGGCTGTAAGATCAACTGCACAAACCAACATTCTCTCTCCTTAGGGAAAAAGCTGCTTTTCTCTCTTTTGTCATACAAAAAGTTCCATCAAAACTTCAACAGTCAAGCTGACACTCTAGATTTTTCTATCTAAATGAGACTGTCTTATAATGTGCTGTACTGAAGTCTTTCTATGTCAATCATCCCCTGCTTAATTCCTTCTATGTCAATTATCTTACATCGATTTCCTTTTATGCTAATTAATACAAAGCTGAAATTTGTTAAACTCTTTTCTTATCATGCAGTGTCACAGACAACACAGCAAGCTTACTGTTAATGTAATCTGTACAATGGCCTTTATAAAAATTGAAGCTATTCTGAATCAAATCAAATCAAATAAAACTATGCAGGTCAAATAATTAAGAGGCATTCACCAATTCAGTTTTTTTTTATTTCAAAATCTTTTTTTTTTCATATTCATTTTATCATCTCTCCAACAGAAAGAGTGCATTAGGTCAGAGCCTCACCTTGTTTGAGAAGCAAAAAGATCTTGTTTCTCCCATTTAATTTTAACTGATCGTTTCCAAAAAGGTTTGACATTAAAAATAGGCTATAAAATTGTGACAAGCTGATTCAAGGACCACTCCACACACCAACAAGGTACATCAAAGGCCAGGGAGCCTTCTGTGTGTGTGTCTGTGTGTGTGTGTGTGTGTTGATCTCAAGTCAGTGCAAATTAAACAGTGGAAGAACAAATGATACTTGTCAAGGCTCACAAACAAACAACCAAACAAACTTAGTCCTCTTCTGTCATATTCAACATTCAAAATGTCTATCGGTCTCCTTGACAACTGTCTAATATCTGTTATACTTCTCTTTTTGCTGCGTTTCTTCCTTCCTATAATGTGCTCAGGAGGAGTGGACTTGGATGCCAGTGCTTTCTTCAAATCAAAAACCAGACTGGCACTGAGTTCTGGGTTGTGGAGGTGAAGGTGATTTTGCGAACTAAGAAATCGTGTGAAAATGGACAAATGTCTCTGCTATACTAGCCACAAACACAGCAAGACACTTTTTTTTTTAAAGCTGCCCAATTTGAACAGAAGAACAGATTTTTTTTACATATATCTTTATGTGGTTAAAATTTTGAGTACTTTTGTAAAACTGCCAATTTGAATTCTCAAAAATTCCCAATTTTACTGAAAGTTCACTATGAATTGGGCATTTAGCATCAACCATCATCTACATGTTGCTAATAACAACCACAAGTAATCGGGCAGTTCCATCAGCATACTACATCATGTGGTGTTCGCTGGAGATTGAGTGTGTAATGGATAAGCCTGTTTGCCCGTTATGTTGCACTGTATTTGATGCACCTTAATGACCTTAAGTTACTTCAAAGTAAATATGTATTTTAAAGATACTGTGGAGATCTGCAATAAGAGGTGGTCCTCAAGGATGACAGACTATAGGTGGCTTGTCTTATATTTAGTAAAAAAAAAAAAAAAAAAATTAAAAGAGTCCACTAAGATAATCTGTTCAGTCTACGGGGTCACTCTTAAAAATGTGCATGTGATCAGTTTTTTAAAATGACAAAAACAAGCACAGCTTTTGCTGAGTACATCAAGCACTCAAGTGTCTTTGATGATGGAAAGTTACAGGAATTAGGAAAGTTGATGATGAAGTTCTTCCATTCATCCATGGTACCAGCCATACATAACTAGTGAAACTAGTACACTAGTGAAAGTTGGCCGCCATTTAAAAAAAAAAAAATCACCACCACATTCAACCTCTGTACCATCTCCACCACCATTTAACCCCAAACGAGCAAACAGAGTATTTTTACCACTGGCAAAAACACTTAACTGAAAGAGCAGTTGTCTATTAAAACATCTTCCAAAGTTTAACATGACAAACGAAAACAGATCTGTGTGATTACAGACATTTGATTACTTCCCGGTGGCATAAAAGGCTTTCAATTTTGGGTCTGTGCTCTTAAACTGGTCTTCAGGCCTGTCATACAAAAAAAAAGTGACAAATTCCTCTCGTTCAAAACAAACTGATTATAACACAACATATGACATAAACAGGAGGAGAGTGCTATTCTTTTTCTTATCCTTCCTTGCATGGAAGTCTTTTTTTCAAAAAGCTCCTACACATTCTGTAGTTCTACCTGGTGCTTCAATGGTGACCTCAGGCCATTGCAGCACACCAAGTCAGTCATCTCGCTCCAGTGCAACAACTCGTAGATTAGATGATGTCCAATTGCAAAGATCTGATTGAGCTCCTCTTTTGGTCCCTGTTTTCAAACAAGCCAAAGTGTCGTCACCCAATTCGATGTCCTAGACGCCCCAGCGAAGACGACACGATGCAGCCAAAACAAACCCAATGTCTTCTCCAGGGCTTTTCTTGTTTTTGACTGCAAGTTGTCACTTGCTTGAAAGCCCCTTGTGAAATATATAAATCGGTCTTTGAAAACCTGAAAAAAAAACAGACACACTTATGAGATTAAACAGATTTGACATTAAACGGGATAAACTACAAACAGGAACACTAACTGATGCAAAAAAAGGACAGTGGCAATAAAACGTAATTCAATGAATATAATTCAATGAAATGTCTGACAGCGCAGGCACAAAAATGGAGCCTTCCATCTGACCAGCTTCACAAGATTACGACACTATATTGCAGTCTAAACAGACATCCTCCATTTATCATTAACTGGCAATCAGGACTGCTTGTTTCCCAATCTCTCTTCGCGCATATCTGCCACCTGCACCCAACTTGGGCTAGATGTAAAAATCCTATTTATATTTCTCCTACAGCTTCCTTGAAGAGCCAAGCTTGATACTGTTTCTACCCTAAAAACCACTGCTTCAAATCATTTTCAGAAAATGTTGGGATGTTGGTATAACTGTTTTAGTTAGCACTATTTTTAGATTTAAGTATCATGAGCATACGTTAGTAAATAGTTAAACTAATGTATTGCCTAAACACTTTCCAGTTTAGTATTTTTAGATTGGTTCTAAGTGTAGGTAAATAATACTTATCTGGCATTTGTAACAAATGTTCATGTCTAACACAAGTTTACGCAAGTAAAAATTCCTCAGATACTTGGTTAGTAAATTACACTGCACAGGTATACCTACAAAAGTCCTCTTGTGCACATATTTGTTCTATAACATAGGATACAGTTTCATTATGTTTGTTAACACACCCACACACACCAACACAGAGACGCGCCCAGGTCTATTTGATGATAAAAATATGTACATAAGCAAAAGCATTTCCCTGCTCAGTGCAATTATCCAGACGATGTTCACTCAGCTCCACAAAATACCCAGCCACATTGGAAAATAAGAGCTACAGCACAAGAGTTTCTGGAGTCATCAGAATATCTCTCACCTTGTGTTAAATTCTGTGACCTTCCGACGAGCTCATAGCTGCTGAAACCCACCTCAGAGGTCAGATATGAGGAGAAATGGTCTGGCTTCAAGCGGATATTGAAATAATTCTTGTAGATGGTGTCCTGGAAGAGAAGGCATGAAGGTTTGTTAACTGCCGAGGAAAGTTACACCAAAAAAGTGTCCTCTCCCTCGTCAGCCAATGCAAACTGAAGAGCAGAGACCCTGAAGAGCAGAACTTATGCAAACCTGACTTCAAAAAGCAGGAAATCTCTGTGGGCAGAAAAACTCGAGGCGGAGTGATCGAGGAATGAAAGGCAGGGGAGCGTCTTGAAAGCTCTCCTCTACCCACCAAACACTGAAGGGGGTCTCCCATGTAATCATTAGACACACTTTATACAGACACCACAGCTGCACTGGCACAGCGTGGACTAGGCTGCCTGGTAGCACTTTATAATAACTAATTCCTAATTTGTTAACTCTTAACACTTTGTTCATCATTTGGTAACCATTGCTTTTACACTATTTCTCATCCGTAAATGATTAACATAGACACACACCTGTCTGGATGTCGGTTGGCTATCTGTGTTTATGTCCGTTTGTCTTCATGCCATCTGCTATCTATCTCTCAGCCTACTGCCTTTCTGTCTGTCCATCATCTTCCCTGTCTGCTTTAACATTTGTAGATATGTTTATAAATGACTTATTGATGGGAACAATGCAAAAGCAATGGTTACTAAATCATGAACAAAGTGTAAAGTAGGAGTTACCAAACGTGAAATAAATGCTTATTAGAAAGTAATTTTTACAAAGTGCTACCGGCTGACTTTGTGGAATTATGCAGTTGACCACAGAAAATCACACATCCTCATTTTCATTTGGCTTTACAAATTATTTTGTAAATAATTTCTCTATCTATGAACAGTGCAGGTAAATAGCCAAAAGGCAACCAATGAGTTCTACTGACTGGCCTACATACAGCAGCTACAAACAGCACACTGTAGTTAATCCATTTCCCTTACCATTTTGATCTCAAATTTTCAACCTCTGTAAATATTTGCGGTAAGATGCAACTTGTGTTGTGCCACTCGGTCAAACAGGAGCCAACATCACAAGGGTTGTGGTATACTTTACCACGCTACTGCCGGTGCAATGGTTAACTCCAGCCAAGTAGGATTCAATGCATGAGGGTCTCTACTACTGGTGTAATGGTTATTAAAGGATGGCAATCAGAGGTTGAGTCTGTCTCATCTGACCTCTTTTCCTTACCGCGAGTCTCTTTCGGCGACCGTAAGAGCTCCAGGGCTGGGGCTCCAGCACAAAGAGGCCCCCAGGTCGCAGGTGTCTGTAGGCCCTGTGAAAGAGACGCTTCAGGCCCGCATCACCCCAGTTCAGGTGGACCCACTTTGTGACACTGAGACACAGAATCACGTCATACTCCTCCCTCTGACTGAGCAGCAGCTGGTCATTCTCCAGGACATAATTCCCCTGCGAGGAGGAGAACAGAAGATGAAGAAGATGATTTTCCCTCATCTCAGTTTCTATGTGATCCTGAAAAAGTAGGCTTGGAGATCAGACAACAATAAACAAACAAATAAATAAATATACAAACAAACAAGTCTTACTGTGACAAAGGAGAGATTAGCAGGGAAGCCTCCCCAGTGCTGGCTGGGTGAACATGGGAGAGGCGGCGCCGCGATGGGGCCTCGAGAGATGCGGAGAGACACGGGGAAGGTGTGACTCCGCTTCGGGGATCCTCCCCCACCTCCTGCTCCTCCTCCCTCCTCCTTTTTCCCACTCAATTGTTCGTCGCTCCTCTCCGCCGCCACCCGCCGTCTCTGTTCCAAACAGCTCCCTCCCTGCTCGGCATGAGTGTTCGGCTTTAACCCCCGTTGTGCCCTGGGCCTCTCCTTTCTGTCCTCCTCCGTCTCGTCGTCTCTTTGCTTGTTCTTCTCTTCCAGCACGCCGTCCTTCCTGTCGTCGGTGGAGCGACCCTGCTGGTGGTTCTCTTCCCCCTGGCGCTGTCGGGCCTCCTCCCGTGCCTGGATCTCAGACAGGTAGTAGCGGATGTTTTGTCTGGCCGCGTGGATCAGCCCACCGTCGATGTCCAGGCCCACGATGCGGCTGGGTCGGCACTGCTTGGCGATGGACATGGTGAGGTGGCCCGTGTTGCAGCCCAGGTCCAGCACAGTGCGCCCCTGAAACCACTCGGGCCTCAGCACTTCCATGCGGGGGTCCTCACTCAAGCCCGGGTTGCGGTAGCCGTAGTATCTGGTGTAGTTGCCATACTGGAACTTCTTCTTGGGCTTCTGGTTAGGCCCGCGATGATTCGGGGTGGTCGTCTGCCGTCCAATCGCCCTTGGCCCAGAGCTGGCCACTGGGGTGTGGAAAGGCTGCCTGTGCTTCGCCGGGGTGGGCGCTCGTCCCCGCTCCGTTCTGGCACGTTTGGCCGGGCCGGCCGAGGACCCCCGGGAGTTCTCCGACCTGCTGGACGCACGCCGCCGTTTGCGCTGCCGAGTGGGCAGATGTGGAAAAGCTGGGCCCGTCATCGCAGCAGGTGCTGCACTAACATCAGAGCTGGTGGGTGCGGCTTGGCCGCCGAGGGACCTCTGTGAAATCTGGGGCTTCCTATTGGGCAGGCTGAGGTTCCTGGGGTCTTCATCAAGAGTGCTGACAGTGGACGCGTTGGGTCCTGTGGATGGTGAAGCATTTAGCATGGCCGCACCCTCAGGCAGAGTGCTGCCTGCTGTGGTGCCTGACAGAGGAACTGGGAATGAGGAAGAGGACGAGGAAGAGGGTGGCCCCTCGGCCGTGGCTGACGCGCCCTCCGCAGACCTTTCGCCATCTGAGAGCTCCGGCTGCGCCAGGGGGAAACCGGCCAAGCCCCCCCCAGTGCCACCGCCATGGTGGCGGTTGCGGTGGCGTCTCCGCCCCCCGCCACTCTTCAGAGGGGATATGAGGGGCCCGACGTCTCCCGTGACCCCGCAGTTGAGGTTCAGCGGGTCGGTGATGTCCCTGGGGATCAGGATCTCCACGGGCTCGCGGCTCTTCAGTGGCAGGGGGGAGGACTTAGGCGTCTCGGCGTTCAGCGCTCGGTTGACCTCCTCGTCCAGCAAGCTGTTGAGATTTAGGGGGTCAAAGATGTTGCCGCCCAGCAAGAAGTTGGTGGGCAGGACGGGGTTGCTCTCTGAATTGGCACGTCGACGCCTCTTCCCAGAGATGGGGTGCTTGAAAGCGGAGTTCATCGTGCTGCGGCGCTTGTTGAATCGCGGCTGTTGTTGTGAGTTGTTCTGCTGCTGTCCACTGTTCGGCTCCTGGGACTGATTGTCGCTTTTTTCCTGATCCTTGGCATCAGCGGGCTTCGCCTCCAGTGGATTTTCTGTGCCCATTTTTACATCTGTAACAACGTCATCCTTGCTAATGTGTTTGGCAGAAGTCTGCCCTGACATTAACAAACTGTCTTTAAAGCCGCTGGAGGACTGGTGATGGGAGTCAACTGATCTCCCTTCTTGCGATAAAACAGTCTCTTTATCAACAGACATCTCTATCATCTTCCTCACAACACAGTTGACAAATGGTATGGCATTGACCTAAAACAAATTGACATACACATTAAATATAGACAAAAGTGACAGGGTGTTTTGTGACTGAAGCACAGCTCGCTACATGACATAAAAATATCAAGAGATATTAAGATGTTAATGTTATTATCAGTAACATTGTTATGATAGCACTGAAATGCAATATCTAAGCCCGTTAAAAACTTTAAAAGTAACCATGAATATTAATGTTATTAGACGTACAACAAGTTAGACTGTCTTAATGGGTAGAAGCCAACTCCACACAGAGTGGACATGAAAACAGGTGGCTCTGAAGACGTTATAGCGACGTTGTAGCTAGACTGCAACTATTAAGAGTAGAGTAAACCCACCTTTGCTTTGCGTGAACCCGCCTCCACGTCAGTCTAAAATTTGTATATCTGCACGTCACGTTCCTCTCACAGTCATGAATAAATCATGAAACATCGAGACAGAGTCCCATTGAAGGGAAATGGACACACACGGGCAATGCTGGAGCTAAAATCCCCAGCACTCTCAACACCAGCTACAGTGGCGCTTTCTCCGCCTCCTCTTAAAGCGACACTACCTTTAGCCTCACTCGACTTATTTTCTACATCGACAAGAAAAACAGTCGACTGAGAAGGGTTTCCAAGATGACGACAGAATGTATGCACAGGTAGCGTTAACACTGCCAGCGTCACTTTAGTCAGCTAGCTGTGATAACTGTTACCTAGCTAGCTAACGATACATTACAAAATCAAAATATATTTTTGAAGAAGAGACTCCTCCAGTTTAAGCTAAATTTCTTGACAGAATCAGCAACGAAACAGTTCTGTGTGAGGATGTGTATGTTAGTGAGCGTTATCTGTTTTTTCAACTCCTCTTTCCTAAACTGCACTGACAACTTTCAGCTCATCTGCAGAATCTCACGGAACGACGGGTTTCTGTGCTTTATATATCGCAAGCGCTTGACTATTTAGATTGAGTACTATTACAACCAATCATTGCGGAGTTTGACACCACTAGCCATACAGTCGACCAATCGTATATGTTCTGAGGACGGTCCGGTCTTGCACAGCCTAAAGTCGGACTGTGTAGTAGCCCAAAAAGTCGCCTGTCAGTAAATCAATCTTCCCGAACAATCTTGTATTGTTTTTTGCGAACAGACTTTTCCTATTAACAATGAGTTGTAAAAACAAATTACATTCAACCGCACAGACATATCAAACAACAACATCCATATGGAAGAGCGTTGTTTATTATAGGCAGGCTTGGTCGTATTATGAACTGCCTTTGCTATGTAGTAAACAAATCGTAAACCAGTGGTCAAATCCTTTACGTAGGTTCAACAGTAATACCAAATCAACGACCCCCTGTGGTGTCGCTGACAATAAATGTTTTGTATTGCCCTTTTGATGAAAGCATAATAAGAAATGTTAATATACGCACCAGTGCCTATGTTGTCTCCGGAGTCTCCACTAGGGTAGCTACATGTGGTCAGGCATTATTGAGTGAACATGGGAAATGAAGTTCTCCTATGCTCTTCAGACTTGCCAGAACTTGTCCAAGCAAAGACAACTGGCCCAGGTTGAAGGTGGTACCAGACTTACTAAGATTTACTCCTTGTGTTCTTACGTGGATTTGTTATGGCTCATATCTATTTTCCTCAAAAAATGTCTGACTGTTTGTTATGAACATAAGGCCACATAGGCCTACTGATATCTGTTTATAGGTTCAGATCTTGTGGTGGAATCAAACTCAGGAAACTATTCAGCTAGGCTATTTCTTGATTATATCTTTATCATTTTCTGCTTTGTAGCATTAGTGTTGGTAAAATACCCTCAAGTCAAATGAAAGATTTCTGAGGCCATATCTCCATTACAAGTGCCCCTAAAAAGTCAGTATGTATCAATAGACATTTTGAACTACCACAGACAGATTTGGTGCTGTTACAGTTAATTGTAGCCTATAGGCTACTGATCTTGTGTTGCCAAAACAAAACGCTGATTTTCTTCTACTACATGTTTAATCTGTTAAAGTTGCTTCAGCATTCGGTTTAAAGTATTTGGATATGTAAGAGAAGAAAATGAAGGTTATTTATTTAATAATTGGTGTGTGTGTGTGTGTGTGTGTGTGTGTGTGTGTGTGTGTGTGTGTGTGTGTGTGATTATTTGTGTTGGGGGTTGGAGTGGGAGGTGGGGGTTAAGAACAGTGTTGCCACGGAAACCATTCAATGGTGTTTACACAAGAGTGTGAACTCTTGCCATGATACCCAATCTTCTCCATACTAACACACTTTGTGAGTTTAGTCACACCACATGACGTTATAACTAATGTGTAAACTAATTTGTATATAGTTTTTACATCAGAATAGATGTCACATTTTACAATGATTTTATTGAGTCTAATTTGAGGTTTTTCCAGTTGAGAAGGAGTTAAACACAGAATGGACTTTGACTGTCTCATGTCTGCTTTTCATGTTTCCTCATGAATGAATGTCAGCACTATGATTTTAACTGCTGTTTTAAATTGGTGTGACACAAAGATTGGTTTGCTGTTATTTTTTATTTTGTTGCTCCTCATCAGCTCACGGAAGAAAAGAAACCGGATAAACTTTCCCCCTGGTCCATGGGTTATTCCTGTCCTGCAAGACGTCCTCACTGGCTTTGATCATCACGCTGTAGATAAGGTACTGTTTTAATCTGTGGTATTTTCCAGTTTTTCTATGGGGTGATGATGTTACTTGTTTAATATCCTCTTCATAATCATATTCAACAACATGAAACATGCATGGGGATGTATTCTACTGAAGGGCTTTTGTCAATTTAGGGTTTATTTTTTTAGGGTTTATTTGTTCAATATCACATTAATAATCACTTTTCCAGTGAGAGATATTGTCCCTTTAGTTTGTCCTATGCATTCTTAGCAGCATGGTAAAGTTACCTGAATGTCACTGCCTGATTTTATTAAGACCTGAAAACCTCATAAACATTTTATGATTGAATCCATATAGCAAGGTCAGTTTTGAATTGGCAAACATATAAATAAATAAAGCTTTTATGGCCAGGTTGTCCCTGTGTAGTCCCACTTAAAACAGGCAGTTTTACCCTTACAGAGTGAAATATTTCACACCTTAAAAATCTATTTATTGAATCAGACCATGTTTACTCTTAAATTATGATATAGGTCATTCCTGGTTTGGTTTGAAATTCAAAGATAAATATCAAAGTAAAGCCAGATAAACAGACAGCTGATACTGAGCGTTTATTTTTAAAAGATGATATGTGTTAATTACAGGTTGCTGAGAAGTATGGGCATATTTTCAGCATTTGGAGAAGAGGCGTCAAAATAGTCTATGTGTCAGGATTTGAAATGGTACATGAAGTGCTGGTCACACAAGGAGACAATTTCCTTGATCGCCCTGTGTCTTCTCTATATAACGAGGCTTTCAAAGGCAATGGTAAGTTATTGCTGCTTGTACTTCAGTATAGATATTATTCATAAGCTTTGTTCAATGCAGTATCAATTACAGTCTCTTCACAAATGTATATACGAATACATCTTTTAAAGATGGGCAACAAGCATACATATTGGAATGCCTGGTAGAAAGTGGAAAATCTGCAGAATAATTTATTTGTGGGGTTTGATCTGACTGATATGTTTTAGTACAGGGTGCTGTACATGTGAGTGTTATTTTTTTGTAGAGTGTACTGCAATTTCACTGAGAGGGAGGTTAATAGACTTCCATATTTTCTAAGGTAGTGATCCTCTTAAAACATATCCATTTCCATAATTTAGACAGTCTGCAAGGAATTGCAAATCAGTCTCAATGAATAAACATGAACAGGATGTGGCTGTTTAGGGATGTTGAATTATTGATTAAAAACATTTAAAACTCTGACTTAGACTGAAAAAAAAAAAAACATTTGAAATAGATAAATGAATGTTATTCATATTTCTTTGATCTTCTCATCCATCCCATACCAAAGGGATTTCTGTCAGCAATGGGTACAGATGGAGAAGGCAACGACACTTTTCAGTGAGCCACATGAATAGCTTTGGTGGTGGCAGAAGAACCATGGAACTGAACATCCTGCAGGAATGTGGACGTCTGTGTGGAGCAATCCAAGAGGATATAGGTAAGAAAAACTAGCCTACTGTATACCAGATGAATTTGTCATCTGGCCTTTTTCACCATACCCTTTCATTTGATCCACCACGTGCCAAGAGCCTGGCTTCTCCCAATAGACATGCATTTGCTTTCTGGTGGGCAGACACTTTCTGTGAACTTTACTATACAGTATTATATACATGTTGAATTTTCCGTCATCACAGACATGATTATATGACTCCTCCTGACAGGGTGTGCCTTCGATCCTCAAACCAAAATTAACCATTCTGTAGCAAACGTCATTGGATTTTTGATGTTTGGAAAACACTTCAGCAACAATTCCGCTGACTTTCAAGCACTTCTTAATCTCAGTGCAGAATCTGTTTCACTCGTGCATACACCTCTTGCTCAGGTAGGTATTTTTCTGTTACATACATGAGTTGTGAACCAAACAGTTTTTAAAGACATGTTTCGTATGTATATTGTAGGCCTCTAGGTCAGACTAGAGTGACCCTAAAACATCAGTTCTTTTATTGGTCAGCTCTGTTAATATTTGTTATGCTAACATTCCTCTGTTGTTAAAGTGGCACAGCTCCGCCTTTGCTCATTTCACAACAGATGTGTCGTAAAAGTTCACTCAGGATCAAACTATATTGGCTTCTCACAACTAGTCTAGAACTACTGTATGAAAGATATGCTTGTTATATTCATCATGATCATTGAAGACTGTCATGAAGGCCTCAAATCAACCCTATGCAGCAATTTGCTTGTTATTAGGTATTTTATCAACAGCAAGGTTTGGCATCATCCTTAAATTCATGCTCATATCACTTCCATGTGCACAACATGGACTCAGGTTTCAGACGGTATACCCCCTTCAAATGCAAAGGGTTATTATCCAAGCTGGCCATTGCCACATAAAACTATCAAAAATAAAAATGTAACTAGACACCGTAATTCCAGGGAATGACACAGTGCATGAAAATGCAGATCCTGTTGTGTTTTTCTGTGTGTCAGTATCAATTGATTTATAAAGCACTTCACAAACAACAGAGGTTGACCAAATTGCTATAAACTTTAAAACAAATTGTGCATGCAATCAAAGAGACAAAGTCAGTATTACCAACTCTGGTTCTCTCTGAAGACAACTTCAGTAGATGGTGGTGAGACAAAAATATTTCAAATTAAGTATATTTAGACTATGGCAGTAAAGCTGTTTAAAACTGTTATATAGCCTACAGGCATAGCTACACTATTTGTGTCAGTTATGGTAGGTACTTGCAGTTAAGTGTCTTATTTCCATTTTGTTTAGTCAGTTTCTCCTAAGGAGATTGACACATAGGATACCTTGATATACTAGTACTGACTGGCATATCTTCTGAGCTATCAATGGACAATCTTTTAGAATTACAGGGTTGGTCTTTGCAGATTTTATTTTGCCTTTGAAAAATGTTGTTCAAAAGCTTCATAATTATGTACTGCATCTTTGTCAGCAAAGATGAAACAGTGAAATAAATGTTTTCACACAGAATGTTTTCTCTTGTCGTTTAGCTTTATGATATTTGCCCATGGATCATGAGGCGATTGCCAGGACCACATGAGATAATACTGAGTAACTATTCCAAGCTTGCAGCCTCTCTGAGGAAACAAATTGAGATACACAAAAAAGACTGGGATCCCTTTCATCACAGAGACTTCGTAGACTCCTACATAGGGGAGATAGATAAGGTAAGACAAGTGTTTCGGTCGTTCATATGTGGGTGGATCTAAGCACATCTCCTAATAACATTGTATCGGTTTTTCAAACTATATTGATATGTCTGTCTTTCTGCACTGAATTGCTCAATGAGACTTATTTACTGAACAGTAATTCTCAATTCATTTGATCTTCAATCTCTCTGTCATCCATATGGGTCAGTTGTGGCCTGGTGGTTAAGGTAACAGACCTGTGACCAGAGGGTTTGAATACTCCCAGGTTGCAGGTTTGAATACACCCAGAAGTGCCACTGAGGTACACTTGTCTAATAAATCTGATTCTATTCTATTTCTACATCATCCAGAGAAGGAAAGATACCGAGGCAGGGTTCAGAGTGGAGAACCTAGTGTACTGCACCCTGGACATGTTTGAAGCTGGTACTGAGACAGTGACCAGCACACTACGATGGGCCCTACTGAACATGATTAAGTACCCAGTAGTCCAAGGTACCTATCACAGAGAGGTGACCCCCCCCCCCCCCCCCCCAAGAGCACAGGCAGAAGAAAAGACATGGCAGGACTTTTTTACTTTCTTGAGCCAGTTTGTCCACCTCTGCACAGAGCAGAGGAACCAACGGAGATTATATGTGGAGATGTGGGTGAGAGATGACATCATGCTTTGTGTTTGTTTACTAAGAGGAAGTCCATGCCGAGATTGACCGAGTGGTGGGACGGTCTCGACAGCCCTGTCTGGCTGACCGGGTAAACATGCCCTATACTAACGCAGTGCTTCACGAGACACAGCGGGCTGGCAATATCCTGCCCATGAACACCCCCCGCGTGGCACGCCGAGACACAACACTGGGAGGACATCTGATACCGGAGGTAGCGGTTACTTGAATTAGTAATAATATAACAATAATGATAATCTTTACTTGTTGTATAACACATTTCATGAAAAATTATGTTGCTCAGATTGCTTCAACAGTTTGGCTAAGGAACACTGAATTAGCTTTAATTGTTGTGGTCATTTGTAATGTTCATTTACTAATGTCAGACTGTTTTTTCAGTTGTCTGCTCCTTTCACACCAGGCTGCCTGCAAAAGGATGGTGGCAATGTGTGTTTTAAAGATTCAAGAGTCTAAATTGTATTTGTGACATACACAGCTTTGTAGCTCCAACGTGTAATGAAATGTAACCTGGAATCACTCTGGTAGCACTAACTACAAACGTATATACAAGAAAAGTATATACAAAATTTCCAACCAACATATGTTCGCTGTGATGATTTGATGTCAAATGTGAATATGAAAGAGTCTGATGATAAATATATGAATATTGATGTGACAAGTGAGATGTAGAGGACATGACTGGTGGAAAGAGAGACTAATGTGATATAGTGCAGCAGCAATGGATTTACAAGCTGTCTTTCTCTGTTAAGGTAATGTGCTTTGCAACATAGTATGTGTGGAGCAGTGGTGGCCTAGTGTTAACGGTATCGGACCTGTGGCCACAGGATTGCAGGTTCAAATCCTGGGTTGCCAGTAGCGCCAGTGACCTACCCTGAGCATGGTACCGCACCATGCACTGCTCCCTGGGTGCCGTTGTCATGGCTGCCCCCTGCTCGTGTGTGTGATGGGTTAAATGCAGAGGTGAATGTCGTTGTATGTGATGTGCCGTACTGTGCCGTGTGATCACAATGACAAAAATGGGACTTTCACTTCATGTGCCTTATGCCTTTCATGTGTGATACTTCTTTTAGGGGACCATGGTCATAACCAGTCTCTCCTCAGTGCTCTGTGACAAGTGTCAGTGGGAGACCCCTGACCAGTTTAATCCAAACCACTTTCTTGACAGCCAGGGCTCATTTAGGAAAAGGGAGGCCTTCTTTGCTTTTTCAGCAGGTATGTCACCCAGATTTGTGTTTTATATTTCATTATGATATACTTCTAAATGTCATTCTAAATATGACCAGTTGCATTTTACTCAAGTTTACTTTCTTTAGTTAGGCTTAATTTTTTAAATGTATACCAGTAAACCTGTATTCTGCCACTAGGTATATGCTTTATTTGAGCCTATATACCCTCACCTGTACACTTTTTGTTGCAAGATATACACTTTTTCTAGTGCTTATAAAGTTATCATTAGGTATTTTTCAACTGCTATAGACAACACAGACATAGACCTCTGATTTGAGGGCACAAATATATTTTTTAAAATGAACCAGAAACTGTATACGTATCATGCAAACCCTACCATGCCCGACACAAAGTGCCAGCGTGGCATCCATTGTTTGTGCCTCTGCTCAGGAAAGAGGAAGTGTCTGGGAGAGCATCTGGCACAGATGGAGTTGTTCCTGTTCTTCACCTCGCTTCTCCAGAGGTTCGCCTTCTCCTCTCCAGGTGGGCCAGAGCCAAGCCTGGAGGCCCAGGGGATGGCCGTCAGGTCCCCCAAACCTTTCCAAGTCTGGGCCTTCCCTCGCTGAGAGCATGCTTACTTCCGCTAAACACCAAGGGCCATCTTTGGTTGTGCACAACCAAGGGCAAACTGTTTCTGCTATTGTAGGTCATACTGTTTTCTATTTTTTAATTTCTTAAAAATTGTACAAATCTTGTTTTAAAATTGTTCACTCCACTGAATGTTTAGTATTTATCCATATGCAATATAAATGATTAAACTTGAAACAATTGAGGCTTCTCTAATTCTGTGTCTGGGGTATCACAGAAACTTATAAGAAAAGTTATTAACCCCCAGACTGCACAAAAACAGCCTGCACCCTCGGCATCTGTTATTCACTTTCAGGGGATACATATATGCAGCATTCATAACAGACAGCAAACCAGATTTTAACCATGGTTTTTACATCATAAAAAGCTGGTTTTGTTTTTGTTGCCCAATGATGCTATGATTGCCCTGTTACCTTAGAACTGCACTCCTAGCATGTTCAACATCTAACTATCTCTAACACGAGAAGCAGTATATCGTGCAGTATGACCTGTTTCCTTTAAAGCAGCACTATGCAGCTTTTTTGAGTTAATTCATCATCTTCATAAGTTGGTGGATACTTAAATCGAATGAAGGCGAATGAAGCCTTTCCTTACCACCCCTGCTGTCTGTGGACAGCGTACCACGCTTGCAACATCTGGGTGTCTGTCCCAGCACCCTCAGACTCACAAAGTCTTGAATATCTTGAGAAGCATGATCACATTTAATTCTGAAGAAATTCTGACTTTTCTTACCTCAGTGGACATGACTACTTTTCAAATTCTCCGGTTACTCTGGTCAGTTGAGTTGAAAACACATGCACAGGGTGAAGGCAAGGGAAAACACTCAATTGTTACGAGTGTCCGTTTACTTGGAGACACTAGGGGGAGCTCCGTTGAGGAAAAAAACACTCAGTTGCATAGTGCTGCTTTAAAATCCAGGACAGGACTGTCCGTTTACTTGGAGACACTAGGGGGAGCTCCGTTGAGAAAAAAACACTCAAAGTTACATAGTGCTGCTTTAAAATCCAGGACACGAGGAGAGGCGGCTGGGACTGATTTATAGTGCCAGTATGTTCCACAGCTCACACCCTCTACCTGTCACAGGGCTAAATAAAATGATGGATGCTAGTTAGGACCAACACTGGGAAGCAATGCAGTCATAGACCACACACACACACACACACACACACACACACACACACACACACACACACACACACACACACACACACACACACACACAATGTCCCTACCCCACACCCAACACAAAAACAGAAAATATGCCTGTTTTTTTAGGTTGTCTGTGGGGCTGCAGCCTTGACTTGGAAGCCAGTGTACTTGTTCTTCCCTGATGGCGAGAAAGGGCAATGTTGACTCACTATTGATCTTGTATCATGCCATTCCTGGCTAATTAATTCCCTTTCATCCCCTCAAGATATCACTGATGTACACACACAGCCCCCAGTATGCTCCTCTGAGGTCAAGACAGTCTAACATAAATTATCCCATGAGTGCTATCTGTTTGATATTACTAATGTGCAGCCAGTGTGTGTATGCGTGTATGCGTGTGTGTGTGTGTGTGTGTGTGTGTGTGTGTGTGTGTGTGTGTGTGTGTGTGTGTGTGTGTGTGTGTGTGTGTGTGTGTGTGTGTGTGTGTGTGTGTGTGTGTGTGTAGAGTCTACTGTAGACTGTATGGCATGGCTAATGTACAGCAATTACAGTAATCACTAAATTCTTACAGAGGCCATGATAAGATATGGGTGCTCATCTGTGAAAATGTATTTATAATTGATGCTGGACACAATGTATAATTTATAAACTGTATTGATAATTTATGCTGAACCTTTCTTTTACTGTCTGATTATGACACATTGGTTCACCAAACATTTCTACATAGTAACCACTGGGTGGCAGTAGTAGTAACCTAATGTACTTACTGTCTTGGTCGTCTTGAAAAACACATTATGGACATTCTATGGAAGTCCACCTTGGCAGAGTGTGTACGTAGACGAGTGAGGTGAGCAATTTGTTTTTCTCTTACTTGGCTTTCTCCTGCCCGCGATTCTTGCAATACACATTATTGTTGGTTGCTTTGCTGCAGTTTTAAGGACAAAGACTAAACCTTTTGGACTTGAAATCAATATCTCGCAGCCTTCGTTGTTATAAACCATGAAGAATACGCTCCTAATGGCCAGACGTCCACATGCTGCGTTGCAGTGCATGCAGAAAAATCTTGCAGGATCATCAAAGTTCAACGATGTGTATGATTGCCTAAACTGAAAACATTGTGTGCGATAAAAGGAATAAGTCGACAATGAATGGCTATGTTAGTTACCCAAATAAACTAGATAAAAGTGTAACTGCGTAGCATAAAAACGTCAAGGAATCGTACTCACTTTTGGCAATGATTGAACTCCTTATATGTAGCTATACTACAAGGAGTGCAACCTCCGAGATTCTCGGCTCAAAGATCACCTTCTCACCTCTGGACATTGCAGTAAATGATGGTGGAATTGCTAACAAATTCTTTTGTCAAACATAGCCTTAACTATACGGTGCTGTGGATCCAATGATCCGTTTTGCTCTCTACAGTGTTCTGCGGCCACGGATTGACTACCGCTCTACTCGACACCTTATGAGTACCAGTAGGCCTACTGAGTACTCATACAGACTTGGAGTAGGTTGCTGGAGTGCAACATGCCTCTTGTAGAGTTTGTTGCAGGATGGGTCTCCGGTAAGTCTTTCAGCTTGTTCTAAAGAAAGTAATTTGTTTTTGGTTTTAGTTTAATAAAATCTGCAGAAACAACATACAGTGGTCGTGAACCTTCTTTATGAAACCTATGTATGTATGTGTGTGTGTCTGTCTGTCTGTCTGCCTGCCTGCCTGCCTGTCTGTCTGTCTATCTATCTATCTATCTATCTATCTATCTATCTATCTATGAATTAATTAATTTTAGGTGCAGTGGGATTAGCTGTGGGGCACCCCATGGACACAGTAAAGGTTGGTATCTCCTGCAACCTGAAAAATATATAACTTAAAATAAGCACATGGAATAAATGTTGCATTGTATCTGAACAGGTACGCATTCAGACCCAGTCCAAGTACAAAGGAATTCTCGACTGTGTCAAAAAGACCTACACCCATGAAGGGGTGAGTGTACAACAGCCAGTGATTGCAGTCAGGCTTTTGACATTTCATGGACATCTCTGTTCCTAAATCTTACACATTAGCTGATATTATTAAATTGCCATATCAATAGTGTTGTTGTTTGTTCGTGTAATTATTCAATAAGTGTAATGTTTATTAGTCCACTGGTGTCTATTGGCGACTGTTGTAAGCCAGTCAGCATAAAAGTTAATGAGTGACTGGTATATCCAGTGTTCCTTAATGGTCCTTTGTCCCTTTACAATCAGATCCATGGCTTTTTTAAGGGCATGGCATTCCCTGTCTTGAGTGTTGCCATCAGCAATTCCGTGCTCTTTGGTTCCTATAGCAACGCCTTGGATTACCTCACTCAGTCTCAGAGGAACGATCGCAACCACGGCAACCAGGCATCCGCAGCTGCCGTCTTTACAGCTGGATGCATCTCAGGTGTTGCACAGGTAAGACGGGGCACATGGAATGCTAATAACCTCCCTTAATGGCACACAAAACACAACATTTGCATTTAATTATAATTCTCCTGCATAAATGTTTGCATAAGTAAGTTGGTCTATTTTAGAAAATTGTCCCAAGGAATCCCAGCAGAATACCCGATGTTAAATATGTGGCATATATAGTGTCTCTGCCCTCTTCTGTGCTCTCTCTCTCTCTCTTTCTCTCTCTCTCTCTATCTATCTATCTGTCTGTCTGTCTGTCTGTCTGTCTGGTATCATCATCAGACATTTATTATATTTATTAATTCCAAATGTCTTACAGCCAGACTGCTTCCTCATAAATAAGTCCTGTGTAATTACTGGCCAATAGTCTGGCTGCCTAGCTTGTCAAAATAAAACTCCACAGGGTGATGAAGACATACACAACTAGTTGCAGCCTTTCCTTGTTATTAAAGATTCCTTTTACTTTGTGCACAGCACACATTTATACTCATACATACTACATAGCACTAAAGCAGCAGCACCTCAGGCAGTACTCTCCCTACCATACTCGAGCCATGCTGCCAGGCAGCTCCTCTGGCATCTTCTTATTTGTCTAGTCTGTGCCGCACACGCCTTTGCTCTCTGTGATTCAGGCAGCTCAGCACGAACCTGTCTGGCTGTAACACACTGCCAATCATCTGCCTTGTATGGGATTCCTTTTAAGTCACTACCTCCACAAGGCCTCTTTTTAGACATGACCTCTTTGAAGCTTTGCCTGAAAGACCGTCGCTCCAGAGAAGGCTGGAGTTTTATGGGTTTGAAAACTACCCCTGTGAATACATGCATGTGGATCTCAAACTGGAAATTGTGATGTCTTTTTTTCTACCTGCACAGCTATGCTGTAGGGTTTCCTCCTTTTTGGTCATCAGCCTCACCGTTTTCTAGGAGTGTTCTCGTCATGAATGAGCTTTTTAAGCGAAAACAAATAAGATTAGTCACCACAATACTTAACTGAAATGCAAGTGTTATTAATGGTGGCAAGAATATGCCCTTTGTAAAATAATTTACCATTCCAGGTGGAACTAGGAATATCTACAATTTTGTATTACTACACTTAAACCAAAGCTCTGATTTTTCCCATTTATTTTTTTCCCTGTGTGTTTCAAAAAATGTTTATGGTAAGATACAATACAGGACCTATATATACATGTTTGTGTGTGTGTTTGTTAGTTTGCATTAGTAAGCAGATCAACCCCTTTAAGCTTACGTCAGTACCACAGTAGTATTATCCTGTGCCTCCAGGTGTTTGTGACTGCTCCCATCGACCTGGTGAAAGTGCGGCTGCAGAACCAGACTATGGGCCGCTCGGGTCTGGGGGGAGATAAGTACCGAGGCCCTATGCACTGCGTGGCGCTGATCCTGCGGGAGGAGGGGGTCAGAGGGCTCTTCAGGGGCATGTGGGCTCTGGCGCTGAGGGATGTGCCCTGCTATGGACTCTACTTCCTGCCTTACGAGTTAACCGTCAGGATGCTGACCGACAAAGACAGACAACCAGGTAAAGTGGTTCAATTGAGAAATTCTGCACTTGGCATGCTCAATTGCCATTGCGCGATTACGCTTTTTTTTTTACATTTCCATTACTTACATCAGGATGTAGGATGGAGCAGCTGTGGTTGGTCTTGGGGGGTCACAAGTTCAAATCCCATTTCAGTAGAAAGAATGTGGGTGGGAGAGTAAACAACTAGTGCTCTTCTGCACCCTCATCCATGGTTGAAGTGCCCTTGAGCAAGGCATCTAACCCCTCATTGCTCCAGGGACGTTACTGAAACCCTGTACCTAAATAACTGTAAGTCACTCTGGATAAATGTGTCAGCTAAGTGTAACATAATAATGTAAGGAATGCATATGGTGTCTTTGTGAGGCTCAGTGTCTTGTAGCAATATTTCATCATCCATAAAATGTAATAGCATCACTAACATATGCTTCTTGCCCTGCAGGTACTTTTGCGGTGCTGATGGCAGGAGGTGTGGCCGGCGTGGTGACGTGGGCGTGTGCCACCCCGATGGACGTGGTGAAGGCCCGGCTGCAGATGGTGGGGGCGGGGGGCCGGGTGTACCGGGGGGTGCTGCACTGCATTCGGGAGAGTGCCCGCGAGGAGGGCGTCAGGGTCTTCTTCAAGGGCCTCCTTCTCAACAGCATCAGGGCCTTCCCGGTCAACGCCGTCACCTTCCTCAGCTATGAGAGCCTCATGTCCTTCCTGACGTCGAGAGCAGCGGATGGCTGACCTGGCCCACCATTAGCCTGGTAAACCAGCCCCTCGGACTTCATTTCATTTTGTACAGAGGGTCTGGCTGTGCTGTATTGAGAAATTATTTCTTCCTTGAGGTGTGTAGACTCTGCTGAAGTTTAAAACAAGTGGCTCTGCTTTTACCCAATCACTTACGTCTGATCGTGACATATGCAGTTAGCCTGCCTACGCACTGCAATTCAAATGTAGCACACAAAGTCAAACGTCATCGCTCACAAACACTCCCTGTTTGCTGATTGTCTAGGCAAAATTCTGCCTACTACAGCAATGTCAATGAAAGCACTGCCAGACCCTCTGTACAAAATGAAATGAAACGAGGGGCTGGTTTACCAGGCTAGCCAAACATTGCCCATCCTCTGCTTCTTCTCCCAGTCAGATCAGCCACATCTGAGGACACATTTTCTACCACACTCCAACATTCTGCATTACTTACTTAACCAAATGGGACTTGTTTTGCATAACTGATTTCAACAGTGCCTTGATCCAGTCACTCCATTCCGTTTGGTGTGTCTGGCTTTCTTTCATACAATCACTTGAAGCCTCATGAAAGGGTACGCACAGCACAGGACGCACAGGACGTTTGAAGTCAGCTTGAACCTATTCCACATGAGCAGTCTGTGAGAAATTACACTGTGAACATACTCCTGGCTGACTTCGAGGCTGACAGACAGGACTACCACTTGAAATTAAACTTTAAAAGGTTACAGCTCTCTTTGGTGGAAGCTTTGTGAATACACTACGAATGAATGTTTACTCCGTAATGCAGTAATACATTGAAACATGACCTGAACTGTGTGTACTATATTTTTTTATCATTATACATAATAAATAAGACAGCTATACAAATATGGGTCATTTTTTGTCATCCAACTGATTTATTAAAGGGTGAAACTGACAATGACATTCCTAAGCTCCAAATCCCACTACTTTGCTCTCTCCCACACATTCTCTCATCCTTCCAGAAGACTTGCATTTCCGGCACCTTGTAATACTGTATCATTTCTTCTGAACCTAGAGATAATTTGTTTTCGTGTCTGCGTCTTGCTTGCCGGTCTCATTTGGTGGTTGTTTCTGTGAAGGGCAAATCAACTGCTTGAGGTAATAACACACGAGGCCTTAAAAAGGAATGACATGTACGTACTGGACAGAATACCCCTAGACTGACAAGAGCCAAGATTTGGTCAAGTATCTTTTAATGATAACTGGGGTATCGGGCATACTGACTACCTTGATTTGACAACCACCAGTCAATTAACACCTGCAGTGACAGTTAATTTGCTGAAAAGGGGAATTTCTTTTTATATTCTGAAAATCAATTTAGTACTTTTAGTCACTAAACAGGAAATGTGGACTTTTAAAATCTTTTATAAGACAATGGGAACGAACAAATAATGTGGTTAACAAACGAACGTCTCTTGCTGGGCTCAGCTGTTTAAGTGCAAAGCTCTTGTCACATTCCCGAATGTCTCAGTGTGTTTTTTGTTGTGACATTTTTGGAAACAACAAACCTAGAATAACAAACCTAAGACAGAAATTGTCACAATCATGAACAAAATCTATGAAATAGTCTACAAATGTGGTCCTAGCCAGCTCAAGTAATTAGCGCCCAGTTCCCATTGAAGAAAATCACTGTTGACACTAAAAGATCAGTCAATCCCATCCCCTACAGCTGTGAACTTTCCCCTGAATGGACACCTAATGTAAAAATTAACCCTGCAAATGCAAGTGCCTGTGAATGTGTGCGTGTGTGTGAATGTGCGTATGTGTGTGTAGAACAGCTGTCATACTGTAAGTGCTAACCATCCCCTGCTTTGCTATCAGCAGAGGAAGAGGACCACGAGTGAGTCTGTGCCCGTTGCCCTGGGCTACCGCAGCTGGATGGTCCAATCAGCGCCCGCGTTCACGCCAGGCTTGCGCAGGGTCAGCAGTTCCGCTCCCGCATCAAACTCAAACTCCAGAGGACTCTCGGTGCCATCTGCCAACGTGAGAGAAGCCAACGTGAGCAAAACCACTGTCTAAGCCATGTGCATTATACTTCACCTTTAATGGTCCCTGTTAATGTAGCCACATCACGAAGATGTGTAACAATATGTAACATTATGTGCTTGGTGTATGGAGTTGGTGGTGTATGCAAAGGGTAAGTACAAAATGTTACAGTATATGTTGTTACATGTAGATACACCAGGGACCATTAGTAAATTAATTAATAAATGTTGCTGTGTTTAAACAGGTGAGACAAACGGGGTATAAGTGTAAAACTGATGGAAGACATATGAATATAATGAAGAAACAGCACTGACTGTCAGTTGTGAGGGTAGCAGCATTAGGTTTGGTGACTCCCATAAACACAATCTTCTCTACCCAAGAGACTGTTGTGAACTGAGAGTCTGGAGACAGGTTGCTGGAAATACAAGACAACAACAACAAAAAGATAGAAGTTCTTAGTTCAAGCTTCTCCTTTTTATCATTGTTACATTTTTCTATGAGCAGGAGGCATTCAACAAAGTTTAGAAGACAGAAACACACCTCGACGTCAGTGTGCCTTCTGCAAAGGTCAGACGCCTGTGAATAAACTGCTTCTGCTTTTCGAAATTGAAGGTGTGGCCATCATCGATGTACAGTTCTCCCTCAGCTGTGCCCTGTAATAATTCAGAAGCACATTTCACACAATTCATTTGATTGATCAAGTGCTTTCAACACTTACTTCTGTGATATGCATTGCGTTTCAGTGGCTGGGATCATTTTACCAGAACACCATTTTTACAGAGGTCAAGATGTTGCTTATACCATTTGCTGGAAACAGCTAAAGGGAAAGGTATGAACAAACTATTCAATGAAAACCTCCTGCCCACATGCTGGCTGACCAGACATGTCCACCATATACCTGTGCATTAACAGCCACATAGAGGGTGTATGGGTCATCTTCCATACAGGAGGACGACCTGCGCACACGGTCCTTCCTACTGATGACGGAGCCACCCCTCTGAAAGACAGGAATCTGGGGGAAAGGTATTGCAGCAAAGAAATGAAAAGAAATATAAATAGACAGCTCTCAAACAGCTGTACATACAGTATCCACAGTCTAGGTCTCACCAATAAATGTGATACAAATACACAGCATTTTAATCGAATTAAACAAAGGGCTATTTCTACTGTTCCGTACTAGCTTTTGGTAAGAATTGGCAGTATCAGTAGCTACAAGCCCTACTAGCAATAGTTTTTCGACCTTTAAAAAGCAGTATTTTTAGGATTTAAAAAGTACAGTTAAGAATACTCTTGTCATGTGATTTTAATACTAGTACTATTGCAAATAATGCAGACAGACATGAAAGACAGACAAGGATGACTTACGGAGCTCATGGTGACAGGAATGTAAAGATTTAGGTTCCCCTGGTGCTTCTTGTGTGTATGGACATCATACCAAAGCTGTTTCATAGAGAAGACGGAAATTCACCATTTACAGAACTGACACTTTTCATACGTACATTCAAAATACAAAGAGAGAGAGAGAGAGAGAGAGAGAGAGAGAGAGAGAGAGAAAGAGAGAGTGAGTGTGTGTGTGTATTCACCTCTCCATCTCCTGGCAAGTAGGCCGTTACCCCTTGTGACCTTTCGTCTGTGACTGGATGAACCAGCAAGTCCTTCCCTGAGAGATAAGAGGAGCAAAGGTCATTAGCAGGTGTGTATAACAATGTGACACGGGAGGCCGGAGTGCGATTGTGTGGCTGTGTTTACCCAGCAAGAACTCATCCTCGACGGCGAAGGTAGCGGCGTCTTCAGGGTACTCCACCCACAAGGGTCTGATGAAAGGCAAATATCACAGTTGATGACATGACCAAAAACATGACAATCCTGATTAATGACAGGACGACAAAAATGAAATTCATGATTGAAAAAAGGGTGAATGCACACTGTAGACATGAGGCAGCATTTTTCATGTATGGTCTTTATATTTATTATTTTTATGTACTTTAGTTTTTTATATTTGCTATTTATGTTTTAAGGTTTTTAGGTGAAAGAACATATGCAAACTGCACCTTCTTTATTATTTTCGTGCTCTACACACAAAAAAACACTAAGGGACCCAGATATGGGGGTGCTGCTTATACAGTAGGTGTTCAACCTCATGCACTAAGCAATCAGACATTGGTGTGTGTGTGTGTGTGTGTGTGTGTGTGTGTGTGTGTGTGTGTGTGTCACATGCTCACAGGTGTTCACCTCATGACAGGCGACACGGTGCACAAAGGAATCAAACAGTAATGTGTTTGTGTACAGTACGTTTGTGTCACATGCTCATACCTGTTTGTCTCATGACTGCCTGCCTGGTGCACTAACTAATCAGACAATGGTGTGTGCACCTGTGTGTGTGTGTATGCATGTGTCACATGCTCATACATATTCACCTCATGACATGCCGGGCGGTGCACCAAGGAATCAGACAATGGTGTGCGCACCTGTGTGTGTGTGTGTGTGTGCACGTATGTGTGTCACATGTATGCATGTGTGTGTATGTGTGTCACATGGTCACACCTCATGACGGGCTGGCCGGTGCGGTGGGCGTTGTAGAAGAGCTGGTACCAGTAGGGAAGCAGGGCGTAGCGCTGTCGGACCGCCTCTCGGATCAGCGCCGTGTTGTCGGGCCCGAACAGCCAGGGCTCGCGGCGCGGCGTGTCCAGGTGGGCGTGGGCCCGGAAGAAGGGCTGGTAGGCCCCCGTCTGGTACCAGCGCACCAGCAGCTCCTCGCTGGGAGACTTGAAGAAGCCCCCGACGTCAGCTGGGTGTCAGGACAGACACAGTACAAGATGCAAGATACGAAATGAGCTTATTGCAACACAACTAAGTTGGTGGTAATTTTTAAATAAATAAATAAAATGCTAGTTCATATCAAGTTGAGTTTAGCAGTCTGACTGCAGAGGGAAAGAAGCTGTTGTATGCACACTTGATAAGAGCAAGCAACTTTAACCTAGTGCTTTACAATTAGTCTTATCATGCAGCTCGCAACTCTGGCTAATGTTTGTCATATTTGCATGCATGACATCTTTGTGTGACAATCAGTGTGTTCATCTGTCAAGAGGGTTTCTTGTACACTAGGAAATTTAGCCAAAACATAAATAAATACTGAAATGAAGCTTGACTTAAAAAAAATACATCTCTATGTCTGCCAGAAAAGAAAATACATATTTTCCCCAAACATACGTAGCCCTACAGTAACCTCCATGGTACCTCTGTATTCTTGCATCTGCATATACACCTTACACACCTTAACAACTTATATGAGACCGAAGCGAGCCTTCGATGCACTGCAGTTGTTGACAGCAGACACAGGTCTTACTCACCTCCACAGAAGGAGATGCCTACCAGCCCCAGACTGAGGCACATGGGGATGGACATCTTCAGGTGGCCCCACTCCGCAGCGTTGTCCCCCGTCCACACCGCACCTGAGAGAGGACACGGCACAGTGACACTAATGCTCAGTCATGTCATGAGTGCAACACGTCAGAAAAACACCACTGTGGTATGTCTTACATTGAACACTGAATGTACCCCTCAGCTGTAAATATATGTTTACAATGTGCTGTCTATAAAATTAGATAACCCATGTCTTCTTGTTAATTTAGCTTGTTTAATGTCATGTATGTACTTGTACATTTCTTTATATGTAAACCTACTTCGGTATATGAATATATTTGTACCAAATGTTTCAGTGAAAAAACAGTGAGGTATGTGGGGTGTGATGTGCACTGGATCACTGATACATTAACATGATTACAAAAGGAGTCAGGTGAAGTCTTGAAAAGAGAAGCCAATTCACAGAAGGTTGGACGCACCATAGCGCTGGGAGCCGGCGAAGAAAGCCCTGGTCAGGACAAACGGCCTCTCCACCCCACCGGAGCGCTGGATCTGACCCTCAGCAGTGGCCATTTGCTGGGGAAGGTGAGAAACGAGAGGCTTTATGTGACAAAGACTAAAAGTAGACAGTCAAAAAAAAAAAAAAACAAAGGAGCCTGGCTTTTCCTGCCAACACCAACTGTCTACAGACCCTTTTAACGGTAAAAAACAAAAACAATGGCTAAACAGTCTACTTTGTTCCCAAACTACCTCTACTACACTGGAACAAGCTACCAGCTGCTACGAGAGTAGGGTCATCCCTCTCAACCTTTAAAAAGCTTGTGAACACTCTTCTTTTCCAAGAGTGCTTACCTTCCTAACAAAACTAACCTCCACTTGCCAACATGGTCCTGCATCCTGTCTGCACTACCTTTGCTATGCCTTTGCTTACTCTGTATTCCTCTGCATATCGGTAGCTTGTTTATGTCCTCTTTTTGTAAGTCTCTTTGGATAAAAGCGTCTGCTAAGTGTAGTGTAATGTAATGTAATGTTTCACATCATTGCAAACGTTTAGACAGTAACCCTGCGGGAACAGCTGTGAGGCTAATAATCAAACTCTGTTCAAATGGTCTGTACGCGCCATTACAGGGTCCTTCACTCACCACGTAGAAGCCGTAGAGGTTGTGCACGTCCCTGTGCTCCCAGGAGCCGTGAAGCGCGTCCTTGTGCATCGTGACCTCAGGCCCGTTAAACACCGACGGCTCGTTCATGTCGTTCCAAGTGTACAGATTATCCATGCTGCCCTGGGTGTGACATGCATGCGGGGAAATCGTTAATTAAGCGTACATGTCCCAGCAGGGACACAGGCAAGGTCCCGAGAGGATCTTTAGCAGGGTATGTGGACCCAGATCCCAAGAGGATCTTGCCTAAAGGGGACCCTGTTGGGCTGACATGTCACCTTTGTAATTAATTAAACATTACGAGATGTGTCTGGTGTCCAGTGTTCGGACATTTATTCTTCCTTTTACTCTAACATGAGGTATCGTTGTCTGTCATCTGGCCTTCAAACAGTGGTTTAATCCATAGTGGTGGTTTGGGGACTAACGCAGATAAGGTAAGTAAGTGCTACACCTCCAAATAGAAGAGCGTCATGGCTTCATTCTCCTCACAAACAAAAAACATTGGGCTGTTCTATTAGGAGGCTTATGGCTTGCTCTGAGGTACCTTACCCAGGTAAGTCACTAAACCCATTTCTGGATGTGTATGCAACTACTCGGGTGGAAATCAGTCATTTACAAGTGCCTGTTTTTAAGTACATAGAATTGAGCTGAGGAAGCTCGTTACCTCATACTGGTCATAGGCAAACATGCTAGCCCACCATGCTCTCATCTCAGGATTGGTGAAGTCTGGGTAGCCTGCATTCCCTGGAAACACACCACAAGGACTGAATTTAAACTTTAAACTTTTAAATTGTAAATTTTACATTTAAACACACTTTAAACCAGTGCTTCTCAATTATTTTCTGTTATGACCACCCAAGGAAGAAGAGAACATTTCATGCCTCAGGCAAAAACAAGCATGCTCCCCTGGGTCACACGCACCCCCCCCTGGCATGGCACACCACCCCCCACCCCCCCACCCCAGGGCCCACTATTTGAGAAGCACTGCTTCAAACGAAGATACAATAACATCTTAAAGATGCAACAACACATGGAGTAGCAACAGTGTGGTGATGGTGAGGCAAAGAAGCGTACCTGGCCAGCACCATCCTTCGTAGTCGCCGCCATCTTTATTTTTAATGTAAAAATCCTTTGAGCGAATCTCGTTGTGGATCTTGTAACCACTGTCCACTTTGATGTGGGGGTCCACAATGGTGACCATCTGTAAACGAAAACAAGTTTGCACAAAAGGGGGATTTAATAAATACAAAAATAAATAAATAAATAAACAAACAAACAAACACATAAATTAGTGTGTGTGTTTAGCAAAAAAAGAGACAAAAAGAAAATTACAGAAATAATTTTGTTTATTTAGTTTATTGCCATTTTGACCCATTGCTGTAAATGACAATGTGTGCATGTGAGTGTATGTATGTTTGCATTGTGTGTGTGTGTGTGTGTGTGTGTGTATGTATGTGTACAGTACAGGTCAAACGTTTGGACACACCTTCTCATTCAATGCGTTTTCTTTATTTTCATGACTATTTACATTCTAGATTCTCACTGAAAGCATCAAAACTGTGAATGAACACATGTTTGATGGGTAAACGGGCATTCTGAGCATTTGTAGAGTTATGAGCAAAAATGTCCACATTGGCCCTATCTCGCAATGGTGAATAATCCTTAAAAAAAATCCTGAATCTAGATGGTGATCTGGATCACCACCAAAAACTAATCAGTTGTAAGTTCTGATCTATCCAACTTCTGATCTATCCTGAAAATTTTGTCGAAATCTGTCCAGAACTTTCTGAGTTACGCTATTCACAAGCAAAAAAACAAACAAACAAACTAACGGACAGACAAACAAACAAACAAATGCCGGCAAAAACATAACCTCCTTGGAGGTAATTATGTACTTAACAAAAAAGTGTGAAATAAGTTAAAACATGTCTTATATTCTAGTCATGAAAATAAAAAAAAACACATTGAATGACAAGGTGTGTCCACATTTTTGGCCTGTACTGTATGTGTGTGTGCGTGTGTATGTATGTGTGTGTGCGTGTGTGCGTGTGTGCGTGCGTGCGTGGCAGGGTATGTAGACCTTTCTCCTTTTGTCCTTCAGGTTCTGAAGCATCTGGCGCGGCTGGGCAAACTTGTTGGGCTCCCAGGTGAAGTAGCGCTTGCCGTCCGTGTGCTCGATGTCCAGCCAGATGAAGTCGTACGGGATGTCGTGCTCGTCGAAGCCCCCGTCCACCGCCTTCACGTCCTCCTGGTCGTTGTAGTTCCATCTGCACTGGTGGTACGCCAGCGCGGCGAGCGGGGGGAGAGACTGCGTGCCTGTGGAGAAAAGTCTCTGTTTGAAGCACAATCTGACAAGACGGAAGAAAAAGTTTCCAGCTCACTGATTTTTATCAGTCATTCTATTTCATTCAGTCATTCTATGTTTTCTTTTAATAACGCTTTTCTAAATACTCAAAGTTCTACCTTACAGATTGGAATTACACAGATGAGGATTAACCACATGAAACAAAAACACAAACCAATATCAGCAAGATATGGGTGAAAAAAATAGCATAAGTCTATTACTGGACGGGTCGTGAGAAAAATTTGGATGCGAAATCAGTTTAAAATAAATGTTATAAGCTCACTTACTCAAACCAAAAGGTTACGGGAGCTAAAATGTGACCATTTTCACAGGGATAACGGCTTTTTCACCAGGCAGACTCATTTTTAAGTGCAACAGCAACAGAAATGGCTGATAATAGGCATTATTCTGATAATATACTTTTGTCCGGTAGATACGTTAGACAAGGAGGCAGGATGGGTCAGCTGCTACCTGTGAGAGAGGCGTACTGAGAGAAGACGTCTGTGGGACGAGGTCCAAGCATGATGAAGACGTCGATGATGCCGCTCTCCGAGATCCAACGCACACCTGTCTCTGGGACCTCACTGTCACCCTGCGCACACGATCAAATGGAAATGATAAAAAACATTAAAACATTTCATATTCTTCAGCATGTCTTTTTTAGAGAAGATGCTTTAAAAAAGACTTGTCATACAAATTAATCCTGGGGGGAGCACTATTTTCGAGTGACATACTGAAGTAAAAAATACATTAAAGGAACTGCCAAAGACTGCACTGAAAGTCAGTTCACTGTGCATGACAAAATGGCCACCTGTGTGACAGCGCTGGAGCTGATGTCCACCCAGGTCTCGGCGGCGTTGAGCCAGAAGATGCCCATGGTCCTCTCCGCGCTGTGTGACAGGAGCACGGGAACGGCCCCATACAGAGCCATGGGGTTGTACAGCTCATACTGAAACACGTCAAGATTGTACAGCCGATACGGATCCCCTCCTCTGCGCATATCCAAGAGACCAAAGACCAAAAGACCAATCTGCGGTTAAACTGGCAGGAAATTATGTAAAACGGGACTAGTGGAGTCGGCCACTTGTGATGCATTAGAGTTTTAAAAGCGGCGGCCATTACAGAAACACCAGATGGAATATTAGATGGAAGGAAGTGTTGAATAAAACATTACGCACTCTGTGCTTTTAAGTTTGAGGCTGTCTGCGTGCTCTGGAATGCCGTAGACATGTCCGACGCCGGGGAAAGAGAAGTCTAAACTGATGGAGGACGCACCTGGAGCAGAGAGGCACATTTAAAAACTGGGTTTTTAAGGGGCCAGTGAGAGTTACATTAAAGGTGCTCTATGTAGGCTTGTGGTCAAAACTGGTACTGCAATCAAACTCAAAATACCGCAAAAAAATTCCCCAACCCATACAAACAAGAGGCAAAACACAAAATCAAGACGTAACCACAATTTGCAGGCTGTGAATAAAATTTTAAATACCATTGTTGTCAGTGAAATCAGAATTTCAATATAACATGTTTCCTCAATCTCTGGTAATTCACCAGGACCATTGTATGATATCTTGCCATAAATGTCTTACGTACAGCACCTTTGAATAATATTAGCTAAACCTGCACACAAATGCAAGAGAAAGAGATGATGTTTCTTTATGAATCTCTCAACGGGGAAATTTAGTGTTACGGAAGGAGGGACAGCAGGGTAAAAGAATAAAGAAATAAAGAAAAGCTAAAAAGCACAAGGGAATATATTGCATGTTGTCTACTGCAGCTGAGAAGAATATTGCACATTGTACCACTGTAAGTGAATGAGAGGTATAGAGAGGTATAGAGAGGGTTAAGAATAAAAAGGAATAAAAAAAATTCTGGAGACGGACAGAGTGGAGTGTTAGCTTACCATTGGGCTTGGTGTCAGTGTGAGACTTGAAGGTCTCCTCCCACATGCCAGGGTGATCCTCCTCCTCCTGTACCTCCTCCCCAGCCTCCCCCTGGGACAGAGACGGGAGGGAAAAGCCTGGTGAATAATCTGGTGAAAGTCCTGGGCAAAACCAGTACCCCTTTTGTAGTTTTACATGTCATGAAAATTTTGACTATGTTAATAGTCTTTGATGTCATCTACTTTGAAAGATGGAGCACTGTGATAGTTTTTGTCCTGGAGCGTCGCAAAGAACAAGTAACTAACATGATGTAGCAACAAACAAAAGATGTTCCAAACAGACATGTAATACCTACTGTTGGCTTTCTGGATAACAAACACAATGCTTTAGTAATTCACTACCTGTCCGGTGCTTCTTAAATAAACTCTAAATAATATACAATAAGAGATATAAGAGATACCCAAAGGATAAGAGATATAGGCGATATCCAAAGGAATACCTTCTCAGCTACACTCTCTCCCACAGCATCTTTACTCTCTTCAGTGTCTGTCTCACTTGAACTGGGCAGACAAAGCAAAAGACACAAAAAGATGCACACACACAAAAGACACACAAAGACAAGAACACACACGCACGCACGCACGCACGCACGCACGCACGCACGCACGCACGCACGCACGCACGCACGCACGCACGCACGCACGCACACACACACACACACACACACACACACACACACACACACACACACACACACACCAGATCAGTGAGAATTTTAACCAGAAAGACTACACAGTACTGGTAGTACAAGAAAGAGTTAGGGCCGTAAACATGACAAATGCCTCCATGCAGATGAGGTTCAAGACTACTTATTTACACACTACATAAATTATGTATATCGTATATAGTAAGGTATAGTAAAACAAGTCAGAAGAATTTTAATGACCTCAGACATCCCTCATCCCACATGTTAACAACAAGACATTCATGAATATGACCCCAACTCCTCTGTTACAAAGCAAAGAACATTTCCAATCACATTTTGATCATTAAGTGCTGAATACTGTCATCAGAGCACCATTAAATTACTGCATGCGTCTGTGTAAAAATACAGACCACTTTCTATTAGCTTTAGAAGCAGCCTGGAGCATTGTAATCATACGTCATTAGTCATAAAATCAACTTCTCAAGATAACTTTCATCACCAAAGAAGTGTGATACTTTACCACGATTGGCACAATTTCAGTGAAACAAAATGAGGTATCAACATCGGATAATCACAATGGCAAATTTAACATGATAATCACAGACAACTGGGCACAGAAATGAATAAAGTGGCAAGGACTGCAAGGACAGCCCAGAAGATTTCCCACTGAGCAAGATGTAATAGATGGAATAGGTCCAGTATTTAGTTCAAAGCAAGTCTGCCTTGGCAGTACTCCAATGAGAAGACTTTAAAGGAAATTAGACATTTACACTACAATTACAGATATCACAATTATTGGTAGATTTGTCTTACATCTACAATAGGTCACTACATTTAATACTGTAACAAAAAGGCAGTTTAACACAATAATTACAACATCGAATCTTATCAACTGAATCTCGTTTACATAATGCGGGTGCATAGAGCAAATTCTAGATTCCAGAAGGGGGCATTATTTGCTTTGTTTGTTTTGGCAAAGCACAGCCAACCATACTGAAATCAGGACTTCTGCAAAGTTACAGGAGACTATTAATAGAGTACTGCGTGTCGTGCGATGAATTTGTTGTAAAGACAGTAAAAAAGCCTAATGCATTGCTTTGTGTCTTAACAGCAATAAAGTTTTTTCCATCTAGATTTATCTATAACTTTCGCACACAGTAAGCCTATCCTGTAGGCCTATGCTTGGGTAAGAAGCACAATTAACAACATTTCTCCACATAACACACAGGCGAACATACCATGCATGCACAACATAACAATATGTTTGTAGAAAGAGAAGGTCTTGAGATTAGAAAGAATGGTTAGTAACACTGAAGATGATCGAAACAGCGCAGTGATAAGCTCTGGTCATTGGTTACATAACAGAAGTTGCTGCTACTGCACAACCACCAGGGCCAGATGCAATGTCACCCAATTCCGCCATGTTGTTTAAACTTAGCTTGAAACTGTTTCAATCTATGACACGTCTTTATTATCAGAATTATCATATTACAATCAACTTTCAAGCAGGAAGTAATATAAAGGATTTGTTGTATCTGTCCCTTAGTGTTGTGAGCAAGACAAATGTAGCATTTCACACATTACTCACACCTTATCATTTGGCTGTACATTGCTAATGCAAGATAATATCTGCAACAGCTGTACATACTTGCTAGCAGTACTTTATGCAGAAAGGGAAATTACGCTAATTCACGTGAATGGTGGCTAATTCACGTGAATGGTCTCTGATCTAGCGGATGAAGCATACAGCCAAATGACCGACTCGCTAAATTTCTCAACAACAGACATGATCAAGAACTAGACTGAGCAGTTACCTAGAGAACACGCTCTTGATCGTATCCCACATGCTACCGACTGTGCTAGTTATTTTATGAGAGATACTGGAGAGCATGTAAAAGAGATAGAGAGAAAAAAGGAGGATAGAAAGAGAGAGAGAAAGAAAGAAATAGGAAAGAAAGCGTGGAACAAAATAAACACAGAAAAAAACTATCATCAACATGTAGCAATGGCTTTGGTACAACAAATGCATGTGTATGAACGTCCAATTATTACAGTTTTCCAGTCACCAATCACAAACATTTAATGTGCATGTAAAAAAAAGAAACATTTTTTTTTGCCTTTCATTTACTCTTCACAACAACACTGGTCTTATTTTTGTACAGAATTTGCCAATAATATGTTCAGGTCCATTAATGAACACAGGGAACTAAATGGTAAATGGACTGCATTGATACAGCACTTTTATCCAAAGCGCTTTACGGTAGAACTAATAGCTTCTCCGCTGATCGTTTTCGTTCCTTTGAATGAGGCAGAGCTACATACTGCTCTTCAGCTCAAGGTAATGAGATTAACAGTAAAGGATGCAGGCATCGTTTAAAGCACGAGCAGCAATACTGTCAGCAAGCGGTACACTGTCACACACCAGGGCAACGGCAAGAGAGTCTAGAAAATGGCAATCCAAGAACTATGGAAAATAGGGCTAACAGTCAGAAACGGCACACTGGAGATAATAGTTTAGCAGGCAATCACGCAATCAAAAGAAAAATAGTAAGGGCGAGTAACACAGGCTATGTGTATGTGTATGTATGTGTGTGTGTATGTGTGCATATGTTTGAGTGTGTGTAGTGAGCATGTGTGTTTGTGTGTGTGTGTGTGTGTGTGTAGTGAGCATGCATGTGCGTGTGTGTGTGCTGAGTGTGTCTGTGCATGTTATGTTTTAGAGACGCGTGTTGCATCATGTGCGTGTCGATAGGCTGACAGTGGCTGACAGACTCACGTGTCCTTGCGCAGGCGGAGGTGCTCAAACACCAGCAGGCCTCTGGAGTTAAGGGACAGCAGCACCTTTGTCCCCTCCACAATATCCAGACGGAACGGCCGGGCGTTGATGATAACTCGTTGGTCATCCACCCCGAGGGAGAACACAATGCCATTCTCATTTTGATCTAGCACAGACAGACTACAATACAGCAGTGAGAGAGAGAGAGAAAAGAAATCATTGGGGAAAAATCATTACAAAATTGAATGACTGTGCCAGTAATTAGGGCATAACGAATGAGGACAACATTATGTTTCCGTGAGGCTACAAGCGTGCGCGGCGCATGAGATAAGGGACACCATCAGCTATAAAATATAAACTAAAGTACAAATTGGGGGACGTCACCTTACTAAAACTACCGACATTATACATGTAAACATAACCATAAAGACATATCACTGACAGAGTGTACACATTTTTTTGCATTTGTGCACTTCAAGGCATACTATAACATAAAAGATACAAACATGAAGTATACATTTTAATATGCGTAACTACTGTGGTGTGCTTGAAATGATTTTGTATTTGCAGTGCTTAATTTGTAAAGTGGGAGGTCCCGGAGCGCAGAGGATGAGTGGCTCCGACAGGGGAAAAAAAGAAGAAGAAAAAGAAGGGGGAGGGCGCTTGCGAACAACGCTGTGTGCGCGCACCAAAACTGAACTGTATTGTAATAACACTAGTCACATCAAATCAGGACAAATTCAGTACAAATTCATATATTTAATGCCGTATTTAGTCAACAAAGCAAGACAATATAACTAATTTTTTATTTTATTTTCTTACTTAGTCAAAAGAGGTGACAACAGGAGGTTCCGGAGCGCGCTCCGGCTTGCTCCCCCTCAAATTAAGCCCTGTGTATTTGCCCATTTGCCCCTTACTGAGGCCTGTAGAGGCTAATAAGCTGCCATTTAATGTACCACATTATCTATTCTCATGTAGTAAAGACACATTACACAGTGTAGTTCCTGAAAGCATTTTATCCTGTCAATTAAAGAAAGATTACTTTTGTGACAAAAGTAATAAATGTGTTTGGATTTTTTCATTGTTATTACTGCAGCCTGAAAGTGTGGTTCTCATTTGATGTTGTTCAAATAAACTAATACTGCATGCCCTGTCATGAGCTTCTAGGGAACCTCAGGTGCCAATGCGTTCACTATTTATAGGCCTAGCTGGATTTGCAATGAGGTTACATTACATTACACAATTAGCATACGCTTGTATCCAAAGCGACACAGAATGAAGGAAAAAAATCAAGCTTAGGAAACACAATAGATTAGAAAGTATGTGCAGGGAGACAAGTTGTAAGTACAAAAAGGTGTTGGTTTGGCAGATAGTGAGTTGGAGTACAGATAAGAGGCGTTCTTGCATCAGAAGGGTTGTCAAGAGTTTCTGGAAACCAGAAAGGGGGTGACGCTGCTTTTGTAACAACTGATAGCTCTTTTTTACCAATTGGGAACCACAGACAAGAAGATTTTCAAAGGATATCCCGTTGTGTGAAAAGCAGGCAAAGCACAGTATTTCTAGGCAAGTGACTGTTTTTGTTCCTTCTGGCATATACTGCCAGATTTACAGAGACCAATCGGAAATGGTGAAATAGAATAATGGGGGGGGGGGAAAGAGAAACACTGAGATCCCCTTTAAAATAAAACAAATGCTGCAATGGCTAAACTTACGGTTCAGTTGGCGGGTCTTTGATGAGAACATCCGGCACCTCATATCTGGGCTTCAGTGGCTTGAGCTCGTTAATTTTAACCCGTGTCATGTTCCCTTTCAGCCTATACAGCTCCAGCAGTAATCGCACCTGGGCCAGGGAGGGAGTTATTGATATCAATTCAAATGAAACTAACTAGCTTTGATGGTGGGTGGTGAGTGTTTGTACCTTGTTGTTATCATTGATAAGCTGCAGAGTAAGCCGTGAATCACTAAGCTGCATTGTCTCCAGCAGAGCTCTGTATGGAGACTGTCCAGGCTTCACATCTCTTTGACGCCTGCAACAATGTGCACAAGGAATGGCCCATCTTATGATCACTGCGTTAAAACGGTTCATTCTTCATGATGCTACAATTACACATTGCTGTATATAACGGCAGCATTGTAACAGTACTCATATGCATTCATAATACTGTCTTTTTCATCTTTATCATATAATTTGTCATTAGCCTAAATCAATTACATTCACATGGCTGGATCTAAATGCACTATAACTTATGCTATCGCAGTAATGTCCCATGGTACTTAAAAATACATATTCATTTATAGTATCGTGCCTATTTCAAAACAACATCTCACTTGCAGAAGGCACTTTGATCACAGGTTTTGAAGTTACTGCGATCCACCGCGTCAGCAATACTAAACAGGACAGGCAACAGGGTCAGGAAAAGCAGTCCCATCCTAGGCAAAGAAGAGAGACACTCGAACTATCACGAACTATTTCTGACTGATATAATTGATAGACATCGTAAACATGCTGTTATATCAATTACTTTAACAGATATGGATGTGAAGTAACCCAAGCCTGATTTAACTATACAAATACAGTGCAAGATTACGCTTTATCAAATGCGGTGTTATGAATGTATAATACAAAACTAAGTTCAGGTAAGATATAGGCACATTTGAAAACGTTCACAGGTATTTCCCGAGAGCGAAATGTATCGATTCTACACCAAGTTCATTCCAATGTATGTACTTCTGATCGATGGGAAAGCTGTGTGTAGTATGTGCATCTACAAATATACACAACGGGAAACGGTTAACTATGGCTACAAGAGGCCAGGTGCAAATATACATTTCGTTAATCTTATTAACTTGTAGGCTCATTAATAGTTTCTTTACCTGTCAATGGGAGCCGCCATGTTTCTCAACCGTTTTGACCTTTACCCCCGGTATCACATGACGGAAATCAGCCAAGTATGTTTATTTTGTAACTAGAGATGAAACATCAGCTTTTGCAAAACAAAAAAAAAAAGCAGTCTTTTTACTGTGGTCTTTATGTAGTTTTCTGTAATATAAGCGATGCAGTCTAATTTTGCAGAGTATTTTTATTTATTTTTTCGGTAGACCATTTGGCCTGCCATGAGTCTTAAAACGATTGGACCAGAGCTCCATTTACTCTTCTCTGATTGGACATTTAAGTTCTCTGGCTCCACCATCTTTCGATGATGCACTAGATCACAACGTGGCCTCTCCCACTTGTCTGTATCGAGACGTGAGACTGCTGTTGTGCCTTATCTTATCACTTATTTTCGCAAGTAAGCGTGGAATTGTAAGTACTTTATTGTTTTAGTATTTTGAGTCGAATATGCAATTTGTAATTAGCACCTGGAAGAATCTTTACTGAAACCTGTTGCTGTTAGGTAGAGCACAAACCACATGGTTTCTTGCAATGTTAGCCTAGCTTGCCAGTTAACATTATCGAGGTGATTTTGAAAGTCAGAGACTCTCTGTATTTGCAGAAATGTATGCAAATGTGCAAACTGTATGTCGAGTTATTGTCGAGGTATGTTACTTTGTCCCCTGATGCTACATTTTCAGTGGCCCCACCACTCTTTTCTGTGCTAATACTCCTAACGTTAGCATTCATGCCACGTGGATGTGGTATTGATGAACTGATCTGCTACCTTAATTTACCGAAATCCTCCTCATATTGGCACTCATGGGATCACTTGTGCCCCTGTGTGTAATCTAAGGAGGGACAGTAAACCATCAAATGTAAGCCTGCTCACATATCATGAGTCAGTCCTTATCCTTTGACACAGCCAACTACGAAATAGCATATATATATATATATATATATATATATATAATGATGTAATGTGATACAAATATATATGTATTTGACGTCTTATTTGTCTGCCATCTTAGGTGCGTTCGACAAGGGAAAACACTGGACACCAGCTACAGTACACAACTACAAAGCGTGGGGGTGTAGCACCAGTCCTTCACCTTTTTAACATTTTAATTGTTTATCAGGTCTGTGTTTTAGTTTCAAATATGTGAGAAAAATGCTGGCGGGATGCTCACAGTATAATTTCTTCGGTTTGTCTTGTGGTCATTGGCAGCCAACATAAATATAGCCCTCCTCTTATCCTGAACTTTGTCATTACATAGCAGCTGGCAAAATGTTATCCAGTACTACTCACATGTGAGGAACAGCACTCAAGCTCTAGGGGATATCTAGAAGTACATGCCGAGTGCTTTCTATCATAAATGTACAGTACTACATACAGGGTTCCCACGGTCATGGAAATCCTGGAAAAGTCATGGAAATTAAAAATGTACATTTCCAGGCCTGGAAAAGTCATTGAATTTTGTAAAGTCACTTAAAGTTTTGGGAAAGTCATGCAATTTTACCTTCTCCCTAAGGCAAATATGGCGTTCTGTTAAGTTCTCATTAGGTCTTTAGAGTCAACAATAAACAGTGTTTTGAATGTTAAACATTTCATATTTAGCCCTAAAAGTATGCTAAATTCTACACACTTAAGGTAGGCAAGGGAAATTCACTTTAGGTCATGAAAAAGTCATGTAAAAGTTTTGAAATTTGGTCAGTGAAAGAGTGGGAACCCTGTATATATTAAAATACTATTGTATATCTCTACTTAGATTGTAGTGCAGGACAGAACATGGTCAGGTTCATAGGTGTATGCAGGGTGTTGCAGTTGTTAGTATGGGATGAATAAGCAAAGAAGAGACGCCCTTTGTGGTTGACTGAAAACCAGAAGGGGGGGGAGTCAATAAGGTGCAGTTGAATAAGGTAGTGAATAGATCACATGCCACATCGAGACTCTCGTTTAGTAAAGGCTGCTTATATTTCCATCCAACTTAGCATCACATCAATGTCCAATTTAATTCATTCTCTCTGACTCCAACTAAAACTGTGGGTAATTTGGGTGTCACAGCTGATATGACTGACTTTTTCCAAACGTATTGCTGCAGACTTAGCAAGTCTTTGTAGAGTCACTTTGTACAATACTAAGAACATCAGACCTTATCTTACCCGATATTCAGCTGTGGATGGATTGCTGCAGGCTGTGGATGGCTTATTGCAGTGTACTTTTGGCTGGACTTCCTGCATGTGCTGTGAAAGCTTTCGCAGGGCATTTAGTATGCAGCGGTGCATTTGATCTTTAATCAACCAAAGAGGACACGCCATTCCTCTTGTAGGTTCCCTGCACTGGCTTTCTATTGCAGCCAGAGTTAAATTTAAATTCCTCACTCTAGCATACAGGGTACTGACGGGATCTGCTCCATCCTGCCAGTGATGTGATCCAGCTTTATATATCTCCTAGACCACTTTATTTCATTACTGAGTGTTTTTGTCAGCTGACTTGTCAGTGCTAGGGGGTCAAGACTCCTTTTGTACCTCAGTGGATTAAATTAGCTACTGTCATATGCTTCTGACAGCTTGAAGAAAAATCTCTCTACCTTGCTTTTGTTTAATTAATTATCTTAGCGTTAGCATATGTCACCTGTTAAATTAAAAGTATTTGAAATTAATTGCTGTAACAAAGAGGGGTAACCAAAGATTCTAGAGCCTCCTTCAACACACTCTGGGTTTGACTTTTTTGAGGGTTCTGTTTTTCAATAATAGATAGACTTATCTATTTTGTAATAAGTAGAATTAGGTGAATTAAGTGTTGTGCTGTAATTGACAGTCAGCTTCTGGTATTTACATGGTGAAGTTAGATATTTATAATAACAAAAAAAGTTGAATGTTTTGCCAAGAATGTGTAGTGATATCATTTGTACATCGCGTTTGAAAAAAGCTTGTTAAATTTCAAGGCAAATACAATTTCAGGTACTAATTTAAAATACTGATGTTAAATCCTGCTGCATTGAGGTTTTTGAAATGAAAATAAAAGGAAAATTAGTAGTAACTGTTGTCAATTGACTTTTATTCTTTAAAACCAATTTCTGTATTAATCATTCTTCATGGTACATAAACTTGTCATTACATGTTGTGTAGACTATTGCATGTAGACCATATTCTGGGGTCTATTTTTTGAAGCAGAATACAACGTGGAAAATGCATATAACCTTTAAACTATGAGCATGGTTGGACAATGCTGTTTTTACATCCTTGCATCTCAATCTGTCAACCTTTTTTGCCCTAAATAAATAAATAAATGGCCCACCACGAAATTGTGCATGTAGATTCCCACTTTTTGCATTCAGCAAATTTGCCCTATGTGCATTTTCTACTTTTGCGTATTTTCCACTTTGCCTTGTCTTGGCCTGTGGCCCAGTAATATTTCTTTTTGTCGAGTCTTTGTTTTTATTCTTACATTTACACATGGGTATATATTTTTATTCTTTTCTGCTGTGGTGCAGCACCATGTAAGGCGAATGGAAATGGCATTTCTGTACTCTGTACACTTCTATATGACTGTACTGAAAGTTGATATGAACCTGTTGATGTGAACCTGTACAAACCTAGTCAGTATTTATTTTAAGAGAACTGGGTGTTCAACTGTTGTTAGTAGTGAAAAGAGATTGTAGCGCTTACAGGTCAGGAACGGAAAAGGTTCACGTAAAATCCAATTACACGACTAAAGCCTAATGATGGTACGAGGCAGTTGAGCCTCTTTACCTCACTGCAATGTGGACAGACGACAGCAAAAGTCACAGCAGAGCCTTCTGGTAGAGAAATGGGGAAAGGATTCTGTTTTAATGTTTTTCATTTTACAATCGAATGTAGCTCAGGAGAAAAGTCTCTTCAAATAAGAGCTCCTGGAATAGAATAAAAACTGTTGTGAACACTGGGATTTAGAAAACCTGATATTATAGTGGAAGTTCTCCGGATGCAATGTTCAGGAGCCCAGGAATAGTCAGGCCAGCATTTGTAAGTATCTATAGTTTTTAGCTGATATCATTTTACATGTTTATATTATGAATATCAGACAAGTGCAACACTTCCTCCATCTTCTGTTTCTAGTGTCAGCCACAACCTGGAGACTTAATAGAAATATTCCGTGGGACGTATCAACACTGGGTTCTCTACATAGGAGAGGGTGATATAATTCATCTTGCTCCTCCTTGTAAGCAATGCCATTCTAGATACAGTGGAAAGAAAAAGTATATTAACCTTTCAGAATTTTGTGTTTCGCTGCATTCATTTGTCATGAAATGTGATCTCCACTTCCTTTGAGTCACAAATGTACACAAACATAGGTGCTGGTCGCACAAAAGAAATAACATTTCATGTCTGCATAAAATATCCATGTGACATCTGAAATATGGTGTGCAAAAGTAAGTGAAGTTTTGGGAATAGTTTAACCCTCTTTTGACAGGAATAAACTCACGCTTGAGCTCCTGCTAACTGTAAATCAGAACTGCACATAATGTTTAGGTTGTATATTAGCCCATTATTCCTTGATTTTAGCCATAATCTGAGGATGCCCTGTGTGCATGGTTTACATACATCTCTGAGGGTGAAGGACATTATGCCATTGGAGGGTTTGATAAACTTGGGACTTGTTTTTCTTGCACTAATGGAAAGTTATTCTGAAAATCAGATTGCATTTTACGACCAAACAACGCACATAACCATGAAATTCTGAAAGATTCATTGTATAATGTCGTGCCACTGTGTATCAGTGTGCATTAGCGAACCCTATCAGACCTCTGCCTTAATCCATGACAAACTGAATTATTATCCTAATGTTTACTGTATACCACAGCAGGAAGATTAGCTTAAAATAAATATAGAAGCAGGCTGCCCCTAGTTATTCATGTGTCCTTTGCATACTTTTTTTTTTCTTTTCATTTTTTTTAATGAATTCATCTATTCTACATGCATAGTAGGGCTGGGATGGGCCTGTACCCACCCACTTGTCAATCAGGCCCACCCAATCAGAAGGCTCTATAGGTTCGACTACCTGTTTTAGCAGTAAAAAAAAAAAAAAATGTGTTTTCGGCTAGGCCCACCTGATTTTTTCTGGGCCCAGCCATTTTATGATTTCTGGCTACGTGTGTCTTCCTTCTAGCTGAAATCACAGGTCCTGGTTCAAACAGGCTGATGTCGGTGATGTATGACAAGGCAACCGTGCTGAGGGAGGATCTGACAGAGGTGGCGGGAAAGGACAAGTTTCATGTGAACAACCTGCTGGACAAGAAGCACGAGCCGCGGCACGTGCAGGCCATACTGAGGGATGCCCATAGCCTCCTGGGCCTGGAGCTCCCCTACTGTGTACTGTGGGGGAACTGTGAGCACTTTGTCACTGAGCTCCGATACGGCAGGGCAGAGTCCCAGCAGGTAAGGTGTGTGTGTGTGGTTTGGGGGGGGATCTGTTCCAGAAAGTTGCCTAGGTGTAGTCGCTTTCTTTGGCAAATAATAAGCCTCCTGGAAGCTGAGCCTGTGGAATTGTTTTGCTCAAAATAATGAAGCCAAACGACTCCTTCTTTAGGGTTCACGGCTCACTCTGAATTAACTTATCTGGGTTAGTCACTGCATTGTTTTATGTACTTGTTGTTGTAATAATAATATAATAATAATGTACTTGTTGTTGTTAGTTTCTTACCCAGTGCAACAAAGGTGTTTTTATGAAGTTTAAAGTGATGTCCATGAATTTGCTACTTATTACATAATACAGTATGTTCCCTGTGGAATTTCAAACATCACAACTGCATGTACTGAACTGCATGTCTGTCCCCAGATTCATTACGCGGTGAAGATAGGTGTTAGGGCTCTTGCAATCAGTTTGAAGATTCTGACGGAGGCATCTAGACGACGAGGCAGAAAGGGAAACAAAACACTTGAAAACACCAAAACATCATAGAAACCAATGTGTACTATGTTCAACCCAATGCTTTGTAAAGCTGTAGTTTTATCAGTCACACAAATGTCATGCTTGTATATATGTCAGCAAGATTGTCACCAATTACAGCTATATTACTTTCATATATTTTTTTATTGCAATATATAGCCTTTATTTTTTTATTTTACAAAATGCACTGTAACTGAATAATTTAATGCAAATGCATTAAAAAATCATTGTGTTCATACCATCATGATGTTTGCACTGTTTGAATCGTTTGGTTGATGAAGTTTTAGAAATGTAGGCTTACGTAGAGTGGCTCCAGGAGAACTATCTTCTTCCACACACACATACATACACACATCACTTCAAGTCATTGGCCTACAGGTCTGCTTACAACGACCAGACCCAGCGATCATGCAAGAGCGCATCCCAGTGGACAAGATAAGAAAATGTATGAATCCACAAAAGACCATATTACACACTACGAACCATATATACAAATATTTTAAATAAACAGATCTATATACACAAAATGTGATTTCTGTATAATACCCCAGTCTGGGGTTATGTCTCTGAGCCATAGAGACCGCCCTGGTCTGAAGATTCCTAAGTGTAGTGTGGCGTTTTAGAATTTTTAATTGGATCTGGTTTTGGCTACAAAGAACAGCGAATTACGGGCAATAATTATGACAATAATTATGACGTCGCCAATAGTCTGTCTTCCAAAACAAGACATGGAAGGAGCTGCATCCAGTGAAGAGGTCGCATCACTTGTGTGCAGAGATGTGACCCTGAAAGGTATAGCGGAAAATGATATTCGTGAATGAGTAGAACCATTGTAACAGTTATAATATTAATGCGATTATTTAATTTTGTAGGTAACGATGAGTGATAAGAATTTGGAAGAGGAGGAAGGCGACGAGGACACATTTTTTAAGCATGTATGTCGAGTTCTTATTTACTATCCATAACATTCAAAGCACTGGGCTATATACTATTTGCAATAGGTAGACTCTAACTTAAAAAAGAATAAATAACCCAATGTTTATAATTCGTATTAGATGTGTTTCCCTTTTCGGAAGATACATCCACATTATTTTTCTTGATTTAGATGTAAATCAATAACGACCTCAAGGCATAAATCGGCTCGGGGTTCTGCTAATAACTTCCATACTTGTGCTTTCAGGAGGAGACGTCAATGTTTATGTCATGGCTGCTATCAAGTACCCTGACAACCAAAAAACTGTTTTTAATTTTGTCGCTGTTAAATTGCATTTTCCTGACGGCGGTGTTGGCAACAGATTTCATGTTTCACTTTGAGCTAAGGAACCATCGTTTCCCCAGTCGCTCCCATACAGAAGCTATTCTGGTAACTTTTTGGCAACTTTAATGGATTAATGATAAGCCATGCATGCGCTCTGGCACCACCAATCCCATTGCTAGATCTTATATTTGAGTACATTATCATACGTATCATCCGCATGTCATTTTTTTTGTGACCATGCCATTTGTTTCCTCTTGCAGATGTACCACGTTGTGAACTTCCATTGGGCATTACTGGCAGCAACATACTCTTTTCAGACTGGCAATAAGAGAATGGGCTACTTGTCTTCAGCAACAGTTTGTAAGTTTCAGATTTCAAGCTATTCCCTGTGTGTCTGCCTGATTAAAAATGCAGTGTTTTTCAAAAGAGTTAGGCAATTGTCATAATTTTCTTCCATTTCTTCATCCTCTAGTTTTCAACCTGTGCATTTTTGCCTCACGATGTGGTTTTGAGTTTATGATGATGCAGTTCAGAGAAGAAGAATTCTAAGGGGAACTGCGGATCTGCCTGTCTGACCACAGCTATGAATCCGTTCAAATGGATGTTATGACCATCCAGAGTGACCCAAGAAGTCTTTGAAACCAACACACACAACACCTCATCTATACCCAAACCATATGTAAACCACAAATAAAGTACACAAATGAGGGTAGAGACATTTCATGTATGGAAAGGTCATTATTTAAAACCAGAAACTTAAAGAAAACAAAGTCTGGGTGCTAAGGGTCAGTCATTTTACAAATGCAATCATTGCACAGATGTGTTATCCCTGCAAAAATAAAATGAACTTAAATAAAAATGGTAAGTAAATAAACAAAAGTGGCAGCAGGTACAGCATATTGTGTAATTTCATTTGCATTTCAGAGCCATACATGTGTTAATATGAATCTGATTAGGTAGGGGAAAAGAATAACCGTTTCTACATTTCACAATGAAATGTCCAACTATCCAAGAGTGTAAAACATGAATGAAGTAATCAGTATAAAGACATATCCCATCCCCCTACTTTCCAGTAGACTATTATAAAGCTTTTTGAACTCAATCTCCTAAAAGACCTAATATAGGGCCATTTATGCCCAATTAAAGGCATTTCATTGTAATGTTCTCGTATATGGTTACATAAAACAACTGCATTTTTGTTGAATGTATTCCGAAATAAGTTATACATATTCACATCATACCAAATTGCATTTATAGTCTGCATAAAACCATGTACCATGGTTAATAGTCGTTGGAGCAAAGGAAATGAAATTTAGCAAAGTTTACTGGTGTACAATGATATACTTTCTCAATGTAGTGAATTGTAGTCTTTTACTTCTCCAAGAATGTAACCCATATAGAAAGTAGGGAAAGAAAACAGAAAACAGTCCAAAACTCATTAGGCATAAAATAGGAGATACGATCAATAGCACAACATGGGTTTAAAAGTGGGATTAAAAAAAAAAAAAACAAGTATCCCTCATGAAAAATATGAGCTATTGACCTGTCTAACCAGGAGAGACATTTCCAAACTAATCAGTTTGAGTGAATGAAACCCATGTGCATGTAGAATTAATAAACCAATAAAGGTGTAGTAGTGTTGGAGGCATGACTGTGTTTGAAATTGAATAGGTGCTGCAAGTATTGATACACACTGTAAATATCTCCATGGAGACTCTGTGTGGGCAGCACTGCCCCCTCCCCTATACGTTCCAGCCAGGGAGCCTCGGTTTCCTGCACACGGTCCAGAGGCTGAGTCACTGCTATGCTGGTCCCACCAATAAAAGCTTTGAAGAAAACCTGCAGCTGTCAGCACTCGACTTCTAACCGAGGAACCGAGAGCAGGAGAGCGGAAGAAGAAAAGAGAGCCAGTCACATGGGGCCCACCCGAATGTTGGGGTTGAGCATCGGATCCAGGTTGGGGTCAGATTCTGCCGAGGCCCGACCCAATTTGGCCATGATAATGATCAGGGTGAAGAATCCGATGACACCGACCAGCAACAGCATGAAGACCCTCTGCTTCAGTGTCAGGGCCTTCCTCTTTCCACCCGTGCGGTTCCTTTGTAAACAAAGGAACAATAAATTATATGTTTTTATCTCTCTTGACAATACAATTCTCTTTTCTGATTGGCTGATGAGGTGGGAATTAACTTTGTATAACTGGCTACCTCTGAAGTAGATCTCAAAATTTTGAATCACCATTCCATATCAATGCGCTTATGAATGGTAACTATGACAACTCTCGTAGCCAAATTACCGGTTAAATGTTCTACTTTTTCTTAAGGCATGTTAGTAGCAAATCAAACATTTATTTCAGTAGGTCATGCATATAAAAATTAGACCATAAATACAAACAGGAGATAAAAGGGATAACCGCCTCCGAGGTGACCAGTTCCGTGGAAATAATGAGTTGGTGGAGGCAACTCCACTTCGCTTCGCGTCACAGAGTTCTTTGCCTCCACCTCGCCATTATTTCCAGGGAACTGGTCACCTCCTTGGCGGTTATCCCTTACATATGCCTGAAAAGTCGCAGGTTCAGGGATGGGATTGGCAAAGGCCAAAAAAGCAGGAAAACATACAGAGCACATAGTGCGGTGTGGCAACAAACCGGCCATCACACACTCACAGTAACATCATTTTTATCTTTCAACAAATAGTGTGATATGCAATTATTTAGTTATGTGATATGTAATTATTTTATTATTTATGCAATTATTAGTGTGCAAGTACTACTAATGGGAATGCGTTATGGTTACAGTAGATTTACACATTTTCAGGTTGGAAAATCAGGAATTCCTGATTAATCTGGAAACATCACACGTAAGAGGTTCTCAAGTAATGTGTACTATATGACCGTAATTGCACACAGTGTAACTGAACTGAGGCTAACATTAATTATTCAATTTAGTTTTTTTCTAAAGTGTGGGAAAAATCCATCAGCTTTACTTAACACAGGGGCTCTTACTTGATGATTTGAGCAAACCAACTCAGAGCTGGACGCCGCCTGTACTTATCGTCATCAAAGTCAATCTGAGTCACGGAGGAACCAGAGTCTCGTGTGTCATATACTTTTCTTGGAGATGAGGCTAGGTACACAAAAAAAATAGACACAAAAATTTTTTTTTTTACAGAGTACACTGCCTTAATAACATAATACTGTCTTAAACTGGAAGACTTATTTGTTTAGAACTGAGCCAAACGCAAAATACGTTAACATTTAACAGTACATATGCAGCGTGTGGTGAAAGGTGCGATACCTGAACTTATAGTGATAGAGTCGCTGGTGGTTGCAGCTATCACATTAACGACCGAGTGGTCCGTTGTGGTATGTCTCCCGTTGTTTTGAATGGCCACCTCCTCTTGTAGCTGGGCCGCGGTGGGGCTTGGGTCAGGGCTGTATGTGTGTGTGGGATATGCTGTTGCAGCATAGGTTGCTGTGGGCTCCACGGCGGGGGCTAGTGCAGAAGGACACAGAGTAGAGTGCACCTTTAATGCTAATGAGTAAGTGGTGAGGAGGTTGTGTATGCTCCATCTCACTGTGACGTAGCGTTCCATAGTAATTCAACCGAGAGAAAGAGGTGTGTTCATGCCTGTGCCTGTCCCATAATCTCCCCACACCTTTCCCGTCTATCTACAGTGGCACAATGACTTAGTGCTATGTTTAGCACACATTATCCTGCTGAATATTAAATAGGATCATGTCCACATACAACAGCCACTATGGCAACACCCCAGTGAGCCATGGAGGTGTGTGGAGCTCACTGATAGCCTGGACAGTAGCTTTGTTTGTTTAGTCCATTTCAACACCAAAACTGAAAAACCTCCAGCTAGACACCCCTCCTATACTACAAAAAACCCACACCGCTATATTTCCATGATTGATTTTTGTGACATGCACTCCACAGAAACCATTATCAAGCCTGAAGGGAGGAGCAATCAACACTTTAGAACAATGACGGGAAAACTGGCTTCTGAAGCTACAATCCTCATATCATCATATATAACACATCACCTGGTTTTGTGTGTGCAGTTCAGGCAGGTAATGCCACTAATTCCCCCATGTTGAAGAGCTGTCTTGATTAGAATAAGTTGATTTAAGTGGACCAAACATGTGGTACCAGATTGTTTTCAGCTTCTGAAACCAGGTTGCCCATCACTGCCTTAGAAAGTGATAGAATGTAGTACTAATAATAGAAAAAAGATACAAATTACAAACAGAGGTCACCTACTGTCAAATGTGGACCAGTCACTGTAATCTGTGACATCATTTGTGGTGCTGTTTTGTGTCTCTGGTGCCTCTTCAATCTTGAGCCGAACAATTACCACAAACACAGCACACAGGTCATTACAACATACCCCTCTTCATACCTTACATCTAACTATACATGTTATTTTACAATTAAACCAAAGGCTGTCAAACATTTCTCTTAGCGATAAGGCTAGGTAGACATAATATGACACAAAAAAGGAACATTATTTAGGATAATTTTTTTCAAAAATGCTTCTCTAAGGCTCTCAAAGCTTTCTTTGAGATCTCACCAGTGGCAAGCCCAGGCCAGCTCTTGCCCAGTTGACAGAGGACAGCTGCTCTCTCAACGTGTCTGCGACTGGGCTGGCCAGGTTAGGGGGCGGGAAGACTGGGCCTTGACAGGAGGGGCACTGGTACCCGGCTGGGGCCGTATACAGGGGTAGCCGAGCCGCCAGGTCATTCAGACATGACCAGTGAAACAAGTCTGCAATTTCAAGATACAGATAAACATTAGTAAGGTTCCCCACAGTTGGAGTAAAAAAAATATTTATTTTTATATGATGACATTAAATTATATTATGTGATGCCCTACAGAATCTGAGTCAAATATTGCTAATGTATTTTAACAGTATATGCACATGCTTAGGAACAGTGTTAGCCTAGTATTGTAAGATTAGTTAATCAATCCAAATCTGAATTAAATACAAATCATCAACCGTTCTGGGGTGTGATTGTATGTGGGAAGAAACTGCCTGTATCTGACAGTTTCATCATACAGAACTGTGTACAGCCAGAGATCACAGGCATGGGCATAATGGTAATCAGTGTGATCAGTTATCATTGTATGGTTAAGACTTGTATGCTGAACAGTTTATGTTCTTTGCTCTTCTTGATGTTTTTTATAGTTAGCATGTCATTTGCAAAGAAGTAGGGGTACTAGATTAAAAGTAATGGTAGTAGTTAAAAAAAAAAAAAAACACCGTTTATCTTACCATAACAAACCAGTCTCACAGTGTCCTGCGCGCTGAGTGGATTGCTGCACAGGGAGCAGTTAGGATTGTAGTCACTGTCCTGTAGCCATTGTAGGTATGACTGCACTATGCACTGGTGACAACAGATGTGAAAGAGAGAATCACTACCTGTCAGTAGACACTAGTCACCGTATGTTAAGTTATAATGAATTGAAAAGGATCTTTCACCGACCTTGTTGTGATTAGACACAAGACAGTGTTCACAGACGTTGACACGATGCTCAAAACAGAATAGGTTGGTCACCTTCCTCTTCGGACACTTGCAGAGACCCATGACCTGTCTTTAAAGCTAAGCAAAAACATTTTGAAGATAAAACTTAGTTACCTGTTTGCGATCTTGCAGCTACTGACACAAACATAGCGATCAAGAAGGACTTGGTCTCTATGTCAATGTATTCCAATAACATCAATTGTAATGACACGTTTGTTATTAATTAAAATCAGAAGCAACAAGATGCAGCACAATTCGAAAACAGGGGTTAGCGAGCTAGCTGGTTAGCTACTTCAGGTAGCCATAGCTAACTAAACAGTTTAGGACAGATATATGAGAATGTAAAATGACACAAACAAAAAGCTCAAATACCAGAGGAATGTAGGGTCTCTGATGGTCCCGGGCAACACCTCGAAGTATAAAACTATGTCTTAATCCAGAATGTAGCCAAGTAGTTATACGGAACTAGCTGGTAGGCATTTTTGCAGTCATATTTTGCCACGTCTCTTCCGCTATTGTCGCATCTCATTTGACGTCAGTCGTACGTGTATGGGTGTGGACATAGACATATGTATAGTATGTCTATGGGTGTGGAGGCCATTGAGGGGAAAGGGATTATGATAACAGATTATCTCCACTCCAAAACTAGAAATAAGAATGATGCACTGGCACAATTTACCATACAATTCCTTTACTAGGACAAAGGCTTAAATTGTATTATTAATTCCAACCATTTGCTAGCTCTACAGGCTATTTTTATTTTTTATTTTTTATCTATTTTTTATCTCATATCTTATAGCCTATGTTTTTTTTCTTTTCCTATATTAACAGTCCTACATTATTTATTTCTCACATACATGTATAAACATTCCACAATAGCAGAGTTTAGGGTGAATAAGGTAGGCTCTAGGCAGACACAAAGTCAGCATGCCACAAACATTTGTCTCCAACTTGTGCGGGTAATAGGCTATACCGGTACGTCTAATTGAAGTGTAAGTGTCTGGTGCTATGCATGCCCAAGATCTGGTTATATAGGCTGCTGGTACCACAGACAGCAGAGGCTGGTACAGAAATTCTTTCAGGTTGGCATCATATGACACGAGCTATGGAGCGGTCAGTTGGTAGTTGCTCTGTCCTTGATTGTAGATTTAATTGGGTCTTTGATGAATACAGTTCTGCTATTTTATCCTAACTGTTAGCATATGTTATGGGTGGTATTTTTTTTTTATCAGAATTCAGTCTAGACCTTTTATTTTAAAGGAATTACATGTTTTAATGTTTAACTGTTAATATGTATGCAACTAAAACAAAATAATATGAGCCTGCTGTCATGTATTGAACTCAAATTTATTTTGTGTGAGACCTTGTAAGCCTACAGGTTCTCGGGATGATGCATGTTGCATTGCAGCTTGACTTTAGAATCCGTCTGTTTTAACAATTTTTTTAAGTGTTTAAAGATTCAATTTTAAGAATTTAAAGACTCAAACATATTTTCACAGGTGTGAATTGTCAATGCGTTTGTGTTGGTTGTAATGAATGTCCTGTCATTGGATTATATAATAACCTTATGTGACTGTAGGTTTTTTATGTGTGGGTGTGGGTGTATGTGTGTCTATATACTGTATCAGTGTATTATATTGTAAGTATATTTTCTTATATGTACAATTGGACCTTGAGTCTGTAAATAAAATTATGTTTATATTTATTATAATAACTTTGTTTAGACATCAAGGTATCACTGTGACAAAGCCCTCGATTGTCTTTGCAAGAGGGTCATGCTAGTGCAATAATGACATTGATTAGTGGAGAAGACTTCTGGTCTGTAGCACCAATTGCAGTTCTTTCTCAATTTTGTGACATGAATATCATGTATTAAAACCTTTTCATGTTTGCTGACATGCCATCAGACATTTTTTTTTAAAGAAACATCGCTTAAAGTTGTTTCTAAGCAGAAGGGTTGCAGATGTTTGCAATGGTTGTTCAGTCATTGTCATTATGTATAGTTGAACCTGCCATGGTGGAATTCCTTATTGGAATTCAATAAGACATGTAATTATTCTCTGCCCTATGGGCAAACATGAACCATTGACCAAAAGAGGCATAGAGGTCAGTGTAGAACACATGTTCATTACACGAATCAAAGCGGAAATACAGCAAAGATTTTTATTTGGCTGGTGAGTCGAGCGTAAATAACACGTGTAATTGACTCTCAAACCATTCTAACAAATTGTTAACTTTTTTTAAAGTGGGATTCATACAGATTCTCTTATTTTAAGTTTGACTGTTTAGCCTCACACTAGATAATAAACACATGCATTCAAAAAGTAAACGTTTCAATATATAGTAATACAATAGTGAATAAATAGTAATATAAATGTGATTTGTAAAAATTAAACAAATGAATGAAAACTTTTGTTTGTGGTGCTAAATTCTTGTGATATGTGCAGCATGTATTCATTTGGGAATAACATAAACACAGTGCTCTTCGGCTCAGTGATCCCAGGCCTAGAAAATGCAAAAGAATGCAAGGCACTCAAGAGGATACAAGTAAAAAGCCTCTGATTCATGTTTTTGGGCTTGCTAGAGAAACATGTACTGTTAACTAGCCAAAAAATATAAATTAAACTTTACTTGTATCCTCTTGAGTGCCTCAGATTTTTTTTCCGTTTTCTAAGCCTGGGATCACTGAGCCGAAGAGCACTGGAGGGACTCCTGGCAAACTGTTGAATTTACACAGCCACCGATATTTAAAGAGTGTCTGGGGGTCCTGCACTTCACTAGTTTTTATGTAGCAGGGATCTGTGCTTGGGGCTGCTGAGGCTGTTTATCGGCTTTATTGACAGATGTCCTTCACGCCCTTCTGGGCACTGGAAAAATCAGCCCTATCAGATGAAGGGGCGAAACCTCTGTGAATAAAACACATGAAACAAACTGTGGTCTTTGTCATTTGGATGGATCTGTTGCATTAAATAGAGCTCTCTATTACACAGTACAGGGGATAATTTGTTGTTGTTTAAAGTAGTTGTTCAATCACTGGATTAACCATATTGTTAGTGCATTGGTTGCATTCAGAGGGCTTTCCAATTCTGTTGATTTTCTAAAATTGTTTCCAAGGTGAAGGTAAGACTAACTTATTTGTTATAGTCTACTTAATTACATATTACTGTGGACTTTTTTAATCCTTTCAAAAGAACTGCTGCATCAGCTTTTTATGAAGGAACATCTGTCTGATGTATAAGGATAAGCAACATGTTCAGTATATTTTGTTTACAAATATGGAAAAAGTTAAATACAGTTTTTAGAATAAAACGTTGGCCTTAAAACAGTTTATTATTAAAGAACAAAGAACAAAGAGGATGGATACTCTAATTAAGCTATATTTGATTTTATTTTAGTTTTATGCAGCTGCAGTAAGCGTTATAGTTAATGTAACATATCAAACACAAAACATATTACTAGTCACATTTTCTATCAATCAGAGAAAGTAATATAACACACCAAAAGAAACTAGGAAAGTACAGCTAGGAAAGTACCTCAATTAAATACCTCCAATCCAATTACCTCAAGGGCAAGCGTACGCTTGAGGAGATGGCCCACCACCAGACGGCCCACCACCAGGCAACCCACCACAGCCAGCACCACCACCACTCTCACCCCCATCCCCATCCACACCACCATCAGCAAGAGCACCACCATCACCACCACAGGGATTCACACGGGAAAGATGACCAGGACAACCATCAGTGAGTAACTGCCTGCTATTTCTACCTTTTCTTGAACGCAATACATCTACTCTCTTCCTGCCAACACTAAAAAGACTACACAATTTCTTTCAGTTCTTCTGAGACTGGACAAACTGTAGGAGGCACGCACCACACAGAAATATATCTGGTCACGTTTAGGAAAAGTCATCAAATCTCATTTTTAATTTTTAATTTTAGGGGTTTCCTCTGCAGTTAAGTGACTCTGCAGCCTGGACCAAAGACAACACTAAAGACATTTATGTGCATTCTATTGTAATATATGACTATGTTTTAGAACTAAACTTCATATCACATCGCATAAGTCTTAGGAAAATTAATTTGATTTTCAAGAAACAGGTTGCTTTGGTAATATTATCACAAAAATACAACAGCTTTAACTTGAATAATTTACTGAATTTGATTAACATACTAGGTTTTCAGATTTCTGCTAAGGTAATGATGTTGTTTTGTACCAGCATAAAGTATTTTTTAAGTATTTGTACACAAAATGTATTAATAATTGTATTTTTGATAATTGATGTTCACCAATTACTCATTTCCTGTGCATCTGCACTACAAAGCAGTAATCACAAACATCATTATGTATATGTTCTCACTGCAGCCATGTAAAATCGGAACGTGGTAGCGTTCGCCACCGTCACCATAGCCACCACAGCCACCACAGCCACCACAGCCATGAGCATCATCACGATAAAGCCCATCATGGACCCTCTGACCATCACCACCATCTCCACCATCACCATAAACATCGATGTCACAGTCAAGGCATCACTTCCCATCCCTCACTTACCTCCTCCAACTCCTCTATTAGCTCCTCCAGTTCATCTGACACCTCCAGTTCTTCAGGTTCCTCTGGGTCGTCGTCCTCCTCCACAGGTTCCAGCTCCAGTTCTTCCTCTTCAAGTTCTTCTTCTTCCTCATCCTCCTCCTCCTCCACCTCCTCTTCCTCATCATCCTCTTCATCCTCTTCGTCCTCCTCACCTTCCAGCTGGTCCTCAGAGAGCAGTCTGAATGAGGCAAGGTTTTCAAAGAAGAAAACTCAGGGACAGAGACCCAAACATTCACTCTCTATGACAGATATCTCTGGGGGAAAGCAAGGCTTTGACAACAATGATGAAGATTCATTGCCTTTACTGGAGGATGAGCATGTGCCCAGGAGGCACAAAAGAGAATCTTCACACCATAAAAGAGCGAAAAAAGTCTTGAAAAACGATGACGGAGGAAATATGCGGAAGACTAAGTCAATGGAAGTTCTGCCCCATCAGGATGACAAGCAAAAGAAAGAAGATGAAGATGAACACGTGACTCAAAAGAGGAAGGATCAAGCCAAAAAGAATCTAACGAGAGAGAAGATGAAGTTCTCTGCCTTCTTGAACGAGATCACCAGACAGGTGTTGAGTCCCTCCCGCCTTAATTCCCTTGGAGTCAGCAACGCCCCCAGGTCACCGAGTCCTGGCCAGACCTCCAAGTCCCCCAGGTCAGAATCCAAGCCAGGAAGTAGAACAGGCAGTCGTTCACGCAGTCGACCAACGAGCGTTGCGTCTTTGGCCAATAGCACCACCACTCATACGAGAAGGCGCTCACACTCTAGCAGCCACCCTCATTCCCGTAAACAGTCTTGCTCCAGCAAGCATTCCCATTCAAGCAAGCACCACTCGAAACCACACCACCAACATAAGCATCACCACCACCACCACCATCACCACCATCCACACACTTCGAAAGGCCATCATCACCGTCGTCATGGCAGCCCCAGCAGTCAGAGTGATGCCAGCTCTTGTCCCTCACTGAGTCGGTCCTCAAGCATGACGCATAGTAGCAGGGGACGCAAGCATCACCACAAAGGCCACTTGACAGATGGAACCACCACTAGTTCTGGGACGATGATTCCACGCCAAACGAAACACTCCCATTCCCGTTCATCGACACCCCACAGCCACCGTCACTCCTCTCGCCACCATTCCCCCTCTCCGTCCCATCACCATCACCACCACCACCACCATCACCACAAGCAGAAAGGCCACCACAGCCCAGATCAACACCACCATCACACCCGACGTCCCTCTCACCATGGATCCAGTCACCACCACTCCCACCACACCGAGGCTCATCATCATCATCATCGTCCACCTCTCTCTCGTCGTTCCTCCTCTCATTCCCTTACGTCTTACTCTTCCTCTCATCCTGATATAGAACCTCATGAAGCGCACCACCACCACCATCACCATCACAGGTCCCACCACAAGTCGCCCCACCACCATCATCCACACAGCGATGAGCACGAGGCTCACCACGCTCACAGTCGTGCAGAGTCCCACCATCATAAATCACACCACAAGCATTCACACCACCTTAAGGGTGATCATCACCACCATCACCACCATCACCCAAAAGCTGAAGACCACCAAGAGTCTTCTTCACATCACCATACAGAGACTGAACACCATCACACCCATTCAGGTAATCACCCCCACCACCATACGCATTCGGATCACCATCAGCACCAACATGGCCAACATCACCATGACCCTGAGCGCCACTCCTCCTCGGGTCATCACCATCATCACCACCATTCAGAATCTGAACACCATCAACCCCACTCTAGCCATCACCACCACAAGCATGACCATGGACCAGAACACAATCACTCCCACTCGGAATCGGAACACCATCATCAGTCTCATTCAGACGATCATCACCCCCACCCAGGATCTGAACATCACCACTCTGGTGACCATCATCATCACCATCACCCAAAGTCTGACCACCATCACCACCATTCTGATAATCAACACCATGAACACCACGGTTCAGAACACCATCACTCCCATTCTGATGGTCACCATCATCACCATCATCCAGAATCTGAACACCATCACCACCACGAACATCACCATGGATCTGAACACCATCACTCACACTTAAGTGATCTTGATCACCCGGAATCTGAACACCAGCACTCTAGTGATCACCAGCATGAGCATCACCATGGATCTGAACACCATCACTCCCATTCTGATGGTCACCATCATCACCATCACCCAGAATCTGAACACCATCACCACCACGAACATCACCATGGACCTGAACACCATCACTCACCCTCAAGTGATCTTGAACACCCGGAATCCTCACACCACCATTTCCAACATCACCATGGATCAGAGCATTCAAATGATCACCATGACCACCACCATCACCCAGATTCTAAACACCATCACCACCATTCAGGTCATCACCATCATCACTCCTACTCAAGTGATCCTGATCATCCTGAATCTGAACACCATCACCTGCACTCTGGCCATCACCATCATGAGCATCACCATGGATCTGATCACCACCACCATCACCCAGAGTCTGAACACCACCACTCGAATTCAGATCATTCCCATCACCATCATCCAGAATTAGAACATCATTCCCACTCAGGAGATCATCATCACCAACATCATTCCAAACACCACCACCACCACCATCGCCATGATTCTGAGGATTCTGAGTCTGTTTTTGAATCACATCACCGTCACCATTCCCACTCAGATTCACAACATCACCACCACCATCACCACCACGACAGTCACCACAGCCCACACGGACACTCACCGAGGCACCACTCTCCCAGTCATAGACAAACATCAACCACAAGCCATTCAGGTGGGGAGTTCGAACCACAATCTAGTTCCTCCAGAGGCACAGCAAGCCCCACAAGCCAAGATGATCAGTCAACATCCACTTACATGGGTCCTCCACCAGCCTACAGAGTAAGTGATTGCATTAGGTCTTTATGGTAGCATAGCAAATGCTGTTTCATCTCATTCGGTACTCTAGTTAACGATGGAATATTTTCACATATGTGACAACTGGGCACACTGGGCTGATTATGTATTCTTATGGGTTCATATCTTACACCAAATGCAAAGAAAGTGCAACCATGTGATTGGGCATTGGCGGCCTGGTGGTTAAGGTATCAGACTTGTGACTACAAGATCACAGGTTTGAATCCACCAAGTGCTAGTAGTGCCACTAAGGTACTCTGAGCATGGTACTGTCCCCACACACTGTTCCCCGGGTGCCGTTGTCATGGCTGTCCCCGCTTACATGTGTGTGATGGGTTGAATACAGAGTCAATTTTGTTGTGCACACTGTGTGCTGTGCTGTCATGTGTCATGTAATCACAATGACACGGGGTGCTACTTGTTTTTGTTTGTTTATAAATTGGAAATTTAAAAATTGGAATCCAATTAAAATCCATGTGCAGTCTTTGAGTTGCCACACAAAAACACCAAAATAATGAATTGTTTGTTTCTTGTCTTTTTTGAGAATTGAGGACCAAACAAGGGGATTTGTGTAAATATTGACTTGTGTTTAATTTGTGTACTACAGGACAGCTGCCCCGAGGTGGAAAAAATAAGGTGAGTCTGACCGCTGGCTAATTTGTCTTGGCAAGCACAGATCCTTGAAACAAATAAAATAAATAGTAACCTTGAGGGCAAATGAGTGTCAGTGACAGTCATACACTGCCAACACAATTACAGTAATTCGACGCTAATTGCCAGCTTGTACGTCCATGAAAAGGACAACCTTCAGTTGTAGACATTTGCAGACTTTATATGTGTTGTTGATATTGTGAATGATGGAACATTGCTCTCTTTTTTTACATTTCTTCTGATCTCTTGTAAACAGGATTCTTCAAGAGCAGAATGAGGACCTCCACCATACTTTACTCCAGACAGCTGTGCGAATGGAGTGCATGGGGGCTGAATTTAATACTAGCCACCAGCTCCTGGAGAGCGAGCTACAAAGAGCTCGAGTGGAGCTCAGCGGCCTCATGGATAGATTCAAGAAGTAGGTATTATTGGCATAGATCTTTTGTGTATTTTGCTCCATTCTCTCATATATTGTAAACAAATGTAAACAATGTATGTAAAAAAATACCTATTTATTAAAAACACAAGATTTTTGTGTCTAAAAAATGTTTTTGCTTAATGGACCCTCTTCTCTGTGGCTTTTCAGTCTGCAGTCAGATTCCTTGGGTTCCCACAACAGTAATCGCCCTCTGGACAAGAAGCTTCATTGTTTGGTGAGATTCCTTTGTACCAGTTTTGTCAAATGATAAGAGTTCTGTGATATCAAATGTTCAGATAAATAATACAAACTGTAGATGTAGGCCTACCACATGAAATAGCTTGAAATAGCTTGACCCATTACACAAATAAATAAAAAACCCTGTTTACCTTGGACTTCATTTCCCTATAAATTTATACCTTGCTCTCTCTTTCCCCCACTCTCTGGTGATCATTAGGCTGAACATATAGATGAGGAGCGAGATCGTTTGAACCAGCGCATCTCAGAGTTGACAGAGCAGCTGGCAGTAGCCAAGACGACCATCCACAGCCTGGAGGCTATTAACGTGAGAACTCAATCTCCTCGTGGTGAAAAGATCTGTCCACGAAAAATACCGGCAACAAAAAAAAAGCGTGCACGTAATGAGAACAGAGCACGGGGAGGTTCAGGCACACCGATGAAATGAAATGAGCTTCGTTCTTCCTCCCCTCTCTCTTCCCTGTGGGTGTTTGTCAGACAGTACAAGATGGATCCACAAGTGTTCTAAACTAAGAGTGTCGCACTGTTTTTCAAACCCTGTCCCCCAGACAGCTTCTCTACTTTTTCAACAGTCAAAGAGAAACAATACTGAATAAATTAGCCATACATATAGATGGACACTCACAAAATCCTTCCTTTACACACAGTATATTACTATAGTCTTCCTGTTTTTTTTTTTTATAATCACTAGTGTCTGTCAGAGTTTGTCTGTCTCTGTCCACTCATTTCATTTCACACCAAATCCTCCATGAATGCTTGATTTAGTTTGTGACATGGATGGATTTGGAAAGGTGCTGTCATGCAATTCAATGAGATAGCATTTTATTCAATACTGTTCTATTCATGTCACCTAATGACTTGACCAATACAAATATGAAGCTGAAAATGAAACATCCCCTGTTATCTGTGCCCTGCATCTCCACGTGTTGTCCAGATGCCAGATAGTGGCCTGTGGATGTATTGATTTTTTCCGTATTGAACTGAACATGTAGACTATTTGATTAGTTAGCCTACCTCTTCATCATCCCCTTAGGTAACAACAGAGTTGCAGGGAGCCACGGAAAAACAATTACAGTCAGATGACGCTGAAAATCAGCTTGCGCTCCCAACCACACTCCCTCCTGTCCAGTTCATGGACCACAACCATTATGGCAATACTGGAGATGACCAACCACTGGGACCTGTTCCAGAGGAATCTGAATCTGATTGGTCAGAGATGGGAGATGAGGGGCGTCGCTGCATGCCGATTGGCCATCACAAAAGCACGGCCATCTTGACCTGGATCCAAGGCCACCATGGCCGCTGGGTGGAGGGAGACACCGAGAGCGAGTCGGGTGGCGAAGAGGTCATCCGTCAGTGTCCTAATCGCCCACTGCAGATACCCCATCTCCAGTTCACCATCCACCCGGAGACCTTAACCATCCCTTTGGCCGATGTCTGCCCAACCTCCTTCCAACAGTCCCATGGTGAGCATACGGAAAAGGAAGAAGAGGACAAATACCGCTCACTGCCATCCCGGAAGCTGGCCTCGCCCATCCGCATCCTGTCAGCCAGCACGGAGAAGATCAGTGACGTGGGGCTGAAACTGCAGGAGCGTCTGACAGGTACCGAGGCCATGATGGACCTCCAGCATCCCAAGGGAGAAGCCAGTGGGCACATCAAGGAGGAGGAGGAGGAGGAGGAGGGGGAAGCCAAGGTCAACTGGAGAGAGGCCCATGGGCATGGGGTGGATGGAGATGGAGATGGAGGTGGAGGTGGAGGTGGAGGTGAAGGTAGTGTGTGTGGTGTAGAGCCTGCGGCCAACCTGAGCCCCTTTCAGGAGGCTGAGAGATTGCTCCACCATTACGTCAGCCAGGCACCATCAGTGGTGGCAGAAGAGGTGCTTAATGGGGAGAGAACCAAGCTCTAAGTCTGAATGCCAAGCTCTAAGTCTGAATGCATTTCTAGACTTGGGGGTGAGGGGTGGGAGGTGATTTGGGATGAGGGGTGAGAGGTGATTGGGGGTGGGGGCTGACTGGGGTGAGGGTGGATGTGTGGGGAGGGTGGATTATGAATACTATCTAAAACAAAAAATCTAATACATTTTACAGGAAGTGGAATAGACTTCAAAGGGGAATTAATGCCACACAAAATGAGCCATTTTTACCCATTTGAAGCAGCTTAACAACCAAAGTAAACATTTCACTAGGCCGTGACTACAGAGGGTTCGAGACACTGCCATCTTTGCTTGCACATGTGCCGCGCATAATCTGGCAGGGTTTCTCCCGCCATAATCAAAGATCCATCCTGTGCTCGCTCTGCACACTACACTGGGAGCAGCTTTGATGTCCCCCAGAGACGCCTTCAAACAGGCAGCGCAGCACTTTGGTTCATTCCATTGCTCTTGGATATGCTGGCCTACTTCGGCCTCTCATGTCATCTGAGTGGAGATCTCACAAGCAAAAAACCCTCACAGTTTGTCACAGTGTACTACAAGGCAAGATAATAAAGAGACAGGTCTTTCTCGGTGGGTAGAAAGGCAGTGAAGATGAAAGTGAAACAGAGTCACCAAATGCACTGCCATATAGTTATTTGTAACTTCAGCAACTAAAGATGAGTTAAATATGAATGTGAATAGCAACGTTTTGTTAAAGAATCAATGTAGTGGCAACTAAAGAGAAATCAAATGAAGCTATATTTATTTGTATGAGCTAAACACAACACAAAATGGTGGACTGACAAATGACCAAAAAATCTGTTGCACATTTTTCAAAGCAAATGATAAAGGTGTGGGTGAGGTTGTCCTTTAAGACTTTATTTTGTTATTATGACGAGTTCTAGCAAAGCCTGCACAAGAACCATGACCATCACCTGACTGCAGTACTACCGTACAGGGATGAATAACGTCATTTTTGGGGATATAAAGGTTCATCTGCTGAGATATTAAAGAATTGATAATGAATTGATATGAATGACGTTCATTTATATTAGAAATGTCTTGCACACCCTATTTAATAATATAATCTTAGAGCATTAGCTTGTTCCTGTATATATGTGTACATGTTCTCATATTTGCTGTGCTGAGAAGTGTTTAAACTGAGTAGAACATAGATGTACTATTTCGTAGAAATGCTATACACTGCTACTACTATAAAACTTATAATCAGGCCACCCATAGACATGTTAGGAATGAGCTATACACTTAAATACAGTATTTAAATACCAATACACTTATAAATACATTACTCCTATCACTGCATTTTAAAATTAATGTGGGCTCACATGGATACATGTGATAATAATGACAGAATTTAAAAACTAAAACTGAGCCTATGTAAAAAAATGTGACTTCTCTGTAAGGAGGCCACTGTGATTTGCCGAATCGCAATCTTAGCAACAGAGATATGTACTGTTTGCATTTAGACTGAGGCACTATTTTGAACACTGCGTTCCAGACAGAATGTGAATCTCGTGTTCCCAAACTGAGCGCTCCTGCATTTAACTTTAGGGGACAAAACATGCAATCCTTTAGGACAACAATGAACAAATAACACTCCTTCCATTTGTCTTTCCATTTTCATTTCTTTTCTCCTGCTCTCTGTTCATTCTTTTTAACTATCTATGTGGATACCGTTCACTAAGATTTGTGAAAAAAAAGACGAAATATAAACTATTGTCTTTTTTGACATAAAATAGATTTGCTGTGTATATACTGCTTGATCTATGTGTTCCTGCACCCATTCACTGTAGTTGTGTTAACTATGTAATTGTAATTGCCCTAGATACATTCCTGTATTATAAAATATTGACTCTGTGTCATTGCTGTAAACTATGTGTAAACATCAATAAACGAGAAAAAAACATGCCTGCAATTGATTACCTAAATAGACTGGTGTCTACTCCTTCAGTTTAGCCATCATCTACTCAAGTTGGAGACCACTGCACACGCAGCAATCTGTTAACTCATCCAAAGGAGCTTGTTACCACAGCAAGGGATAATCCTCGCTTTCACTCTCACTCACAGCAACCTCCAACCCCTCTGCCCCCCCCCCCCCCCCCCCCCCCCCATTTCCTTTCACACTTCCTTGACATGTTTTGAACTCTATTATTGAACACAAAATTAAAGATTGGGTTCTCGGATAAAGCTAGGCACAATCAAAAGAGTTGTGGTGCTCAGGTCAGTCTTATATATAATTGTGAACTACTGTTCTTGTTTGAAAATGCACACATCCATGACCATGATCAGTGATCCAAAAAAGTAGTGTAAACATGTTATTTCTCTTGCTCGTCCTGTCTCTTGGCCTGTCTGATTGACAAACTCAGAGACTCCTCTCTTACTACTTCAGAGGTGGCTGCGCTGTTAGTTTGCTGAGCAGACAGTGGCCTGGATTCCCATTGGAAAGGGAAGTTTAATAGGATAGGTAGGGGATTAGAGGTAAGATGCCCAAGTCCTGCAGCTTTGGCCCAATCCACTGTGTCTGACCCAAGAATGGGCACAGAGGTGCAAGGGTAACACTCCAGGCCAAGGAGTATCACACTTTATTTTGGCAAGTGCTTTGGGGAGATTCACCAAAAACTGTGGAATATCATCGCGAGAGGAGTAAGGATTTAACAGAAAGCATTTCCAGGAAGAAAGAAAGGCCTGATTTGTCATCAACCATCAGCAATTTAAAGGATTTTTTTTTTCACAATTACAAGAATCAAAACCAGTCAACTAAACCAAAATTGTATCTTTGTGTCAAGTGTTCGGCCTCACTATTGGATAGACCTGTTTCCACATTGCTTTCATCCCTGTTCTCAACTGAGTCATCTAATCGTCTGCCCTTCAAGTTCTTGTGTTGGGGACAACCTCTCAGGAGGAGGCCTCGACCATGGTGTTGATGAAGATAAAGTTTTCCTTGGCAAAGAGAGTGAAACTGGCCCAGAGCCTGTGGCTACTGTCATGGGCAGCCACGCTGGCAGGATCTATCACCTTCTTCCTGGGCTGTTTCCTCAAAATTGAGTTACGCAAAAGGGCTGAGGTAATATCGTTTCTTCAGCTCACCTCTATGCAATTCACAGTATTGGTTGATAGTTGTCCTATATTTACATAATTTAGATTTTCTAAATATAACCATTTCATTATGACTGCAATTGTGATAGTGATATAATTATACTGTCTTCAATTTTCCTCCTAATGCTCTGTTTACTTTCATACTGTTACTGTTAAATAATTAACAGAACTGTTGCTCTAAGGTTTTACATTTCACTGCACAGTAAAATACCTTCATTGTTTGACATACAAAGGTGAAGGATGTATTGTGTGGTTAAAATGAAGCTACGTGAATATAAGTATTGTCTCAGCCGCTAATGGGATTAGCATGTCCTCCATAATGAGCTGTCATATTGGGAACAGGTGTATTATAATCAGCCATGTTATGAAGCTAGGGCAGTGGCCTGGTCAAAATGTGACCACATAAAGGAGGTTACATTTACCTTATATTTCACTGTAATTGTTGTAATTGATTTCACTGTAAATCATATTTTCATTAATAATAATATTCAGCAGCAGTCTCGTGGGTTGATTTGTGGCATAAAGCTGTTTTGAGTATTAATTTCTAGCTGTCATTACATTTATGATAAAAACGATAAATTATTAAGCAACCAGGAAGTCCATGAGGACTGTTATGAACACCCAAAACAACACCTAAAAATCCAAAACTGCCATCACAGCAGGACACCTCATTTAAGATGAATGTCCATGCCTCCCAATGCGTGCCACAGAGCATAGAGTGTGTGTTTGGGGAGCTCATTTCAGGCTGCTGTTGATAATGCTAATGTTTGTCTACATGCTGTCTATTTGAGTATAGGCAAATGTTTATTTCACCTGCCACAGTATGAGTGTAACTTTGTAACTGCAAAGCAGTGTGTTTAGATGGCAAGGCATTTTTGGGAATGAACGAGAATGAACCATGGAATGAACCAGACACTGTTTTCCCTGTGATACCTTACAGGAAATGGTTTCAAATTTACAGTAGCTAAACACCACATCTTAAAACGTGTAATGTAATGTTTTATTAAATGTAATTACCATCTGTTATATCACAAATAATATTCATTTCATTTAAAGAGGAATATTTGCATCTGACATTGGTATGGAAGTATATATTAGCCTACACATAGGTTAACTACATTGACATCTACCTGGTTATTAAAGTAATTATCACATAATAAGCAATGACAAAGTTTTATATTTATTTAACTATATTTTATATGACAGCAATGTTATTAGGTGCACACAGCGCCTATGTCTATAAATAAATGTAACCCTGTAACTCCCCATCTCCAGGTTATGGCCAACACCGACGTGTACGTCGTACCTCACACACTCATGATCGTGGGCCTGGGCAGTCTGGGAATCAACTACTTTGCGGCGCGAATCTGTCAGGACGCTCTGGATCCAGCTCGTTTCCCGACGTGGAAGACCTTCCTGAAACCCTACTTTGCGTTCTCCCTGTTCATCGCCACCCTCATGTTTGTGGCCATGCTCCTGAGCTTCATCATGAAGTTCTCCCTGGAGTCCTCCCTGCAGACGGGCCTAAGGAACGGCATCCGCTTCTACAAGGACACGGACACACCGGGCCGCTGCTTCCAGAAACAGACCATCGACCACCTCCAAATGGATTTCGAATGCTGTGGAAATGACGACTTCAGGGATTGGTTTGAGGTGCAGTGGATCAGCAATCGCTACCTTGACTTCACTTTGAAGGATGTCAAAGAGTAAGTGGTAAATAGTGTTGAAATTGCTGAGTAAACATTGACACAAGGGTGTGTACAAATAGTAACGTAATAGTTATGTACCATTCATCAACATTACATCAATTATGTATTAGGCAATAGTACCTGCACTGTTAAAGTGCAAGGATGTGAAGTCATTGACATTTCTTAACACATGCAGTCGATTAGTCACTTACCAAATACTCTACACTACTGATCACTAGAAATTATTGCAAGCAGTGCATTTGTTCTTACTTGAAGTAGATTTCCCATTTGTTCTCCAATAAACTGTATATGTAATGAATACATATACAGATGGCTAGCTTTCCCGATGCTCATTTAATTCTCACAAGTCGAGATTCCTGCAGTCGCGAGAAGTGTTTACCACTGCCGCCGCTAGGGACAGCATAGGACCACAAAGGTTTACGCTGAAGTAAAGATCTCACTTCCGAGGTTGACCCACCCACAGCAAGACTTGCAGTATTTAGTTGACTGTAAAAGTGCTATTATCTCGTAATTCTCACGAGAACCTCACGAGATTCCTTCTGAGAACTGAGAATCGGGAAAGCTAACCATCTGTACATTCAATATAACCCTATTTACCATATGTTTTTGTTGAGACTGCGGTAAACATCAGTCATTATAAAGTTTTTTTTGGCCTTTTTATGGCTTTATATAGACAGGATAGTGAAGATGGAGACAGGAAGTACATGGGAGAGAGAGAGATGGGAAAGGGCTGGGAAATCACCACAGCCCCGGATTCAAATCTGGTTCCCCACGGGCACGTGCCCGTTCATGGTCGGGTGCTCTAACCACTGCGCCCCCAACATCAGTCATTCTAGACAAGCTACTAGCGTATTGTTCTTAATCTCCAAACAACTATTAAAAAAACAATAAACAACATGTAAATTCACTTTCTCATACATACCATTCGATCTTTTCTGGGACAGCCGTATCAAGAGCAACGTGGATGGGCGCTACCTGTTGGACAGCGTTCCGTTCAGCTGCTGCAACCCCACGTCCCCTCGGCCCTGCATCCACACCCAGTTGACCAACAGCTCCGCCCACTACAACTACGAGTACCAGACGGAGGACCTCAACATCTACATCCGGGGCTGCAGGGAGGCCCTGCTGGGCTACTACATGAGCTTGATGAACGGCATCGGAGCCGTTGTGCTCTCTGTGCTTCTGGTCCAGGTGAGAGTAGGGCACAAATAGAGTAAGTGAGTGTAGTCGTAGTGACCAGGGATAAATATTCAATTTGATTCATGTTCTGTGAGCCTACACAGTGCACAATTAAGCAATTAAGCATGCTGCCAAAAACATTTACAGAGCAAGAGAAAGGTGTTATTGTTTTATAATAGATGAATGGTAATCAAATACACCAACTCAAATGCATACCTGTATTTTTTTGTTTTTTTTTCAAATATATACATACATAACCCTGCTGTTAAGACAAGCATATTATCTCAAAGTCTGTCTCCCCTGGATGTATGGCATACATCACATGCCTTTCAAATTATCAGTAAACAATTCAGAAATACCATTTCTTAAATATTTTAGATTTTTACCCTTATTAAATATTTATATTTACCACTTCATGAGACACCTGGGTAATGATCAAAAAAATGTTTGCTCTGTGGTAGAAAAGACGTAGTTTGTAAGGTTATTCAGATCAGATCAACTCATCATTATAAGTTTGTAAAACCTGGAATATGAGATTACCTGAATGCATTGTGGCCTTTTAAAAAACAATAATTTGAGAAATACTATCACCAGCAAAAGCTCCAATCTCAAGTTAATTACAGTAAAATCACATCACTTGTTTTCCACATGAACCATGTCCTCTGCAGGGCTCTGTCCTGGCGAGTCTAAGGTTCCTGCAGACATCCATGGAGGCCCTGGAGGGCCAGGAGAGCCAAGAGGTGGATTCGGAGGGGTACCTGCTGGAGAAGAGTGTGAAGGAGACGGTGATGGAGTGGCTAGAGCCCGTGCTCAAATTCATCAAGAAGAACCAGGTGTCTGAGGGTGGCGAAGGTGGAGAGGAGCCCGCACCTGCTTGAGCCTGGATACACCACCATCGGTCACTCACGTCTAAGCAGAGGTGTCAATGTCAGCCCCAGAAAGTACTGTAGAAACCCCGTCACATATTTAGTCCACTTTCATAACCAGCGGATCCTAATGAGCACACAAATCATCAGACAGGTAGATCAGCTAATTAGTGAAATCACCAATGTTAAGTGCACAGGAAGAATAAATACATGGCAAGGTTTCTACCTCCTGAGGCCAGGATTGACACGTCTGTGTTTCAGTAGTGAGAGTGTTGATGTGACACCGCTTCCGGATATTTAATCCGGTACTGGTAAAAACTACATGCAACAACCTCCTGATATCACTTAACTTAAGTGAGAATTCCAGTCTGAAAACAAAGTGCTGTAAGTCATGTCCAATATACATACTGTCTTGAGTTGAGCCTGAGTAAAATGTTGACTGTCTAGCATAAATTAATTTCATTTCATTGGTGAAATAAAACATAATTCATGTTGAAATGTTTTATATGCAGTTGACGGCCTAACGCCTCGTGCAGTTTATTGATGTATCTTTAGAGACCCTCAAACCGAAATTGCAGCATGATTTCAGCTCCATTTTGATACTTCAGTAGGGTGGTTATTGCCCTTATTATTGGTAAAATAAAGTGGCAAATGTTTTCTTAATTAGGTTTGTTTTTTAACTTTAGCACTGACAACACCACACACAAAATGTATTTGCCTGTTGAGTAACTTGTGAATACCACTGTTAAATTTAAATGCTGGCTTTAGTGATTCATTACTCTGCTATGTAACTGAAGAAGAAATACCGGGCTGTGACATGTAATACAAATAAATATTGAACAAAATAAATATTGAGGTTTTTAAACTGCTTTTTGAGTATGCCTGTTTTCTATTCTTTTAATATAAGGGGTTAGATTTTTCATTATTGTGTTTTTGTCCATCTGGCTGAAATATAAAAGAAATGATTTCTTCTGTAAATGATGTGCTTCAGTCATCATTTCAGACAGTCCTAAACTCCTGATCATCCTATTGATTTAAGTTTGAATCTCTACCACACAAAGAGAAATAAAGAAAGAAAGAAAGAAAGGAAGGAAGGAAGAAAGAAAGAAAGAAAGACAGAAAGAAAATGAGAAAAATGACAAATAGATTAAACATAGAGTGTATGCCAACACCCACAACCAGGGAGATAATCACTCACACACTGACAGACGCATGCGCCCGCCTCTGAATGTCAGTAACTGAAATAGGATTATGAAGATTGATGATTGATGTCAGTAATGCAGTGAAAGCCCTGCGTGCCTGTGTCCTCTGCCTGATACCTTCAAAACTCTGCTAATCCGTGTGGTTAATACCTGAAAATGCTGCTCAAGCAGACATTTGTTTTGTGGAGTACATAAGTTGAGGGATTCAGTTTTGACAGAGATCTGAAATTGATGTGTGAATGTCACACATCACGAAATAATGCGAGATAACATAACACTTAAAAATTGGTAATTAAAGAAATGAGTCTCCCTTTTACATCTGTTAAATAATCATTATGATAATCATTATGATAATTATCTATCATTATCATTACCCTATGTTAAGCATTACATAGTCATTACTACAATTTAACTGTTAATGATATGACATGATTTGTTATAGTAGTATTTCTGGAAGCTGAATAATAACATGTAAGAGATTTTAAAGACATATGAGTTGATGAGTTAAGCGGTAAAGGGGTCAAATGTAACCCCAACTCATAAGAGAGATCCCTGGCAGTAAACGCCCTTTCATTTCAACTTAAAAAAGCAACAATCAGATTGGATCACATCGGCTTCCGTAGTTTAAGTATTTCAGTCTTTACAACAGTTTTTAAAGTCATTTTGGTGTAAAAAAAATCTTTCATTTTAGAAAATTTATATTTAGCACTAGTAACAGTGAAATATCCGGAAGTGGAGGAAGAAGAGAGATGTTTATGTCCTCTGATGCGCGTCACTGATATTTTTATTGGTTCATAGCAAAGGAGTTTTAATTAAGTGTCTGTCATGGTTGGTAGTTTGCGAGCTAGCTGGCTTACTATCTAGCTAGCCTGGAAAAAAAGAGTCCGCTTTATGATCATTTCTCGTATGTTCGCTCGCGCAGCTGAGATTACATTGCACCAAGGAGAGGTTTCTCAAGATGTGTGCGTGCGGACAAACGCTTGTGAAGAGATATCCTGCTAGCGATATCCTCTGCTGCTGAAGAACACTAGCTAACGTTACCTACAGGTCAATGCAACTGAGTTGCTACAATTGTATCCAGTTGCAGATTGTTAGCAACAAGCTAGCTTGCTTGCGACAGTTTGTGTCGGAGTAGAAAATACGGAAATGGTATCCACGTATGGCCGACACAAATTAATTGACAGGAGTTAATAGAAAAGAAACGCAACTTTCGGGCGGTAGTAGTGGGTCGACAGAGGACATTTTGTCGACTTTTTAAGACATTAGAAGAAAACAATACATATAACTTCGCTGATAATTTATGATGGTGTATTTGGGTCGTGTAACCCCTGCAAACAACAGGACGAGCTTATGAAGATTAGTCAAAACAGCAGGATGTCAAAGGGATTTACCGTGGGCATACGTGAAAAACAAAACAATGACTGCCATCAGCACATGTCGACAGTTAGATGTGTTTACTTGCACTTCACACAAACTAACCAGTGATCTATAGTGTGCATTTCTACTGCTTTACGCGGAGAGGTGTAGTTTAGATGATAAGTTGTACACCGGAAGAGAAATCTAGTCAGCTTGCTGTTCGTGTTTGAAATACCAAATACTTTACATTTCATAAGCACTATGTCTGGAGACAGTAGCAGCAGCAGCAGTAGTGGCGAGGACTCTGATAAAGAGACCCGGAAGAAAGTATGTACTGTCAAACATGAAATCACTAATGGTAAGTAGCAAATGTGTTTCTCCCACTGTCATTAAACTGCCATAAAGGTGCGACTTTATGTTCTCTGTATTCTGTCAGTGCAATAAATAGGTGCTACAGTTGTCGTTGCACTCTGCTTGAATGTGTTAGCCTGATGTCTACTTTAACACCCTAGACTAATTTATAAGACCATTTGATGTGACAACCGTAGCAGACCCACCCTAATGCTGGTATTCGGGGAAAACATGCATTCCGACTTGCACTGATGCGCCACACTGATGTCCCTTGCCTTGTCAGTGGCTTGGCTGACCTCTCGGATTTCTGGGGAGAGTTTAAAGTTAAGTAGGATAAATGAGTGTGTCACAGCATGTCAACCTTTTCTTTCAGCAAACCTCACAGGGCACACTGAGAAAGTGGGTGTGGAGAACTTCGAACTTCTGAAAGTGCTGGGCACTGGAGGTGAGGGACACGTGCTTGTTTCTCTCTAAGAAATTTGAAAGGACAACCTATGCTTGTATATGTTTACGTTTATACGTGGCCTATACTTTTTGAGAGAACCTTGATATAATCGATGGGGCAAAACACTGCAAATAGAGTAATGTAAGCAATGCTGCCCTACAAAGCCAAAAGGCAGTAACTACACATTTTGTCAAAACTGAGTGTAGGCTGGAAATTGACTTTATAATACCTATTTTGTTTTGTGACTAAATATCTTGCTTCTTCCTATGCAAAAAGTAAGTAAAAACATCACCACTATTATACCTACAACATGTTGGACTAGGCAGTATGACAACTTTGAAGGCATCTTACTTTCAGTGTTCGTGTAGTTACTTACTGCACGTTGCCTTTGTAGGGCAGAATGTGCATCCTTCCTTCTCTTGACTTTATGCTTTAACATGTCTATTCTCCCTCTGGTGCGGTGCAGCCTATGGAAAAGTGTTCCTTGTGAGAAAGACGAGCGGGCACGATGAAGGGAAGCTGTATGCTATGAAGGTTAGTAAAGGACGTTCACTCTGACTTAGCAGTGTTGTCCATAAGTGTTCTCTCTTTAACTAAAACTGTGTTGATATTTTATTTGGCAAAGCTTGGGCATCTTTGAAGATGCCACCCCTCTGCCTTCTTCAGTTGGAGTGTGATAATGAGGAAGTCCATCACTCACTCTGTCCAGATGTTTTTTTTTTGGGAGGACATGATGTGCTCTCCTTTTCTGATTGCCGACACAAGTGACACACCCGTGCTTATTGAAAAGTGTATTGTGTCACAGTGGAAACGGTTATTGGGTGGATCCCCTCTTGGCTAATATATACAGTACTGTACAAAAGTTATAGGCAGGTGCGGAAAAATGCTGGAAACTAGGAATGGTTTCAAAATGGAAGTGTTAATCATTTATTTTCATCAATCAACAACATGCAGTGAATGAACAAAAGAGAAATCTAAATCAAACCAATATTTGGTGTGACCACCCTTTGGCTTCAAAAGAGCATCAATTCTTCTAGGTATACTTGCATACAGTTTTTGAAGGAACTCGGCTGGTAGGTTGTTCCAAACATCTTGAAGAACTAACCACAGGTCTTCTGTGGATGTAGGCTTCCACACATATACAACCAATCTGGTATAATTGGTTGATCATACACCTGACTATAATCCTACAAAATCCCTGACTTTGTGTGTGCCTCTTTGTGTGAATTGATGCTGGTTTGAAGGGACCTTCTTAAAACTTTTGCACAGTACAGTGGTCCCTCGTTATTCGCGGGAGTTATGTTCTAAAAATAACCCGCGATAGGCGAAATCCGCGACGTAGTCAGCTTTATTTTTTCCAATTATTATAGATGTTTTAACTTCATACACTTTTCTCAGACAGGCATTGCCATTTTTCTCACATTTCTCTCTCTTCTACTCTCAAAGTTCAAACTTGCAAACATACAGCACTTCAGAGTCGCACAGCTAGCGATGGAAGATTTATGCAAATTTTACAAACTGAGCGCATTCTGTACTGTACAGGAGATTGATTGACAATGTTCTACAGTCCCTTAGCCAATCAGGGCACAGAACACAATGCGCTGTAAAAAAAAAACAAGCATGCACTAAAAATCCGCAAAACAGCGAGGCCGCGAAATGTGAACCGCGTTATAGCAAGGGACCACTGTACTGTATATAATACTATTATGTTTATGATGCTTAGCAGGTGTCTTTTTTTCCAAGGGACATACAATACATAAAACACCACATTATGAACAAAAATACTTGGCTTAAAGGTAAAAAATAATCACTTTAGAAAAAAAACATAAGCACAATCTTAATTGTAATAATAAGGGTCCACATTTGCAGGTGCTGAAGAAGGCGGCCATTGTACAAAAGGCCAAGACAGCCGAACACACACGGACTGAGAGACAAGTTTTGGAGCACATTCGTCAGTCTCCCTTCCTAGTTACACTGCACTATGCCTTTCAAACACAGACGAAACTGCACCTCATACTTGGTAAGAAGCCTACCTCACCGGCATAACTATCACATTTGCACGTTTTCTTAGTTTGCATTTTCTTTGTGTGCTTAAGCCTGTGAAATTGCATGTGTCTGGGTGTATCTTAGAGTTGCTTGTTACTTTGGTGTGCTACAGTGTGGAGCCACAGAGATGTTCATAACATACACCTTGTGTTTTCTTCTAGACTATGTTGGAAGTGAACTTCCACTATGTCAATTTTGTAATAGACCTTTATCAATCAAGCATATTTTATTGCCTTGCTCTTTCCTGAGAATTAAAAGGCAGCAGTTTTTTTGAAGAAAATAATGTAACATTTTTTATAAGGTCTCACCTTTAAAGGTTTTGAACTTTTTAACCTGTATTAATGTTAAAAAAAACTAATTTAATCTATTTATTTATTTGATTGTTGTATTTAAAAAATGTGTAATATTTAACTTTACCTGCTTTGGCCATTAAATAGGCATCGTAGCTCAAAATGGCAATAAACTAAATAAACAACAACAACCCCTTTCTAGACTATGTGAGTGGTGGGGAGATGTTCACCCATCTGTATCAGCGAGACCACTTCTCTGAAGAAGAAGTTCGGATCTACATCGGAGAGATCATTCTGGCCCTGGAGCACCTGCACAAGGTAAGAGACCCTTTAGCAAGAGTGAAATGATTCCCAGAGGAGTTTGGTTGAAAAATGTCAACAAAAGTCCTAAAGGATGATATATGTTTCTCTGTTGTGGAAACAGCGCAAAAATCTATATGGGCTAAACAGAGTGTAGTTTACAGAAATACATTCTTCGGTTTACGAGTCTGTTTGTTTTTTCCTGTAGTCTGATTTCCAGGTATGTAGTGCGTGTGATGCTTGCCAAGTGTGATGTCATTTAGATGTAATGTCAGGAACAGACAGTGTCTGAACAGTAAACTGTTTATATCCCTCCAATTTCCTTCACTCTTTAGACTAATTTATCAAGGAACAATCATTTTCTGAAACAGATATTTATTGAAAACACCAAAGCACTGCTAAAATATTAAACCATGGGTACAGCTGATGAATGAGTGATGTTTAGTTGTAAAGCCTTAGCAACATGTAAAGAGTGGCAGGCAAAGAGCAATCTTTTTTGTGTTGCTGCAATTCCTGAGAGGTGGTGAGTAAAACACAGCAGAATCCTGTGATTGTATTGAAATCATTTCAGAGCTTTGTGCAGAGGGCATACATGAATAAGTTAGTCAAAGTCATTTGAATGGAGACATTTACCAAGCTTGGTGTGTGTGTGTGTGTGTGTGTGTGTGTGTGTGTGTGTGTGTGTGTGTGTGTGTGTTTGTGTTTGTGTTTGTGTAGCAGATATATTTAAAGAGAAATAGAATTGGCTACATCTTGTCAGTTGTGCACGCATGGGTTGTAGCATCACAATGGATTCTGTCAGCGCAGCTGAAGGCTTCATAGGCCCCCAGAGATGCTGTGTTTTCCTGACTTCTTCAGAATATGCTTAGTGTCTCCTCAGGCTTTAATGTATGCCACAACCTATCAGGGGCTTTTAAACATGCAGCTTTGGCACGTCTTATACATGTTGGAAGTCAGGGACTCCATTTTGTTTTTCATCTATTTTTGTGCTGCATTTGGATGGATGTGATGTGTGTGTGTGTGTTTTTTTTTGTTTTTTTTTTAAATCTGCAAAACATCTATGCCCTTAAATGTATTAACATACCACACAGGGTTAATGTTTACTACAAACAACTACTTTGTTCACACAGTGGAACTTTAATTATTTGCAGTGCATTTTGACTTTGAAATGACATTTTCCTAAAAAAAAAAATGAATACATGAGTTCCCAATGACTTGAGGATGCTCATTTCCTTAAGTCATTGAGAACTCATGTATTGATTTTGGTGGTAAACTCAGTACAAAATAATGCCTGTGTTCTATTCTCTCTGTAAGAAATTCAGTTTCCCTCATACTTATTTGTTCAATGTAAGGGCAGTTAAATTATGTCATATTCAGTTGTATGAACTGAATGTGAACCCATGCGTAGTTTAGTGTATGCAGTGTGGTGAATGCATAGAGAGCCCCGTTTAATTGAATCGTGAACACACAAAACAAGTATTTGTAGTAATCCTAAGCCTGTGTTGTTTCTGGCCGTAGATGGATGCACACACTTGATACAAAAACATTACCATATTGCCGTGTGTATGTGCCCCGCATATCATTAACAGCGTAAGCTGATTAACTGGAACAAGAGCAGCGCTTTCTGGGCTGATACAGTATCTAATGATAATGGCCGTAACACTACAGTCAAACACATTCTGAAACGCACAATGTCATATAGGAAATGGAAAACTAAGAAAGCCACATTGCCTAATGAGCCATCCAGGCTTTGCCTCGTGATTTGAACAACACAAGAACAGTGTGAATGAAATTGTGTAAACACTACCTGACACAAGTATGTGTTTTAAGACCAGAATGTGTGAAAGTAGGCATCCATTGCTTTATGTTAACTGTGCTGCACCTTGTCCATTTTGAAAGAAAACATGCCGAAGAGTTAAAACAACATGGTGCTTCAGCCAAATGAGGTGGCGCTGTATGGCACTAAATGTGTCCCCTGAGAATGAGTTTGGCACGCCGGGGGAAAATGTGTCTGAATGATTGAGGAAAATCTGTGAGGTTGTCAGACAGTAAGTGGCTCTATTTAAAAAGAAATTAGGTAACAGCAAATGAGCCACTATTTGAATAGAGCGGCCTTGCTGCTGGTAGTCGAGGCTTCCCGGCTGGGCGCCCTTATTACAGCTTTGTGTGCCTGTCAGTTCCTCGCGCTCCGTCCTTTATTTCTATTCTGTCTGGAACCATCCTTTTCAGCTTGGCATTGTGTACCGGGACATCAAACTGGAGAACATCCTATTGGACAGCGAAGGACACGTGGTACTGACTGACTTTGGGCTGAGCAAAGAGTTCCTGGACGAAGAGGTACTTTGGGTGCCCTGGGTGCATTATTTGACTGGGGGCAAATCCAAAACCTTCACTCATTTACTATGTAGTGCACTATGTAGGAAAACAAAGTAACTGACACTATATAGTGAATTATAGAGTGAATGGGTAAAGATTTTGGACAGGGCCTAACTAAAGCTTAAGTAAGCCAAGCTAATGGGACATCAGTACTATAGTACAGAGCTAGGCTGTACAGCCCTACAAAGCCGAAAGCCAGTAACTGCATATTTTGGACATTTTAGAGTTTAGACAGGAAATTGACTTTGTAACACCTCCTTTGTCTTGTGACTAAATTCCTTGTGTCTTCCTATTAAGAAAGTACCCAACAGCATCACCACTATTATACCTACAACATGTTTAACTGGGCAGTGTGACAACTTTAAAGGCATTGAAAAGGACTTCCATGTTAAAGTAAATGTGGCTTTATGTATGAAGTAACAATAACAACAATAAGGAAGACTGACAGGCGGTTTAAAAATCTCATAATTCTTTAATACAAGGACAGAATGTACCTGTGCCTATCTTTAGGATAGATGATTGAAGTGTTTTATATAGTGCAGTTACTGAGATGTCACCCAGAGTGCAAGTCCTTGTGCTGTGTGTTGTTGTCGCTGCTGTTTCTAGTTGTTTAAAATCACTTGACATTTTCTAATCAATTGTTTATGGCAGTTTGAAGTAGTTGTTAGAGGGACACTGTGAAGTAGTCCAGATTTCAGACAGATGGCTGCTTTCAGATAAATGTCACGAAAATGGAATTAAACTCTGATCTTGCTTTGAAGAAAAAAAGAAATGCCAAGTCATTTTATGTAGTGATTTTTTTTTATTATGCAGATGGCATACACTTTTAAGAAGAACAGAGTTTGACATTTTTAAAACTTAGACATGTAGAATAGGTTGGCTCACAAAGACATGTGCTAAAATAAAATTAAAAATAGCCTCTGAAAGAGTATATAAAACATGCCACTCAAAACCTTGCTGTCCGTTGTCAGTTTAATTCGTTTTGTGGTCAAAAAAAAAAACATCAGACTACTTCCAGTACAGTGTATGCCAACTGTAATTTTAAAACTAAAGATGTGTAATTGGGTCTGACTGCAGTAACATAATGACGGTATAATCTTTGTCAACAGAAAGAGAGGACCTATTCGTTCTGCGGCACCATCGAGTACATGGCACCAGAGATTATCCGTGGGAAGTCGGGGCATGGAAAGGTAAGAAGCGTGGGGTTGAGTCTCGCGCGCGCGCACACACACACACACACACACACACACACACACACACACACACACACACACACACACACACACACACACACACACACACACACACACACATATGGGCGTACTCTCACCCCATGTGAACTCTGACACCAAACCTGCAGCGGTGCCCTTTTGTGCTGGGTGCACTGTTGTGTGCTTCTGAAAGACCGTTATGGCATCTTTTAGATGTAAACGTCTGGCACATTGTGCGCGGGAAGTTCTGTCTCGCATCCAATAATTTTGACATCTCATCCAGAGCCGTCAGCATGCGAGCACGTCTCATTATGTGGTCAGGAACAAAAGCGCACTAATGCATAAACATGCCTGCCAACTTTGGTTTGGTTGTTGTACTTGTGACATTTAGTTGGCTTCATAATCGTTATGCTATTAGACAGTGTGTCATTCTCGTCCGCACTGTGGGATAAGAAGCACTCGTCGACAATTACTGTTGTCTGTTTGCCGTCTGAGTTTTTTACCCTTGCTAGTAAGTGTCAGACGATTAACCTTTAATGCCTTGGCAAGGGCTGTTTAAGCAGGCTAAACAGGGTGAAGAGCTATACGGCTAATGAGGGCCATTATTGATCAAGTATTGACTAACTCTGCAGTCTTCTCTCTTAATGTGCGCCGTCTAGGACAGGGTCATTCCTGCAACCTCTGAATACCATAGCTATGTTAGTAAGTTAGTTAGTTTGTTTATTTATTGTCCCTTTGGGGAAATTTGTCTTTTCACAGCCTCTTTACAAACACCCAGCGTATAGCACACATTCATACATATTCACACAGAATCACATGCACACATATTGTAGACATATTGTAGACATATTGTAGACATATTGTAGACATATTGTAGACATATTGTAGACATATTGTAGACATATTGTAGACATATTGTAGACATATTGTAGACATATTGTAGACATATTGTAGACATATTGTAGACATATTGTAGACATATTGTAGACATATTGTAGACATATTGTAGACATATTGTAGACATATTGTAGACATATTGTAGACATATTGTAGACATATTGTAGACATATTGTAGACATATTGTAGACATATTGTTTGGGGAGGGGGAGGGGCATGAATACACAGGAATGCATTTAGCTATAAATAAGGCTTCTGCTGTAGTGGACGTTGTTGCATCTTAAGCTATTAAATCTTCTTCTAGATGGAAGGAGTTGGAAATGATGGTATCCTGATACAGAGGGCACGATACGATATGCATCGAATAATGACCATGCCCAAAACAGAATTCTCTCTAATACCTGTTCCAGTTCTAGATGACAGCAAAGTCAAAGCCTAAAAGACTGCACAACTTAACAGCACATTCAATAAAATGCATTTTATTTAAAATAAGTGTCAATTATGACAGTAACTTAAAGTGAACTTTTATTAAACTTTTATAAACTCATATACTCATATACTTTTTTACGTTTTTTTGATGCTGTATTGATACAGCAGCAACTGTATGGATATGCATGCACATTGATGCATGCGTATGCAACAATGTATCGCAATGTCCATATTTTGAGCGCAGCCCTAGTGCTGTCAGTGCTGATTTCTGTTCTTTCCTTATCTTGTTTTTTTTCTCATTTCTGCTTCATCCTCCACTAAACCAAAACCATGTTTTTTCCTTGCTTGTATCTGTGTGCAGTCAGTGGACTGGTGGAGTTTGGGGATCCTCATGTTCGAGCTGCTCACTGGGGCCTCTCCGTTCACCCTGGAGGGAGAGAGGAACACGCAGAGCGAGGTGTCCAAGTAAGTCATTCTCCTGACCCGTGGCCATCGCCTGCCAGTACTGATGGACCTGGCACCCTCACAGTTCTACCACTGTGAAAATATTGTTCAATTTGCACATCTCATTTTCTAGCCCTGAAAAAGTCATGCATTTCAATAAAACCATTGAACATTTTGGAAAATGAAGGCAATTTCATTTAGTATGATGTTGGTCTAGGTCTAACAAAGTGAATAATTTTGGCGTACTTTTTCACGGGTAACATTGAGGTTCCACTTGAATTGGTATAACATCACTGGCCTATTAAGAAAGGAATTGGAAAAGGTAGTTTAATTTTTGTTCAGTAATTAGGCCCAACCTGCAAAGTAAATGAAGCAATTTGTAGTACTTCGAGATTGTGAAAGGCCATGAAAAATGTCGCTAGAAATGGAAATGGGAGCCCTGTGTCCATCAAGCCTCCACATTTGCTGTATTAATGTTCCCTCCCTTTATCCATCTTTTCTCCTCTCCTCCTCTACCCCTCCGTCTCTCTGTCGTAGACGAATCCTGCGCTGCGAGCCGCCGTTCCCCTCCCTCATTGGCCCTCTGGCACAGGACCTGCTGAGGAAGCTGCTGGTCAAAGACCCCCACAAGCGCCTCGGCTCGGGACCCAAGGGGGCCGACGAAATCAAGGCACACCCCTTCTTTAAGGTCTGCTCAACTAATCTCTTGTGTGTTGTGTTTTGTCTATTTCATCTGCTTATAGATTAGTAGGTACACATGGATAGTTTAGGCAGTAAGTATCATAGCAAATCAGTATGATGGATATTTCCTTTATTTGTATGGAATATTATATAGCCCAGGTGGATAACGATAATCCTTTTTATCTACAGTAAAGAACTCATTTGCACACTGATTGAAGACATCCTTTTAGGGGGCTTATCTTGGCTTTATTACTTCAAATCTGGCCAGACGCTACAGTGTTCTGGTTTTG
>CM050214.1:23215206-23260206 GCA_027475355.1 Coilia nasus
ACGCTTACACGTATATACACGCACCCACACCAAATACTGCCTTTCAAAACAGACCATTTAAAAAACAGACCTTTGAAAACAGACTCTGCTCTGCTGGTGTGAGGCTCTGAAGTGGCTCACCTGGGTAGCGTTTGGTGTGGGTGGTGGTGGTGGTGGAGGTGGTATGGGTGGGTGTTTTGTGTTGGTGGCGTTCGGGGTGGTGTGTTGGGGTAGTGTGGGTGTGGGTAAGAGTGATGGTATAGGTGGTGGTGGTGTGGGTGGGTGTTTTGTGTAGGTGTTTGGGGTTGGGGGTTGGTGTGGGTAAGAGTGGTGGTGTAGGTGATGGTGGTGTGGGTTGGTGGTCTTCGTTGTGTGGGTGTGGGTGGTAGTGGGTGTTTGGTGTAGGTGATGGTGGTGTGGGTTGGTGGTCTTCGTTGTGTGGCTGTGGGTGGTCGTGGGTGTATGGTGTGGGTGGTGTTGTGGCAGTGTGGTCTTATAAAGGTGTGTTTCCAGGATGGAGTCCATGTCACAGAAGGAGATAGCGGCTTTGAGACAGTGCGAGTCTCATCCAAACATCGTCAAACTTCATGAAGTCTACACTGACCAGGTACATGCATGCTCACTCACACATGTTCTCACACATTCTCACACACACACACAGCTGGACTGTGCAAAATTTAGAGTTGAGTTGAGATTAACCTTAAAATTTAAATCAGTTCTTGAATTTGAACTGTATTTTGAATTGATGTATTGGACAGGATACAGAATTACAATTTGAGCCTTGCACAGCCCTTACACACACACACACACACACACACACACACACACACACACACACACACACACACACACACACACACACACAGATATATCTTAATTATCCTCAAGATTCTTCACTGTTGCTAACATCATTCCAGTCATATCCCTATGTACATATATACATATTTCCTATCTGTGATTGGTAGAGCTCTCATGTTAGCCCCTCCCCTTCCCCTCCCAGTACCACACGTATCTGGTGATGGAGCTCATTCCAGTCATATCCCTATATACACGTTGTATATACACATTCCCTATCTGCGATTGGTGGAGCTCTCATATTAGCCCCTCCCCTCCCAGTACCACACGTACCTGGTGATGGAGCTCATTCCAGTCCTATCCTTGTATACGTATTGTATGTACATATCTGCTGTCTGTGATTGGTTGAGGTCTTGTATATACACATTTCCTATCTGTGATTGGTGGAGCTCTCATGTTAGCCCCTCCCCTCTCAGTACCACACGTACCTGGTGATGGAGCTCATTCCATTCATATCCCTATGTACACATTCCCTGTCTGTGATTGGTGGAGCTGTAACGTTAACCCCTTCTCTGCCAGTACCACACGTACCTGGTGATGGAGCTGCTGCGTGGTGGCGAGCTGCTGGAGCGCATCAAGAGGAGGAAGCTTTTTGCCGAGTGGGAGGCCAGCAAGCTCATGAGCAGCCTGGTGTCCGCCGTCAGCTTCATGCACGAAGCCGGCGTCGTGCACCGCGACCTCAAGCCAGAGGTACCCCGAGTTATTACAGTACATTATTACATTACATTACACTTAGCAGACGCTTTTATCCAAAGCGACCTACAAAAGGAGGACACACACAAGCTAACAGAGGTGTAGAGGAACACAGAGTAAACAAAGGCATTGCAAAGTTGCAAAGGAGAGTGCACACAAGGAGATTGATGTGCCTTAAATAGAGGTCTGTCTAGACAGCCATCCCTCACTGACACATGATGTACTAAATCTGCTGTGGTTAGGTGGGATATACAGCGATCCCCCGCCAATCACAGTAGCTAGGTTCCAGAACCTCCCTTGATGGGTGAAAATCTGCAATATATAGCAAGACCATATAGACAATTTTGTTTTAGAATTTTAAGCCTTAAAATACCCCTTCCATACGCATTTACGTTTACATTTACATTTAGTGTATTATATACTGAATTATTACTGCATTTGAATCAATATTTATATGTTACAGTAAAGTTATTACAAATTATAATGTTGTTCTGGCGAATTTTCTTTTAGCACGAATAAGGACATGGCATGCATATATTAATGAAAAAAAGGTGTGATGCAGCAGAGCTGCGATACTGCGGGGGATCACTGTACTGTAAAAATATGAGCTTGCACTTTATTTTACTGTCCCTGTTGCATCAGTTATTTAACAAAGAGTGTAACAATACCTACCATTATGTACGTACACTGTACCTTAGGGTTAGGGTTAGTGTTAGGTATGTACAGTGTAAATAAGTACATAATATTACATGTAGATACACTAAAAAAGGAACCGTAACATCAGGTGTTACCAAAAATAAAATAAATCGCTTAGAAACCTCCCAGTGTGCTACTGATGCCGCTGTTGCTACCGATGCCACTGAAGACAGGCATCATTCAGTGCACATCATGTACTAATCCAGCGGTTAAGGGGGTTTTAAATATCATGCAATGCGATACCGCACACATCCGATGCCTATTGTGGGTAGGTGCAGGATCCAGACAAAAAGTATAAGACCCGAAATAGAGATGGGAAAAGGTCAGCACACCACGTAGCTCCTGTTCTGAGTATTTTTTTTTTCATTTGCTTAACATTTCCAGTCACATTTCTAGAGTGTTTTAGAGAGAGTTTAAAAAAAAAAAAAAAACCTTCAGGTAATATCCTGTGTACCAGGGGAGAGGTTCTCTTATTTAAAAGCATTGAACAGGATGGTGGATAAAGCTTGCACAAGCACAAGACCATTTTAAATGTATACTTTAGGGAACTCACTACCTCTGAGTGAGTACAAATGAAATGGTGAAGAACAAATGTATGTACCCAGGCAGGTAGGCAGTCTAATGTGTTCAAGCGTTGCGAGGGAAATGATTGGATAGGGTTATTGTACTCTTGTGGCTGTCACAGACTGTTAAAAAATTTTATATAATAAATTAACAGTGGTCGAGATATAAAGACCACGTTGAGAAAAATACAAAAAATGTTTCTAAAAAGCAGCTTGTTCTTCACTTTTAATGAAGACTTTCTGTTGTTTAATTGTTATTTAGATGTCCAACACTGTTTAAGTCTCTGCTAATAGTTTTGATCGGTCTCAGTGCATATAGCTTTCAGCTGCATCTTGTATGAATTGTGCTATACAAGTAAAGATTATTATTATTATTATTATTATTATTATTATTATTATTATTATTGTATAGTGCAGGATACTTCAGTAAATCCATACTGGCATTGATGAGTGAGTGCTTATGGAGGGAGGTTCACACCTAATCAGCTTTCACATGAAGTTACACTCCATTCTCAGACCACCAGCATAACTCTAGCAAGCTGACCCATTTTTGTGTCAAATCCCAGAAAACAACAGAAACGCCACTGCCACTAGTGCCTGGAAGTGTGATCTCCTTATTAGACAGGTGCTGTGTGGGGGAGACTGTCTCTCTCTCTCTCTCTCTCACACACACACACACACACACACACGCACACACACAGTCAGGCCTGACAGGAAGACAGTTGAATGGAGGTGGGGGCGAGTGGGCATCAGAGGTGTTAGTGCTTTGGCAGTGGCAGGTTGACGCATGCATGGCGAGCGGTGGTCAAAAATAGAGTAGGGGGGGTTTTGGCGGGGGGGGGGGGGGGGGGGTGGTTGGCAGTGGAAGGGAATGAGAAGGCGGCATAGTGCCAGTCTCCAAAGCTGGCAGCAGGTCGGAGTCGTCTCCACACTGGATTACAATGGTCGCTTCGCTGGTCGCTACTGCCTGCTTGCTGTGTATGTTGGGAGAACACATCCAGCTCCAAGGCACCACAGGAAACACTTTAGCTGGGTAAAAAAGAAAAACACAAAAGGTAATGTGTTGGGGTTTCTTTAGCAATTACTAGTATGAACAGCCTCTTTTAGACTCATAAACGGCCACTAAAAGTATGTCTGTCTGTGTGTGTTTGTGCGTGCGCCCGAACGCAACACACACACACACACACACACAGTCGCTCCACGCTGCCAAATAGTAATAAATTCTGGCTCTTAACAAACTCCCCCACTGTCGCTCCAGTCTATTCCAGGGCCACCGTGCGCGCGTGTTTCTGGGACACTGTCTTATCTGGTGCGTGCTTTCTTCTGCAGAGCTGCCTGTAATGTGTTTGTGACCGGGGCCAGCGTGCCAGAGGCATGTTTGTCATGTTAGCTCCCCTGGTGCCTCGGAGGGCCTGCCGTCCTCCATTATTCATCTGGGTCGCTCAGGCGCTCGGCATCTGTGGTGGCGGCGCTGCTGCCTGCCTCCTGTTTGCTACAGCTCTCTGTGGAGGCTCTGCTGTTAGTCGGGAACACTGATATGATGATGGTGATGATGATGGGGAAGATGATGATGATGAGGAGGAGGAAATGGCAGGTCGGATGGGTCATGTGTAGCGAGGCTTGTTGGTACCTGATCTGATCCAGACCCCCTCTACCTGATTTGTTCTGCACGTGTGCAAAAGACATTGCTTGCCTGATCCTTACCACACATACAGCACTAAAATGCTTGCTGCAAAGGAGAACATCTGTCTGTTTATTTGAAGAGTTTTTTTTTACAGCACATTACGGTTTAAAGCACTAAGTGGTTGTTATTGCCAGTCCCAACACTGGGAAGCGATGTCCGCCAGCATAAAGTGTGCCGTTTGTGTGTTTTAAAATGTATTCACTAATGAATTACTGCCGTTGTGGTTATGTGTTGTTAATGCAAGGGTTAAATAAAGTATTAATTAGAGAACTGCTAAACTCCAGATGGGGTAGTGATCCTGTGCATTTGAGGACAGGGTAGGCAGAATGGACCAGGTACTGATGAGGCTAGTACTGTCATACTGCTTCCACTCAAATTTGTCTTTTGTTACATAGTCCAGTAGAACCTCAAGATGACCATGAAATACGGTACGGTACGGTACCAGAGTTTGTAGAAAGTGGCGGAGGGCAAAGTGCTGGATCAGGAATCCATCGCTTTATGTAATGCAGCTATTTCGCCTCTTTCTGAACCTTGTATTGTTGTCATTGCAAAATATTCTCGCACCATTAAGGATAGAGTTCAAATGAAAGCTGACTTTGACTGGGTGGTGAGTCTGCTGTGCATGTTTAGCCAATTTGACCATTGACCCTTTGCTGTTTACGTGTGCAAAACCAACAGCCTTACTCTTGTCTTCGTGCTCTTGTGCATAAGCAGAACATGCTGGTCGCAGACAAGGGATTAGTTTGTGAATATGTATGTGCATGAATGTGTATGTGTATATATGTGTATGTCCTATGTATTTCTGTATCCCTTGGTGCGATAATATAGCCTGGTAAACCCGCCCCTCGAACTTCATTTCATTTTGTACAGAGGGTCTGGACTGGAATCTCTTGAGGGTCATTTAGTCGGCCTCAGCAAGACCGATCCAGTCAGCGAACAGAGGCTGTGTTCGCTAGCCGTGACGTTGACCTTGTGTGCTACATTTGAATTGTAGTGCGTAGGTAGGCTAATTGCAAAAAAACTAGACGACCGGGCGTTAGCGATTGGGTAAAGGCAGAGGCACTTGTTTTAAACTTCAGCAGAGTCCACACCTCCAAGAAATAATTTCTGACTATGTCTGGTCCAGACCCTCTGTACAAAATGAAATGAAGTACGAGGGGCTGGTTCACCAGGCTAGGGATAATACATTTGACTTAACTTATTTCTGTTGTGTGTGTATTTGTGTGTTTTTGTTTGTGTGCAGAACGTGCTGTTTGCGGACGAGGGCGAGGACGCGGTGCTGAAGGTGATAGACTTTGGCTTTGCGCGGCTGTTCCCCGCGGGCAGCGCCCCCCTGCAGACGCCCTGCTTCACGCTGCAGTACGCCGCCCCCGAGCTCTTCCACTCCACCGGCTACGACCAGGCCTGCGACCTCTGGAGCCTGGGGGTCATACTGGTACGCTCGCAACGCCACAGCCTGCTGACCACAGACTCTCTTCCAACGCCACACTCTGCTGACCATAGACTCTATTATCCAACCCACATTTGCTTTACTTACAAGCTGTTTTACTGCAGATTAAGAGAAAGGGAAAAAGAGGTGGAGAAAGAATAAAAGAAAACAGTCATTTTGTAAAATGATTACTAATTAATTTTTCATTAATTACTAATTAATTATTAATGTATTAACTGTTAATTAGCTAATATGTTACTATAATATAATATTGACTATAATAATCACAGGAGGTTGATTTAGCTTTAAGTCATTAAAATATATATAAAAAACATTGTTACGTTCATTCGTGTCTGATGGCAAGCTCCACATTGGGAACTAACAAGAATCCTCTGTGTTGTCTGTCTGTCTGTCTCTCTCTCTGTCTGTCTGTCTGTCTCTCTGTCTGTGTGTCTCAGTACACCATGCTGTCAGGACAGGTCCCCTTTCAGACTGAGAAGAAGGGCATGACCTCAACACATGCCAGTGACATCATGCAGAAGATCAAAGAGGGAGACTTCTCATTGGACGGCGAGGCGTGGAGGGGCGTGTCCGAAGAGGCCAAAGAGCTTGTGAGAGGTGAGAGGGGACATCAGACCCAACCCAACCACTTGTGTCATCATCAAAGATTCATTACAGGTCACCATGCAGCGTATCCATCATGGCATGGCATGTGCTGAAAGGAGAAGGTCTTAATTAGGTCCTTTCATCATTATTAAATGATGCTGTGGAGGGAAGGGTGACAACAGGTCTTTCGCTTTCCGCTCACTGTAGGAATCAAAAGGAGAGACACACACAGAGGTCAACATCAGAAACTCACAGAATGTTCCAGACCTTTTTTTTTTCACTGTGGCAAATAAATTCCCGTCAGGACCATTTTCCTCCCCCCTAATATGGCTCTCCTGACCAGGCAGTTTGCCCCAGCGAAAGATGAAGCCGTGACTTTGTCTTGACCCCAGGCACTTTCTCAGTCTCGCTGCGTCTGTGCGGTTGATCTCATCATAAGTGATGGTGAGGCCTCCACCTTGCTCTGTGTGTGTCTCCCTGCCAGCATGTCTCCAGGCTCTTGCCCGCCGGGCCACGGAGCACTTTGCTTCCTCATTCACTCCACTTTTTAGGGGGCTGCGTGTGACCCAATTTGTCATTCTCTCCTGATAAATGAATGCAGAGCTGGCTCTGAGTTATTGGCACACGCACAGAGTCAGGCACTCACACACACACACACACAGGCATACACATACACAGGCGCACACACACACACACACACACACAGGCATACACATACACAGGCGCACACACACACACACACACACACACAGGCATACACATACACAGGCGCGCACACACACACAGAGGCATACACATACACAGGCACACACACACACACACACACACAGACATACACAGTCACACACACACACAGAGCAATGCATTGTGCAATGTCTTCCAGCCCCCTTGTAACTCTCGTTTCCTCAAATCATACACTTCCCTTAGACACACTGTCAGTGCCCCTGTACTTCTTCCTCTTATACAAATTCATTGCGAGTTGCACTTACTGGCGCGTCGAGGTAAGTGTGCTTGACAGCTCGCTACTGCAGGCACAGGCCAACCTGATCGTACACAGGTTTTCACTTAGAGATTGTCAAGAGACAGGAAGCTGAGACGTTGTCCTTGCAGTTGTCCTCACGTTACCTCCGGTATGGAGCTGTCAACTGCTACACAGCAACTGTAAAGAGGCCTTTTCACACGACGGTCTTTCAGGCCACACAAGTTTTCTGTCTGTATATTTCTCTCTGTGTCTTTATTCTTTTTTCTTTTATGGTTGGAGGGAGGGGGGTAGGATCTTGGAGAAGATGTTTGGACCATGTGATGGTTCAATAAAGTACTTTAAACGTCAAAATGTTTCTGTATCTGTGTCTCTGTGTCTCTTTTTCCCTGTCTCTCCCTCTCTTTGTTCTGCTCATCCTCACTCTCTCTTTCTCTCCATCCTCTTTCCTTCTCTCTCTCTCTCTCTCTCTTATTCTGTTCTGCCCATCCTTTCTCTCTCCCTCCATCATCTCTCCTTCTCTCTCTCTCTCTCTCTCTCTTTTCCTCCATCCTCTTTCCTTCTCTCTGTCTCTCCCTCTCTTTCCCTCCATCCTCTTTTCTTCTCTCTCTCTGTTTCTCTCTCTCCCTCGCTCTCTCTATCTCTTTCTCTCTCTCTCATTCTGTTCTGCCCATCCTCTCTCTGCTGTTCTGATGTGTGCTGTCTTGGCCGGTGGTGGTGCTGCAGGTTTGTTGACGGTGGACCCGGAGCGGCGTCTGAAGCTGAGCGATCTGAAGGAGAACGGCTGGCTCCAGGGGGGGGCCAACATGTCCTCCACCCCGCTCTGCACCCCCGACGTGCTGGAGTCCAGCGGCCCCACCGTGCGCACCTACGTCAACGCCACCTACAAGGTATCTTTCCTACACCAACGCCACCTACAAGGTATCTTTCCTACACCAACGCCACCTACAAGGTATCTTTCCTACACCAATGCCATCTACAAGGTATCTCTCCTACACCAATGCCACCTACAAGGTATGATTCTTACACCAATGCCACCTAATAGGTACCTTTCCTACACCAATGCCACCTACAAGGTACCTTTCCTACATCAATGCCACCTACACCACCAACCAACCAACATTCTGTCACCAACATTACTGCCCTACAAAGCCAAAAGGCAGTAACTACATATTTGGTCAAACTGAGTTTAGACTGGAAATTGATTTCATAATACCTCCTTTGTCTTATGACTAAATCTCTTGCTTCTTGCTATAAAGAAAGTACATAAAAGCATCACCACTATTATACCTGTATACAACATGTTAAACTGGGCAGTATGACAACGTTTAAAGCATTTTTCTTATTTTCTATGTTCACATAGTTACTGCACTTTGCCTTTGTAGGGCAGATTTGTTGCTTTCAAGTTTACATCTAGATTGGCTGTTTGCTGTGGACTTTTGTGGATTTTGCTTCAAAGGGTTTGAATCCAAATGGCCGGAGATGATGTTTTGAGAATGGTAACTTGAAAATTGGCAGGTGCAAGTTAGTCAGGAAAGGCCCGGTTGTTTTGGGTACGGTTCCCAAATTTCCGAATAGTGGAATCCCAAATAGTGGGACGGGCTAAAATTGTGTACAGAGAAAGACCCGACCAATCCCATTCGCTGAAATCAGGCCAAGAAAGTATTCCTTGTGTTGAAATGGAAAAATGAACTGTGTTGTTGCCAGCTATTAGCAGCCTGGATTCAGAAGCTACAGTTTTTCTGGCACATATTCCAAATCACCTGGTTCTTTTTCATCTGTGAATCTCATACATGTGATTTCCCTCTCGCGCAGGCGTTCAACCGTGGCAAGAGGGAGGGCTTCTTCCTGAAGAGCGTGGACAACGCGCCGCTGGCCAAGCGCCGCAAGCTGAAGATGACCAGCACCGGAGTGGAGACCCGACGCAGCTCCTCTTCCTCCTCCTCCTCTTCCTCCTCCTCCTCTGCAACAGCCGTGACCCCACAGGCCATGGTGCGGCAGACGGTGACCCCAAATTCCAACCCCTGAGGCAAGAGCTCTGTGGCAAGAGGCCTGAAGGCAGGTTGACGCCCCCTACCCAACCCCGCCTTTCCCTATCCCCACCACCACTCACACTGGGGAAGCCGAAAGGGTTCCGGATGTAACCCAATCACTGAAGTCGGCAAAACTCTTTAAAAATCACGCCCGTATCCAAAAACGACAGATCTTTTAAATTGTGGCGTGAATATGTCGCACGGACAGCACATGGTCTTGACATCAAAGGGCTTATGCACTCATTTCATGTGAAGTCCACTTTAGGGCTAGCAATGGGTTAACAAAGAGAGTGGGGAAGGCTGTTGTACATTTTACACAAAAAAAAAAATCGTTCCAAACTTTTATTGTCAAATTGTGTAGCTATTCACCGTTGTTGGCGCTTCTTCAAACCCGCTGGTTGAAAAACGTTCCCCCGCTGATTGTTTCGTCTGCATGTTTACCAAGTGTTGAACTGCTGGACTCGTTGGTCTTGTTTGTTTTTTTGTGTTTTTCTTCTTCTTCTTCTTCTTCTTCTTTTTAAATCTTTCGCTCTTATAATTGAATGTACTTTAAAAGAGTGGTATTTTTATTCACAGCACTATGGTGCTTTGAAGACATGTCGTGAAGACGTTTAAGTCAAAGTTGATTTTTAAGGGGAAAAAAGGTACACTTAAGTTCGATGGAAGATAAGCCATGAGAGAGTTAAAGCCATAGGCACTGACAGAAGGGGACCGTTTTTGTCGACACCTACATTAGAGAAAGTAAGATGGGACAGAGGCAAAGACTAGCTGTAAAACATAGCAGCTACTTTTTTTTATCAAGGGTGGCTTTCAAAACAGTTTAAGGGGCCTTACGGCTGACTTTTTAAAAAACAATTTAATCATTCAGAACAGCAAATAACTTGCCCTGAGTGTGTGGCTCAGGCGTGTATCTGTATCTGTGTCTGTGTGTGCTGTTGTGAGCTGACTACGCGCATGCCTTTCAGTATATCTGTGGTTGAAGCCCTCGAAGCAGCAGTCATTCATTTACAGTGTTTCTGTGACTGTGACCCGCTTCTCTACTCCCTAACACCTCCCTGCTGTGCTTTCATGGTGCTATATCGGATCAGGCTGTGATGCCACGAGTCTGGCTCGCATTCTGCCACAGAGAAAGTCCTTCAAGGAATCTGTGTGTGTGTGTGTGTATATGAAAGAGAGTGTGTGTGTTTGTGTGTGTGTGTGTGTGTGTGTGTGTGTGTGTGTGTGTGTGTGTGTGTGTGTGTGTGTGTGTGTGTGTGTGTGTGTGTGTGTGTGTGTGTGTGTGTGTGTGTGTGTGTGAGAAAGAACGAGTGTGTGTGTATGTGTGTGAAAGAGAGTGTGTGAAAGAGAGTGTGTGTGTGTGTTTGCTCACTTGGGTGCACCACCCCTTTACAGGCAGCCTACCCCCTCCACCCCCCTGCTCCCTCCTCACTGCCCTTGCCAGGAGAGGGAGCGCAGGGCTGCTGTCTGTCAGAGCTCTGCCACTGCAGGCAGTGACGCAACGCTGTGCTCCCGTGTCCAGGCCACGACTCTCAGACTCTCAGACTCTCAGAGCACTGCACGCATTCTCCAAAACACAAATCAAAGACAGCAGACAAAACCAAAAGGGCTCCATGACATCACCAGGCCGAGCGAGCGAGCGAGCGAGCGCAGGCAAACGACTCCACACCCCCGCTACCTCCCAGCCGTCTTTGACCGACAGCTGGACGGACAGCTGATGGTGTGACGGGGAGAGAATGAGAGGGACAGGAAGATGGACAGAGAGAGAGGGAGGGAGAGAAAGACAAGAGAGACTGGGACTCCCTGCAGGGGACCATACGGCGCTGGCCACCCACTGTGTTTTGAATATCTTTCCTCTCCTCCTTCTCCTCCCCCTCTCCATTGAAAACTTGCATTAAAAAAGAACAACACTGAATCTGTGTGACTGAACCACTGCGGAGAGCAGGTACAGTGGACCCTTTAATATGGAAGTCCCTTTACCCTGCATACACTGAGAGGATACGTACGTACTGTAGTGTTTTTTATTTTATTTCTCTGTCAAAGGAAGACTTTTTTGCCAAGGACAAGTATTGTGTTGTGTCTCCGATCAACATTTTCTTGAATGTCTCTTTGGAAATGAGTAATGTAGTATCCGAGTTTGAGACGGTTGCATGCATATTTATATCGAGTGTTAATGACTTTTGGGGAGAGCTGTGTGTGTGTGTGCGTGCGTGCGTGCGTGCGTGTGTGTGTGTTTAAATCCTCGGCACTGGTTGAAGTTGATCATCCTGTTGGTGGGTGCCTGTTTTTAAAAAAAAAAGAAAAGAAAAAAAAAGATGAGATATCCGGCGTGACCACCGTTTGGGGCGGCCATCTTTGTAGGACACTGATGTGTTGTTGGGCCCATGTGGATAGAGACTGCCATGTTCACAACCATGTTCTCGTCTGTGATCTCCCTATGCAGACACCAAATGAATTCTTCTTTAGTATTACCGAAATTGGATCTTGTGCAAGGGGCTTAAATGACACCGAAGGTCAGATATAGTTACTTTTTTTTAATGTTCCAACTTCAAGTCGCACAATTTTAATCTTTGAAATGATTTTTGTATTATCAGCTTTAACTCGCTTAACCTTTTAGTATTTATTGCTTCTGTTCTGCTAATGTGTTGTTTTTGATGTAACTGCAGTGCTTCTCTGTCTGCTGTTATGTGTTAAAGAGTGTTGAGTAATTATGTAATTCTATGGTATGTCTTTCTGCCGTGTGCACCAAAAAGAAAAAAAACAACTATTGTGAAATAATGAAACTGTACATTTCTGATCATTGATCATTTTTCACGCTTACGTGTCGATGATTTTATGTCTTTAATTGAAAATATGAGAACGCTACTATTTTTATGACTATTAAGTAACTGTGTTTTGTGTTGTTGTTTTGAGCTGCACGTATGTTTTTTTTTTCCTTCATTTAAATAACTTCTTTAATAAGTTATTCTGTTCTTTCTTTTTGCCAAAACATTTTGTAAAAGCAACAAAAAATTAAAAAAAGGAAATCATGAATTTCAAAAAGTGATCGGTATTCTGTCATCTGCCTGTGCAGTGTTTTGTGTAATGGACACTGTTGGAATGTAGAGTATCAATTAACAATGCACTTCCTGAAATGTATTCCTTCTGAAGTTGTATTATTCCATTTGATGTGTGAGCCTTATGTCATAAAGTTTCATATTACAGAGTGATGTACCTAATTTATTCCCCCATTTCCCCACAGGCTTTAGATGGAGCTAAAATGCGTGATTAACTGTCATACATTATTTGAGGCTACAGCGTTTACCACTATATCGCACCACTTTACAGTCAGTTGAGTCATAGCCTGACTGATTGACGGGGCTTGGCTTGGTTTCTTCCAACGGTTACTCCCTAGTGGATGTCATGCAGTTCAGGGGTACAGGCACCAGGGGTCAGTGTGGTGCTTGCCGCCTTGATTTGCACAGGCACAGCAAGGGAGGAAGAGGGGAAAGCCATTCGATTTCTTGGCTACGACGTGACTGCCATCATGCGATTAATCAGAATGAGCTCTGAGAGGATTCATTTGCATGGGAAATTGTGATATATTAAGCATGACACAGATGGATATGGATCGAAAGCTAAATCAAAACGATTCCATCAATTACAATCTCCAGCCTGGATATGACCCAAGGATTGACCTGATATATGGTCGCTGAACACCCATCATGTGTAATGTAGACCTATTGGAAATTAACCATCTCGGGTGGTTTTGTCTGTAGAAGATGGAGGCTATGGACCACAATGAGTTACCGTCTCAATAGCGGTCACCATCCTCTACTGGCCTGCTAGTCCCCACAAACACCCCCATCCCACCATCCTTGTCCCCCACCCTGTGTTGACAGTTGTGGCACTGCAGACGAGGCCAAAGGAGGCCACTAACCTGTCCCACATGCTGACGTTGTCTTACAGTATGTTTCCCCACAAGGCCGCTGAATAATTCACACGCACGGGGGGGGCGGTAGTGCAGTCCTACCGGTGTCAGTAAGTGCGTCAAGGTTGATTTCCTAGCAGATCCTCCACTTTTCCCTCTCTCCTCTCATCAAACTTTCATCCGCGCGCTTTCCAAAAAAACGCTCTCCATTATTAAGCAGCCCGTGACAGGCCATATTCCATAAAACACACCGGGAGCAAGTTTTGTGTTCACGTGTTCATTTGAACTTCACGCCGAGAGATGGATAAGATATTGCTTTGCTTACAGCAGGGCTAGACTTCACACAGATGAAAGGAACCTAAACATTGTATAAAGTAGTAGTAGAGTAGAGATACTTTATTTATGCCAAAGGAAATGAAGGTGTCCAGCAGCATATACACATCTACACATCTGTCACATGCACAAACAATAATGTGCAAAAGTTTTAGGCAGGTGTGAAAAAATGGTGTCACTAGGAATTCCTTCAAAAATGGAAGTGTTAATCATTTATGTTCATCTATTGACAAAATGCAGTGACTGAACAAAAGAGAAACCTAAATCAAATCAATATTTGATGTGACCACCCTTTGCCTTTGAAAGAGCATCAATTCTTCTAGCTATTTTGAAGGAACTCAGATGGTAGCTTGCGCCAAACATCTTGAAGAACTAACCACAGATCCTCTGTGGATGTAGGCTTCCTGACATATACAACTAATTTGGTGAAATTGATTGATCATACACCTGACTATAATCCTACAAAATCCCTGACTTTGTGTGTACCCCTTTGTGTGAATTGGTGCTGGTTTGAAGGCACCTGCCAACATTTTTGCACAGTACTGTATCTTTTTAGTAATCCTCATTCTTAATATTACAACACCCATGAGGCTGAAAGGACTTGATGGGCATAAGTTGTTTTTTGACAAGTTTTAGGCAGGTGCACACAAAGTGTACACACACAGGGGTGCGCACACAGTCAGGGATTTTGCAGGGTTATGGTCAGGTGTATGATCAACCAATTACACCAAATCGGTTGTATATATCAGGAAGCCTACATCTACAGAGAATCTGTGGTTAGTTCTTCAAGATGCTTGGAGCAAGCTACCAGCTAAGTTCCTTCAAAAACTCTATGCAAGTATACCTAGAAGAATTGATGAACTTTTGAAGAGTGATCACACCAAATATTGATTTGATTTAGGTTTCTCTTTTCTGCAATCACTGCATTTTGATAATTCATGAACATAAATAATTAACACTTCCATTTCTAAAGGCATTCATAGATGACAGGATTTTTTTCACACCTGTCTAAAACTTTTGCACATTACTGTATTTCACCTATACATATCATCTACACATATATCACATGCACACATCATACAGACAGACATACACCCCTACTGCACACACACACACACACACACATAGGCACACAGACAGAAGTCCTCACACAGAAAACGTGCATGAAATGTACTGCATTTCATCTAGAAAAGACCGGGGAAATGCATGCTTTGAGAACAGAAATGTGATCCACAAAATTAAGCACACTCCCACAGAAGCAGATCGTAGAACTGAATTGCCTTGTAGAAAAGTGTGTTTTGAGTTATTTGAGGGATTTTGGATGCTGGGGCCAAGTAAAACAATGCAGTAAGTGGTCGTGTATCAATTTATGATGAACACTGGAAAAATTATATAAATAAATATATATAATATGCCATGACTATGAGTAATACAATCGTGGAAAGGGCAAATTTGCTTGCACTGGCCATCTTGTTGCCTGATGCTAATGATTAAAAGATCAAAATACTTCCCAAACTTTACTATATATATTTCTAGGAAATATTTTGGTCTCTATTCTGGAGTGGGGTAGAGAAAACAGTGGACAGTTTCCTTAAAGGAGAACTTCGGTGTAAAATGAAAATTGGCATGTTAAAACACCATACTGAGTTGGTATGTGTACTGAGGAGCAAAATTGATTTAGCTTGTTGCATTCAGAGTTTAGCTATTTTTTATCGTTTGTCCCAGAAGGCTAACAATGAAAGTGGTAGGTGCCCTTAGACGAAGCATGACGACTACGCTATTTTTAAACCATTAAAACAGCTCGAAGAAACTCCACACTCCATCGGTAGTACAACAAAGGCCCTGACATTAAAAACGAGGCCTGATGATGTTTTAACATGCCAATTTTCCTTCTACACCGAAGTTCTCCTTTAAGAAAGCAACTAACATTGCCATCTTGTCCTAAATGAATGCAAATGTTGGTAAGAAGAAGTGTTTATCTTATTGGTAAAGTATACTGACAAAATGTATTCCATCCTGGTAGGCCTTTAAGATGCACGGTTGACTTCCCCATACAGTCATATGACAGCTGGTGATTTGTGAAGTTCACCTGTCATCTGTCTTTTTAATTTTGTCAGCATGTTTTTCGCAATGCATTTTACATTGCTTATTAAAATGCTAAGTGTGATTGGTCGTGTTATTTCTGTCTAAGTAAATGTCAAAAGGAATTGATGTTACTCTGACACAGAAATTAGTACTGATGCTGCTAAATGCCAATGCTGTGTGTGTGTGTGTGTGTGTGTGTGTGTGTGTGTGTGTGTGTGTGTGTGTGTGTGTGTGTGTGTGTGTGTGTGTGTGTGTCAGTGTGTGAGTGTGAGAGAGACAGAGTGTGTTTGTGTGTGTGTGTTTGTGTGTGTGCTCATGAATATATTCGTGTTTATGCGAGTATGCATTTATGTTTGTGTGTGTGTTAGAGAGAGAGAGACTGTCTGTATGTTTATGTGTGTGAATGTGTGCATGTATATCTTTGTGTGTGTGTGTGTGTGTGCGTGCATGCATGTGCATGTGTATGTGTTTATTGGATGAATGACAGACAGTGTCAGTGTTCTTATGTTTTGGGAGAGCTGATGCTGAATACTGCATTAGCCAGATGCTAGTCGCCATCCTCAGCAGCAGCCCCCGGACGCAGCCCAGCCAGCCAGGCAAAGTCAGGCTGATCTGTGGGGAGCGTCCTCCCTTCCGCACCGCACACTCTCTCACTTTGTGACATTTACACAAGACATTTTAATATTGCAACAGTCAACATCTGGGGCAGGGTCTGAGCCATCTTCCTCTGTGTGTGTGTGTGTGTGTGTGTGTGTGTGTACAGGCAGACTCAGGAGCTGCATCACTGCTTTTGCACCATGATGTGGCAACCAATAATCATCTGTTAATGAAATTGTCCAAATGGCAACAATATCACTCTTAGCTTTTTTATGCCCAGAAGGACTGCATTTTTAAAAAACAATACTATCATTTTAGTCGCATGTAAATATGTCTCCTGGGACTGTTTGGAGCAGTAAGCCTGCTGCTCTTTTAATTAACATTCAGAGTCTTACGAATTAGCAATTACCGACACGTGTGCCCTTTTGAAACGTTCACTGGAGGAGTTGTATTTATTCTGCATACTTAATAGGTCTCAGTTCAAAGAGAGAGTGTCAATAGATCACTGTTTGTGTTTGTTTCATCTGCTACCCCCCCAACCCCCACATACCCCACACACACATTCAGCTTCAGCTTCAATTCATGTTTTTGATATTAATTCTCTCCAGTATATAATTGCGACACAGCAGAGAAAATAAAGTTTGATGGCTGAAAAATGGTTACTTTTTGTAAGTGTTTACTCTTTATTTTTCTCACTGTTTTTGTTTGCCAAGCCAAAATACTGCAACAGTCACATATTTAAAGTCTCTTTATACTAGGGTGAAGTGTTGGGTGAACAGCAGACATGGACAATGTTATTTTCCCTTCATACCCTTTACAGACACACATAAAGACCCATTAGTAGCCTTATTAAGGTACAAAGCCATTAGAAACTAATTAAACTTCAGGGCTCCATACAGTAACGAAATGCATTTGTGCATTAGTGAACCAAATTAAGCCCTGCGTCAACCCCATCAGCAAATGACTGTCAAAGTGGAGCCGGAAGCGAATGTCTGATCATTAACCCCCGGGGATGTCACGTCTGATTCAGAAAATAAATGGCTGGCACGGTCAGTGGAGGCACACCACTCCACGCAACGCCACACAACGCCACGCATCGCTAACCGTACCCTTCAGTGGTGAACTCAGACGAGAGGAAAAGGTTCAGGTGTCTTGATCTGAGCTGGCAGTGGCAGCAAAGTGACCATCTAATAATAATAAAAAATGTATCCTAAGCTAAACAAAACAGCGGAGTTGTTGTCATGGAATTTGGGCCACTTTTTCCAGTGCCCCCACACCCACACCCACACCCCCCTCTCACAGGAACTCTTATCCCAATGCTCATCCCCCCGCCACCCCACTCCCACATACACCATCCCCAGACCCCATGCCAAACTGCTGTGGCAAGCTTTCAGACAGACAAACGGCGAATCGATTCGCCAAACGAGAAAGGCCATTTTCAGTTCGCATGCCATTTTAACCCCCCACTCTTCTCCAATTCCATTAACCTCATCCTCCCCTTTGGCTCCCTCCCCCTGCGCCCCCGCACCCCCCCTGCACCCCCCACCTCCCTGTCTTTCACCTCGTCCCCATCACTCTCATCCCTTCATTTCTGGTTCATTTGACAGAGATGACCCCCATCCGGCTGCCCAGCCCCGCCCCTCTCCCGGTCTCTTCCCCCTTCCCCCTGCTCTCATGTGGGTCCGATGCAGCGCCAAAGCCCCCCTTTACTCCTTTTCCAATTGCACCCAGCCCTTCCCTCTCTCCCTGTCTATTTCACCACGGCGGCTGCTACCTCCACTACTTCACTCGTTCACTCTGCACCATCCTCCTTCACTGCCTTCGTGCTGATTATTGAATTGCACTCCAAGCGAGTGAGAAACAAACGCAGGCCGTCTTGGCCCTAGTGGCATCTCTTTGATTCATAGTATGGCACCCACCTCAGACGCTGTCGTCAACATCAACAACAACAACAACAACAAATAGGAGGTATGTTCGCTTGATGACTACAAATAACCTTCACTTTACACAGAGGAGCTGGCACACTGACCCAAATGGATTCTGGTGATCTTCTTCATGGCATGTAAACTCCCCCCCCCCCCCCCCCCCCCCCCCAAAAAAAGAAAGAACTAAAAAAAAAACTGGAAAAAAGCATAAGCCCGCCATCTGTCTGCCATCTGAGAGTGGGCTACTTTTCAAAGGGTTACCACAGGAGCCGCAGAGTCCTGGATTATGCCTTCAGATCTGAAAATAAAAAGTCAGAAGACGCCCTAGATGTCAGAAGTGTCAAAAAAACTCAGTAACAGTGGAGGGAAGACATTGGGGGTGGGGGGGGGGGGGGGGGGGGGGGGGGACACGATTCAGGAGATAATGGCTCTCTTTCTTCTCTCTCTCTCTCTCTCTCTCTCTCTTTTTCTCCTCTCTCTCTCTCCATCTCTCTCTCTTTCTCTCCGTCTCTCCATCTGTCTCTCTGTTACTGTTAAGTGTGCCTTGCCGCTCTGTGATCTTCAGGGCAGTGTGCGCTGTATTAAAAAATGGAAGTCGTTTTAAATGAGCTGATAATGCCTGACCCTTTGCCTCTCCCTTCTTCAGCACATACTAATGAACCACAGCATGAAACCCACATGTGGTAGGAGCAATTGTCATTTTTATTGCAAATTTAACTGCTTCTGCAAGTTTATACTTTCTTGTATTTATAATATTGTCTGACGGCCTAATGTATTACTGTCCCTGTTACATCAATTAGGTACAGTGTAAGAAATTGTGTAACAATTATGTAACATTATGTACTTGCACTGTACCATAAGGTTAGGGTTAGGTTTAGTGTTAGGTATGTACAGTGTATGTAGATAATATTACATGTTGTTACATATAGATACACTAAAAAAACTAACTGTAAAATAAAGTGTTACATAATATGGTATTAGAATGTCTGCCCAGCACACTATGTAACTATGTGTGTTTCACTATTTCACACTACTGTGCTATTGTTTACGTTTTACACTACCAATCTTCCTGTAAATTTTGCTTATAGATGTTCACTTTTGCTTGCCATCAATTGAAATCATTAGGTCAACCATTCTGACATTTCCCAACAGTCATTTTTGTCTCAGAACAAAAAAACAAGGGACTGCTCTCTTGTTATCCATCTGTGCCCGTCCCATAGACAAAAGAGTTGGATCCCTAATGTGGTTAAGTGTGTCAAGGGGAGTGTATGTCCCTAATCTTGTTCCGGAACATCAGTCAGTGACATTGTCACTGCGTTGGCCCTGGGGCTACCTTTATCCCGTGACCCCGTAGGGGGGCACATTCAGTTCGCGCTATCCTGATGGATGCAGAGAGGGAGCGAGGGAGGGTAGCACAGAGAGCCTCATATCCTGGTCCTGTCCTGTCCTGTCCTGGTCCTGTCCTGTCCTGTGTATAAGCAAGCAGCACAGACGAGACAAAACGAGACAAGACGACGCAGCTGTGACGTGCCACAGCCTCGCTCAGCTCAGCTCAGCTCAGTCAGCCTGTGCATCAGAAAAGGGGACACGCTGTCACGAACTGTCACATCCATCTTTCATTTAGGTCATGTGCCTTTTGCCCCCTCTCTCATGTGGGAATGCCCCCCCACCCCCTGCATAAGTAGGTGTATAGGGAGCAAGGGAGGGAGGGAGCTGTTAAGGAGCCTTGACATCCTATTGTGTGAGTCACATTTTTGATGGCTATTCTCACTTCATTTTAGCCCTTCTGGACAGGGTGCAGTGGTAAAATCAGAGCTGGGTAAACTATTTTAAGGTGCAACACAATATGTCCTAAAAAGACATGCAAAACATGTTTGATCAGTCCCAGTCTCAGTTTAATGGTCTCTAGTGCACATACAGATGACAGATCTTGGAATGTTAGAAATTGTGTTTAGTACGTAAATTCTACTATAGGGTGAATAAGCTGTATTGATTGTACTGAACTGTATTGGTGGACAAACTCTGCTGAGAGGTGGGTAAAGTCTTTTTCTGAAATTTCAGAGGTGGGTAAACTCTGTTTATTTGCGTTTAGCCTCGACCAGATCCCTGCTTGTGGAGGTGTTGACACAGTACCGACAGCGTTACTAGACGGTGGCCCTGCAAACTGTATGTGCCCTGGGTCAGGGACGCTGCTAGGAGTTGTGGGGCCCCTAAAAAAAACATAATTTTGAGACCCCAATTGTCCGGATCTACCCCCCTTAGCGCCCTGCTCTGGGCTGTCACCGAGGCCAGACTGCTGTGCCAGCTGCTGAGGACAGTTTTGTTCTGTGTATAGTGTGAATTACAAGAGGTACTGCAGGGTACAGTAACCCGTGATCAAGACACCGTACACCCAACGACATAAAAATAGCAGGATTGAGGGGTACCAGCATATTAATGTAATTAATGTACCCCAATTATGGCGGGGTAATTGTCACTCTGGTTCTGTGTGTGTGCTAACGCCGTCCCAGGCGGGCAGTCTAAACCGAGCTACCCAAGGAAGACACGTCGCCTGCGCTCTCATGCGGCAGACAGTGGTCTTCTACACCGCATAATGAGCATCACTGGAATGATTCACTCCGGGCTTGAGATTCACCCGGGGCATAAAGAGAGTGTGTGTGGAGGGGGGGCTGTGTGTATGTGATGGGCGTGGGGGTGTATGCCGGTGACAGCATAAGCATGAGCATGGAAGCACGCGTGAGGTTACTCGACGCTCATCGCTCAACAACAGCAGGCAACTCTCTCACCGTTGTCATCCCCGCCATCGTGTCATTACCATTATCATTACACCGGTCTTCGGTGTTATCAAGGCGCATTTGTCAGAGAATGTGCCGTTTAGCTGTCGCAAGCAGAGCAGCTGCTGTAGCTCCTATCAGCAGCAGGAGGACAACAGCAGACTTGGGCAGGGGGGGCGGGGGTACTGAGAGTCTGTTATCAGTGCTTAGATACACAACAGCTTTTCTGCCAGAGCATTGCATTCAATTAGCACCCATCAGCTAGTGTCCACTGGGCCGAATTACGCAGCCAGGACTGTCAATGAAAGTCTATCGGTCACTCACTGGGTCACTCATGGAGCTCTCTAAATGTTTACATTGCCCTGTTTACACTCTTGATTGGGGGGGGAGGTTGCGACTGTAGACTGTCAATGGTTGCGACAGCTTACACAATTGTCATAGGCTAGTGTTACTGCATTGTCAATGGCTGGTTGTGATTTAAATTCTTTGCCACCCAAGGAAGGCGGCATGGAGAAACTTGCTATTGTGCCCAGCATACTTAAAGAGTAACAGTACATTATTTTGTCCACAAGATTAATACAACATTGCCACACAAGCCAAATCCATTTGGGCCTTAGCCATGAGTCATGAATTTCTAGCTCTTCTGCGCTAAAACCATGGAGAGAGATAGCCTAGCCTAGAGCTGTAATTGGGCCTTAAAAGTTAGGCCCGACAAAGCCCGACCCAGAGCTTGACAGTTTTTCTAAAGCCTGAACCCGTTTATAGCCCGACATTATTCAAATACGCGCATGCATACGGATCTTTCGCCTTTTGTGAAGAATGAGACATTTATACATTGTAACATTATTTATTATGACAAACTTGAAAAGTTGAAACAAACATGGAAGTTCGAGCTCAACGAAACCAATCACCTGACATTTCAGTTACCGCGCACTTGGTTCGGGCAAAGATCGTCAGCTCTAGCCTAGCCTACCACACATCTTTAGCTCACAGATATTGGGCGAAAAAACATTGCACTGAGGGGTTATATCTACATTAGCCTGGTAAACCAGCCCCGCGTATTTCATTTCATTTTGTACACAGTACAAATGAAATGAAATGAAGTACGAAGTGGGGTGGATTACCAGGCTAGATCTACATGGCATTGTTTGGTTTTTAATTACATTCTACCAGTCCCATTCTTCAACAGAGCTGCAACTCCCAACGGGCGCTCACCCAGCAGCACCCGGTACCACCGTATGTATCTATGGCAACTCCTCCGAGTGTCGGCTCCACCGCTACTGCGCTCCCCCTATGCTCGGCGACGGGCTGAGACGGGGCGGCGGAGTGGAAAATGAGATCTCTAATTGGGAATCTTTAAGAAGGAATCCTTGATTAGTAATTTCACACATCTTTGGAGCCTGCGGAGGATGAGCTGAGAAGAATGCACACCAGCAGCGGCCCGCCACACAGCACAGCACAGCACAGCACACACTGAACAGGATGGGGTTGCTCAGGCTCGCTCTCTCTCTCTCTCTCTCTCTCTCTCTCGCTCTCTCTCGCTCTCTCTCAGTCTCTCTCTTTCTCTATGTTTCTCTCTCTCTCTCTCAGTCTCTCTCTCTAGGTTTCTCTCTCTCTCTCTGTCTCTCTCTCTCTCTCTCTCAGTCTCTCTCTCTCTGTCTCTCTTTCTCTCTCTCTCTCTCTCAGTCTCTCTCTCTCTCTGTCTCTCTTTCTCTCTCAGTCTCTCTCTCGTTCTGTCCGTCTCTGTCCCACTTGCTCTCTCCCTCTACCTTTCTCTGTTACCCTCTTTTCCACTCCCTCTTTTTCTCTTCTCTTTCTCTTTGTTTTTTCTCTATCTCTCCTTTTCCTTCTCTCTCTGTCTTTTGTCAGTTTTAAATCCCCTCCCTTTCTCTGTCTCGTTCTCTCTGTCTCTGTTCCTCTTTCTCTCTCTCTGTTACCCTCTTTTTCATTCCCTCGCTTTCTCTTCCCTTCCTCTTTGTTTTTTCTCTATCTCTCTTTCTTTTTTCTCTACGTGTCTTTTGTCAGTTTTAATTTTTCTTTCTTTCTCTCTGTCTCTCTCTCTCTATATATATATATCTCTCTCTCTCCCTCTCCCTCTCTCTCTCTCTCTCCCCCCCCTCTCTCTATCTCCTGGCATGGAGTGTGGTTTCCCCCTGTTGTCTTGCTGGTTGTTTGCTCCAGAGGGTTTGTGTTTGCCTAAATTCCAGCCCCATGAGGCCCGAGCGCTGACTCAACATTGCTTCCCATGCAGCCATACTACTTCCTGTGTATTTCCCATGCAGCCATACTACTTCCTGTTCCTATGCAACCATACTACTTCCTGTGTGCCGCCTGTTTTAGTCCACTACCACTACCACACACTATCCCCCCACCCATTACCCACTACCCACTACCCTACTACCACTCTACTACCACCCCCTACCCAACTACCACCCCTTACCCCACCACTTTGCTTTAGCAACAACATCACAGATAAGGAGCCTTGGCGTGTCTGCAAGACTGTGTGTTTATGTGTGTGTGCACTCGTGTGTGTGTGTGTGTGTGTGTGTGTGTGTGTGTGTGTGTGTGTGTGTGTGTGTGTGTGTGTGTGTGTGTGTGTGTGAATGTATGTGAAAGAGAGAGAGAGAGCCTATGAGAATTGCTTTGGTGCAGTTTACTTGTGAACATACTGTCTCAGGGAAACCAGTTCTTTGTGTGTGTTTGTGTGTGTGTGTGTGTGTGTGTGTGTGTGTGTGTGTGTGTGTGTGTGTGTGTGTGTGTGTGTGTGCGCGCGTGATTACAAACATAATATTTTATCTAAATGTGCTACAGGGACAATCAATAATTCTAAACACATGGAGTTACCTGGGGAGTTCTCCACTGGCGTAATGGATGGAGGCTGGGATAGCATTCACCTCTCTGCAGGCTGGGATAGCATTCACCTCTCTGCTCACCGCTCCCCACAGATCCCCCCTGTTCCCCAGCCAGTCTCCCTGTTCAGTGCATGCTAACAAAGCGTCCCATCCAATCCAGCACCCTTCTCCTTTCACAACACTAGACTCACTACACCAAGGCTGCCCAATTTGGTCACCACTTATTGTTATTTGTGGCAGCTGTGGCCTAATAGTTAGTTGGCCTAATAGGGAGTTGGTCTTGAGATTGGAGGGTCGCAGGTTCAAATCCCATACTAGTAGGAATGTGGGTGGGGGAGTAAATAACTAGTGCTCTCCTGCAACCTCATCCATGGCTGAAGTGCCCTTGAGCAAGGCATGTAGCCCCACATTGCTCCAGGAACTGTACCCTGTAAAATAACTGTAAATCACTCTGGATAGGAGTGTCAGCTAAGTGTAATCTAATTTACTGGTTATTTTTGGCCCCCATGCTCAAATTTTAAGTTGTATTTAATTTATTCTATTGCAACATGAATGTTTAGTGTTGGACCATGCCCCTCTGCCCTGACTAATTTTTGACCCTTCACTAAGAAGACTTATTTGGGCACCCCTGCACTACACAAACCACTCTCTGGAGCATCGTGGCAAATGTTAAATTAATGACAGCAACTACAGCGGGTGTGGTGGCAAAGCTCTTAGTGTGCCTGACATGGCACAGACGCCATGTTGGCCACCATGTAGGACACACACATGCACACACACACACACTATGGTGACCACCCATCCCGCGTAGCGCGTGCGCATACAGCGTTTGAAACCCATTTTTTGCATTGGAAAGCGCGTGCCTAAGTTCCTTCCCAGTGTGTGCGTGCGGTGTCATGACAACAAGGAAAAATGTGATGGGTGGGTGTGGCGACAGTGGCGTGCTGAACTGTCAAATAATGTTCGTTTGGATGCTTGGGGCTCGCGGAGATAAAGCGACAAACTTTTTCTTTTTGAGCAAACATTGATTATGCGGAACACGGTCTCAATTTGCGGCACACGTGAATTGCAATTCCAGTGGATCCTCGACTCAGTGAATACATTGTAATGGAAAATAAATAAAATTAAATAGCTTAAGTAAACAGTTAGTATAAGTGCATCTGTCAATTCATTGAATGGTCAAAATAGTATGCATGTTTACTTACAAAAAATACACATGGGTGGTCTATTCATGAGCTTACATTAGCAATTGCACATGTTTAGTGGATATAGGGCATTATTACATGTGCTATGGTATGTGCTAGAAATGGGTAAAAGAGTGAGTCTGCCCATGGGGTGGGGGCGCTGCCACGCCGAGCGGTGTCCCACATTGTCCCTCAGAAACATACTACTTGTCCCCCCTTGGGCTTATTAGCAGGTGATCACCCTAACACACACACACACACAACGTGTGAACCAAACGGCCCGTTATTGGCCGCATTGACAGGTAAATTACATATTAGGGCGGGAAATTAAAAAAAAAAATGAACTCATCTCCGCTCTCCCACTCCGCCCCCTTTCCTTCTGCTCCTGTTCTCCTGCCACCAGGGCTTATTTACAGCCTCGTTCCACTGCTGTTTACAGCATCGATTGGCCCACTGTTTGTTTTACCTGTCGCCTAAGCCATATATCAACTGATGGAGAGAAAGAGAGAGAGAGAGAGACAGAGAGGGAAGAGGAGAGAGGAGAGAGGGAGAGGGAGAAGTACGAAGTTGGAAACGGGGGAATGAGCAGAGGACGAGAGGGTAGAGACCGAACATTGGTTGCATGACTGAGATGGAGGCTGAGTGTGAGATGGAGGCGGAGAAGACTGCGGGAGAACGGGGTGGAAAAAGCGAAAGAGCAGCCGGAGCTATCAGGGGAAAAGAGAAGAGGAAGAGAGAAGAGAAGAGGGGGAGAGGCAGAGAGGGAGAGAGAGGGGGAGAGGGAAAGAGAGAAAGAAAGAGAGAGAGAGATAGACAAGGTGGGAATGAGGGAGAGAGAGAGAGAGGGAGGGGAAAAGAGAGACAGAGAGAGATAGAGGGAGGGAGGGAGAGACAAGTCTGGTGGTGGTGGGGTGGGGAAAATGGAGGGAGAATCTTATTTAGTCGTCGGTTTGATTAATTTGATTCTGCATTCAGTTACCATCTCCTCCCCCAAGGCCTTCACCTTCACTAATATTAATCAAAGAATCTCAAGGGCCAGTGCCTTACCAGCGCTGAGAAATTCCATGTGACTGGCCTGGGAGGCCTTTGGAGAATAAGAGTGATCAATTTTGATTTAAACCATTGTATTTGTTTCACAAATATCTGCAACAAGGTGCCTTTGTGTTTTATGTGGATTGTGCATTCTGACATTTCTGCTTGTGAGTGTGAGTGTTAGTGTGTGTGTGTGTCTGTATGTGTGCGTGTATGTGTATGTGTGTGCATGTATGTGTATGTGTGTGTGTGTGTGTGTGTATGTGTGTGCATGTATGTGTACTGTATGTATGTGTGTGTGTGTGTGTGTGTGTGTATGCGTGTGCATGTATGTGTATGTATGTGTGTGTGTGTGTGTGTGTGTGTGTGTATGTGTGTGCATGTGCGTGTGTGTGTGTGTGTGTGTGTGTGTGTGTGTGTGTGTGTGTGTGTATGTGTATGTGTGTGCATGTATGTGTATGTGTATGTGTGTGTGTGTATGTGTGTGTATGTGTGTGTGTGTGTCTGTGTGCGCGTGTTTTGTATTATATATTTGCCAATTTAAGCACATTCAGGTCATACTTTACTCTGTCTACATGTGAACAGTTTTTCCTGTGGGGGAATTGCTTTCCGTTGCCACTGTGGTTTAAAGCGCTAATATTATAATACCCTGACAGTCTGTCTCAGCCCTGTGGATCGCCTTGGAGGAGGAAATTACAGCAAATGTCATCAGACTACCAACTAGCTAACAGTGTCAACCAGGGCCTATGCAATAACTAAGGCATTTACCTACATGCCTTCTCCCTGTGATTATTATTCAGTGTGACAGTTCAGTATAGCACACACACTGACATAAACTTGAGCATAGATGAAATGTGGACGTGATGTAACACTACAATAACTGGACTGGGGGCATTACTGCAGCCCAGACATGAATCACGAGAGCTAATGGATGTTTTTTCTACAACAATCACACAAACAGACAAACAAAAAAATAATATTTACAAAATAAATAAATAAATAATATTTGCAAAAATAACATTTGGCATTTCCCTAGGGACAAGTCGAGGCATAATCTGACCAGGAGCTATCATATGCTAAGCCTTTTTGACAGCAGAACACAAACATTATACCCCCGTTAAATCTCATGCCGTCAATAAATATCTGCACCTCTAATTGCTAGCGGCAATTTAATTGCCGACTGCAAGCATTGAAATTCAGATCTACTTCTCATTTATTACAGACGAGACCCCCTCATTTTCTCCTCTGCTCTGTCTGTGATTCATGGCTGCAGGGATATTACAGGCTCACCGCTGGCTGCACGGCAGACACTGTGCTCACCACTGCCCTTTTTCAACAGCATGTTTACAGATGTTTGTTTGTTTGTTTGTTTGTTTTTTTTGTAAATTGATCTTTACACACGACTCCATTTCTGAAATTTGTCAGGGAAATAGCAAAATCCCTACCCTAAATCTGCAAAGCTGTGAGCTAATTTTTTTTTTTTTTTTGTAGCCATAGTGATCAGACATTACACACCCGTGCGCCTCATTCATACGAGGTGAAGTAAGGTAGGACATGCCCTTCAAAATGCAAGACACGCACACCTGTTTCTGAGGAAGACATTGGCTGTTGTATTGACGAGTTGCTGTAACGGGGCATGGCCACACAGTCTGTATGAATAATGAAGAAAGGGTCAATTGTGTTCGTCTGTGCTTCTTACAGTTTTTCTCAATTGTTTAAACACAATTCCTTGTACTTCAGACACAATGACCACAACATGTAACTCATGCACCAACCCCATGAACCAATTCTGCTAAACTATAAACACAATTCCTGCTTTACACTCAAATTGCAGTTCTAAAACACACTTTTTTCAAAACACTATAGACAATTCTCTGCGTTTGGCCCAATTTTCATTTTCATGCTTTTCATGGATGGATTCGCTGCTAGGCCAGGAAAAACATTGCATGTGATGTGGATGAGGTGCTGTGGCCACACAAAAACAGAAGAAAGGATGCAGCGTAATTTTTTTTGTAACTGTATAGGCTACAGTAAATTCTTCTGTTGTGTTGCATGTAGACCACTGTACTGTAGGTGCAGCTTTGTGTTGATTGGGATGCAAAGTGTGTACACTGTTTTTGTGGGGAAAATAAAATATATTTGTAACAATGTTTATGTGCGTTCTGAGTATAAAAACAATATTCTAAAATATATCACACTTATGTATGTACTGTCTGTAGCAAGTGTAACACTGAACAAAAAAGGCCTAAATCATTATCATGAATGGAGAAGAAGTGTTTTCCATTTATCATAGTGTTTTACATTTAGCACATCAGTGTTCAACTGGTTGTTATAAATGTCTATTCATATGATGGTTTGTGTTTGTCATTTGACAACAAAATAGCATTTTGAGAAGAAATAATGCTGTTTTGAATGCAAAGTTTCATTTTGCAAGAGAAGTGAGGGGTTTTGCCCATTGTGTGTGTGTTTTTTTGACTTGTGTGTAGAGTTCTGAGAGTATGAGGCATGGTTTCAGAAAATGTGTTTAAGCAATTGAGAAAAACTGTAAAAAGCCCACAGTAAAAATGCTGTGTGTTATTGTATTTCCACTTCAAAGCACTGTTTTGGTAATAGACTGTGCTGTAAGAATTAAGGTGCTGTTGCAAGCCCACAGCATAGATGTCCTATCACTAAAGTAGTAAATATAGAAATATTAAATCATGACCATAACAAACATTATTTACATGATAGCCGAACTGCTACAGTACCAACATGAACCAAATTAGCACACTCTGAATGTTGTACAAAACAGTGGCTTATCGTACTGAATGCACCACATGCACCACATTCTGAAATACCACATGTATTGTTTACAAAACCATTCACTGCAATGACATCACCATTCGCTACAATGTTTTCTGCCCATGAAACATCAATGCCTTAAAACTGTCAATACAGAGCACAGAAGAGGGCACATGTTTCAAAGCACAGAAAATACAACATTCATATCGGGCACTGGACTGAGTCTGACTGTTTAACCTTTCCCATTGTGGGCAAAAGGCTTTGTGGAAAAAAACATGTTTGACATGCAAAGGTAATTGTCAGGACATGATAGGTCCAAGGCCATGAGGTGTTGTTTCTGTCCACATGACAATTATATTTTGTCACTGAGAGAGAAAGATGTGCAAAGCAGCTTAGGACCATGTTGCAAGAGATTTTGTGTGTTGCCTTATGAATTTTGTTCAAACTTCTTGAAAAATAAGACCTAGTTGTAGGAAATAATGATGAAACAGTTGGGAGGAAAACTGGGAAACATTTTTGCTCATGATTTTGTTGATTGTCATGGTGGGTTCTTTTTTTCTGTTTGAGTGACAACTTTCAGAAATAGTGTGACATTTTGGGTAAGCCATTTTAAACCCCTGTGCTTTCTCACATAACTGTAACTGTCCTTCCAGGCGGTCTGGACCTGTCTCTGATAAAGACGTTATAATTTTGGCCAGCGTAACAAGACATTAAAAAAGATGGATATTACCTGCTGGTATTGGCCACATCAAACCTGCTAATATGTCAGCACTCACAGCGGAAGGCTGCTAACAGCTACGCTAACCTTGGTAGCACCTTGTCCTCCCGCGCATACCAGATAATGAGGTAAACATTAGACTCTCCAAGGACCGTACGGCCTGCAAACGACCATCCAGCGCTCTCAATATAGAACAGCGCCTGGCATTCAGCTGAAGAATACCCGCCATTGAATCCAAAGCAGCTGTATCTTTTGATCGACACTATACCTTGTGTCTGCGGACCCCCCTGGACAATGTTTCCCCACGCGCGCCTCAGAATCAAAGCTCTTTTATCTGATCAATGTGGGGGAATCTCCTGAGAGATGAGCTGCAGGCTAAGACTTTCCTCCCAGCAAGGCTCTATGGCATACCAATGTACTGTTACAACATCCACAAAAACAAAACTGCCCAGGAATGTGCAGACTGGGCCAGCCACACATAGCAATTCAGAAAGCATGCTTTCCCTTTGAACAGGAAAATGGTGTGGAGAAAATATTGTGCATCGAAGAGGCTCCTCTGGTGATACCCACTGGCCTCAAAACAGTGAGAACATGTCACTTGTAAGATTCATCCCCATCTTTAACACCAGAAGAGGCTGCTGCAGATATTTTTCAGCGATAACTGTGCCATTCTGTATTCCACACCTGCCTTTGGGAGACTTCTTGGCCATCTGGCCATTTACTAAAATCCAGACTTCCCCCCGGCTAAGCTGCCAAGTGGCCCTGATATGATCAGTGAGCAAAATTGTGGGGATTTGTTTATTGCTTTGTTTGGGCATTGAGGTTCCCTGAGCCCCATTTGAGGGCAGTTCTGAACAGCATGCCACTCTGCCGTGTTTGTACTTTGCTGGTTATCAGCTGGTGCAGTTACAGACTTACCCATGCTTCAACCCACCGCACTCACACAGCACACACGCACACATGCACACATGCAGGCACACACACACACAAACACACACTCATAGACACAAATGCACAGTCTCACACACACAAAAACATCCAAATATACTCTTAGAGAGAGAGAGAGACAGACACTCACACAACAGACACACACACACACACGCATGCACACACGCAGGCACACACACACACACATGCACAGTCTCACACACACAAAAACACACCCAAATATGCTCTCAAAAAGAAAGAGAGAGAGAGAGAGAGACACTCACACAACACACACACACACGCATGCAGGCATACACACATGCACGCACACAGGCACACACACACACTCATAGAGACAAATGCACAGTCTCTCACACACAAAAACACACCCAAATATACTCTCAGAGAGAGAGAGAGAGAGAGAGAGAGAGAGAGACACACACACACACACACACACACACACACACACACACAAACACACAAACTTGTACTCTCTGCAATTTCCCCTCCAGTGGTGACTTGGAAAGACAAGGAGAGCCCACCAGCCTCCTGCTCCATTTGTGCTCAGCGGAGCGCGCAGACACTCTGCCAAAGACTGCCTGGCCTCCTCGCCTGCGGCCACGGCCACGGCCACGCTTCCCAGGGGCCTCAGCTGTCTTTGATACTCCATGCCACGCCACCCCCCACACACACACGCACCCCCCACACACACACACACCCCGTACACACACACACACACACACCGCACACCCCCCCCCCCCCCCCCACACACACACACATATACACACACACACCCCGCTCACACACACACACCCTGCACGCACACACACACACCCCACACACACACACCCCCCTCTGCTTGCTCTGCTTGCTCAGGTGACCAATCAAAATGAGGCAGAGGGGGGAAAGAGCGGCAGAGGAGATTTGAGACGAACGCCCCAAACCAGAGAGTAGAGAGTGAATGAAAGTAAAAAGGACGGCCATAATTACAATAATAAAAGGAGCGATTGTGGTGGCCTTTTTTTTTTTTGCTGTGCATCTTTTTTTTTTTTTTTCAAATCATCCATCTCTGTCCTTTTTCGCCCGCCTCCCCCACCCCCACCCCACCACTGTCTGAATCAATTCAGGGCCAGTCCTTTTGTGGATGAGGACTCTTAATGTGTTTGCGGGGAAGGCTCGCTTAGAGGCATTACTGTTGACAAAGACTGCAAAATCACGAGGGAAAAAAAAAAATCCAATACCATAATGCACCTTCAGTTTTTTTTTTCCCTCGCGTCATTGTCCGAAACCTGCCAAACGAGCACTAAAAATACCCGTAATGCCCTCTCGAGAAGCATATGCCATTCTGCTCAGCCAATAGAACTGAGTATACGTGCAAGATTTGCAAGTTACCTCTATGAAATGCCTCAGCAGCTCATGACGTGCATACAGATGGGGCGGAAAGGCAAAAAAAGGTAAAGGAGGTATGAGCACAACAGAAATGCACGAGAAGGAGTTCTCGGGGGGCGGACAGCAAGCATCAGGTGGGGAACAACAACACCAGTTCTTGGGTGGCAAGTGTCTGTCACACTCCACACAACACTGAAAAGGTCAACGGAACAGAAGTGGTTGCTGTTGGTATTATTGTCAGGGACAAGGTATCCTGTGTGTTGTTGGGAGTTGACTTGCTGTGAGCACTGCTTGTCATAGCACAAGTATACAGCGTGTGTACAAAATGTCTCTCCCTTGCTACACTTGGGTAGGATATTTATACTCTTACTAGTATTCAAAGCTGTTAAGGATCTAGCCCCATGTTACATCTCTGACACAATGTCCTTTTACATTCCTGCTCGAGCCCTTGGATCCACTGAGGCCGGTCTCCTGAGGATTCCAGAGGCACCACTCAAAAGGATCTGAGAAGCAGCCTTCTCAACCTATGGCCCAAAGAGACTAAATGCCGTACCCCAACACATCAGAGAGGCAGAATCCACTGAGGCTTTTAAACTGCAACTAAAGACTTACCTGTTCAACCGCACCTACACTTAACTGCCTTGCTCAAAGACTTTCAAGCACTCGGAGACCTTCCCCTATCAACATTAACAGAGGTACTCTTCTTCTTGAATGCTCAGAGACTTTCCCTCTACTGGCTCAGCAGTTGAGCTCCCCTGGGAACCAGGGAGGACGTTACTGGAGCTCTCCACAGCACCCTGTTGGATTTCCCTGGAACTACTGGACTATAGCAAAGCTTGCCATGGGTATCTCTGTCCTGTGTTCCTTTGCCAAACTGTTGAAGCACTTTGAGCTACATATTTTGCATGAAATGTGCTATGCAAGTAAAGATTATTATTATTATTATTATTATTATTATTATTATTATTATTATTATTATTATTATTATTATTATTATTATTATTTACACAAGGCAATGGATATGATAGGAGAGGACAGTGAAGAGAGAGAGAGAGAGAGAGAGAGAGAGAGAGAGATTTTGCGACTTTAAAATGCTTTATTAATTTACAAAAAGGCTTATACAGTTAAACTTTGCCATTTATAAGTGGATTTAACTTTAGCACAAGGGAAAAATATAATACATAAATGAATGAATAGAAGTATGTACAAAAGATTACTAAGATGCAATTCATGATGACAGAGGATACTGCTTGTTTACAACACCACATTGCTTCAAAGGATTCAAGATCTTGTATGAGTCTATAAAAACAGAAATCAATCAAGACAATCAAGATCCTCGCCTTAACCACCTTAACCGCCGCCACATACTTGAAACCAAGAATCAAGGTCTCTGTGGAGAATTCCTCATTAAAACATTAAATTCCTAAAAACATTTAAGACAGAAACAAAAGCATTAACAGCATTGCTGCAAATCACCCACTCTTTTAGGCAATGCTGGTTTATGAAGTGTTCTCCATTCAGGTTTCACATTCATACCTAATTTTGAAACACTGCACCAGGGCATATCAGTTCTGCTCGAAAAACACTTTTTATTTAACACTTTCACACAAGCATTGTAAAGCTGCTTCCCAGTAGCATCACTCAAAAGAATTGCGGTTTAGCTAAATGATGAGACCAAACCGGTACTTCCATCCAGAATGGTTGAGAGTTTCAGCCCTGGAAAATCATCAAACACATCTGGACACACCACTCCTGTGCAGCAGGCCCAAAGTCATTTTGACTCCTCTGCAGTGCAAGTAGTGTGCCACCCTACTAGGGGCTGTGAGGCCACATGAATGGACCTTAGCTCCACTGAGTCAGAGAACCTCCTCACATTCTTCAAATCTGACCCCCCCAGGTTCGACTGCATCCTTCAAAGTTAGAATCTCTGAATCAAGGAGACTGCTCTGAAGTGTGGGAAAGTTGTTTGAAGATATGTCCACTCTTGCACCCCCACACAGGTTCTTGTAGAAGTCAATGTAAAGAAGCCTTTTGGCTCCTGACTTTGCATGTTAAATAAGCCCCAGATTTTCAAAAGAGTTTGGTGAAAAGGAGACATTCTAAAGCAGTCAACTCTCTGTGGTGCAGTCCAAAATAGTGACTCATGAAGCCCTAACCCTGCGCAAGTCCATAAAACTGTGTCCAGACAGCAACTGGAGCTATTATGGAGCAACTATTTATGAGGCCATACCCCCCCCCCCCCCCCCCCCCCCACCACACCCCACCCCACCCCAGCTTACCCCACACCACCCCTAAACTTTTGGCAAAAATAAAACAGGCTGTGGTACCCAATGGTAATTAGCCCAACAAATGTTCACTACACCAGATTGCAGTTTGTTTAAAAAGGTCTGGCAGAGGACCCATACAGGCCAGAAGATGCCAGAAGCATGATGCCACCAAGATATTTATGATTAGGGTACATCCACCTATATATGACATCTTTGGCAACAACCACTTCCATCTTTCCAGCCGCCCATTCACACTTTCAACTGCCCCCTTCCTTTTTCTGCATGACATTGTCATTCGTCAGAAAGGCACCCAAGTATTTGAACCCATCTTTCTTTCACCAGAATTCATCAGGAAGCCATGGTGGCCCCTCTGCCCGCTGACCAAGCAGTAGAGTTTCACTTTTGGACCAGTTCACTGTGGCTGATGAAACTGCCCCAACACTTTGAAGAAAATATTAACAGTCATTTTTATATCCCTGGTCCCACTAATTAGTAAGACAATGACATCAGCATATGCTAATAGATGAATAGGAAAAGTAGAATGCTTACATAAATACACTCCAAAAAACCTAAATTATGCAAATCCACTCAACGCATGCAATAAACTATATAATAATCATTTATAAGAAAAAATAGGATAAAAGAGAGAAATAACAGTAAAGGATCAAAGATCCTGGCACCACTCACTCAGCAGGCAGATAGAGAGAGAAAGAGAGAGAGAGAGAGAGAGGGGGCAAAAGAAAGAGAAAGATAGAGAGAGATACAGTGTCAGAGAGAGAGAGAAAGAAAGCAAGAGGAAGAGGATGAAAAATAGAGGGATTCAGCTCAAGGCTGGTTGGACTGGTATGTTGTTTTTTTCCCTCTCTCTTTCGCGCGCGCGCTGGCAGTGTGCGGATGAGTTCATATTAATTAGTGCACAGAGGGCAGTGTGGCCGGATGATAGGGCCTGGCACAGGGAGGGGTGGATGGCATGATGGTGGGGGCTGGTGGTGGGGGGTGCTGGTGGCGGGGGCAAGCGGGCACAGCACAAGCGCGGCCACAGCCTCGGCTTATCTCTCTCTCTCTACGGATGCCCCCCACCCCCAACCCCTCCCAACCCCTCAACCCCCACCCCCCGCTGTTTGTTTGTTTGTCATCTCCCACAACCCCACCTGTGGGTGGACTCGTCTTCTCCTACTGCAGGCGAGCAGGTCGGCTCTGAGACCGTTATCTCCCCTTCAGGCATGGAAGCGCTGGCTCCACTGATGCTGCTGCTGCTGCTGCCACAAAGCTTCTCATCTCTGGTGTGTGTGCTCCAGATCTCTGGCTCCGTGGAGCGGGGATGCAGGAGGCGGCCGTGCAGCCATCCAGCAGCAGCAGCATCAGCATCAGCATCAGCATCAGCATCAGCATCAGCATCAGCATCAGCATCAGCATCAGCAGCAGCATCAGCATCAGCATCAGCATCAGCATCAGCATCAGCCGCATGGCACAGCCAGCGCTTGCTATGGGTCTGTGTGGCAGTGCGTGTGAACCGTCATGGTCGTGTGCACAGTTCAGGGTGTCGTTATCATCAGCACATGGGGGCTGTGTGTGTCTCTGCCTTTGTCTCTGCTACTGAAGCACAAAGGCCTTGCACACACAGGGAGAGAGAGAGGCAATGATACCAAATCAGACTGGCGCATATGCACACACACATGCACACACAAACATACACACACACACACATACACACACACACACACACACACACATTCTCTCTCTCTTTCTCTCTCTCTCTCGCTGTCACATATATACACACACACACACTGCCGCCATTACACATACAAACACACACACACACAAACACAAATCCTCCCACACACACACAGAAATTTACCACCGCAAACTCTCTTTTCTCCACACACACATAAAAAACACATATACACATTTCATGCTGCCACCCAGGGTTTACAAGCAGTTCTGGGACATGATGCATGCAGGGAAGGCAAGCCAGGCCCACTCCACTCAAGACGAGACCGCCCATGGCCTCCCACGGCTCCTTAGCTTCTCCACACTCTACCCCCCTGGCTTGGCATCCTCCCCCCCCCCCCCACCCTGCGGCTGCATCTGGCCACAGCGAGGACCCTGCCCTGCATAGAGGAGGCATAAAAGGAGCGAAGCAGCAAAAAAAGCGTCTGGTAACCGAACATGAGGATATGAGCGATAGAAAATGTTACGGTGAAACCGTGAGGAACCAAGAGAATTGCTTGGAGGCAATCCCAATGGGAGATGGCACAATAACACAGAACACACATGCATACACACACACCACATACACACACACACACACACACACACACACACAGGCACACACACAGTCACTCCCTCCCACACACACACACACACACACACAAACGCACCAGATGACACAAAAAACACATGCAACCAAACTCACATGCAAGCAAAAACATACCCATATATGGAGATGTATGCTGTATGCATACATGTATGTAGCTACACACAAGCACAAAGAAAGAAGGAGAGAGAGAGAGAGAGAGAGAGAGAGAGAGAGAGAGAGAGAGAGAGAGAGAGAGCACTTGATCTAACTTTAATGCACACAACCACTCACCGAGGGAGTCAGAGAAAAACGTGCATCATACTCATAACATGCACCAGCCTTCACCAGGACATGAGCGCTCCCTCTCTCTCTTTCTCTCTTTCTCTCCCTTTTAACTACAAGAGCCTTCACAAGGAGACAAGAGCTCTCTCTCTCTCGATCTCTCTCTCTATCTCTCTCTTCCTCTCCCTCTCTGTCTCCCTATCTCTTCCTCTCGACCTCTACCCCCCCACCTTTCTGTTTACTACAACAGCCTTCACAAGCAGACAAGAGCTCTGTCTCTCTCCTTCCCCCTCTCTCTCTCTCTCTCTCTCCATTGACTAAACGAGCCAAGTAAAAGGAAGCCCTCTCTGGGAGCCAGTCCACTAAGTAGAGGCCAAAAGGGTCACTGGTCTGGCCGGGCCTCCTGGCCTCCCGCCCACGAACCAGTCCTGCGCATCTGCCGTAAATATTAAACTGCTGAAGGGATGCGAGATTCGCGCGGACCAAAAAAACAAACAAACTTTAAACCGACAGCTGGAGCTCAGTGAGAGAGCCATCGATTGTCTGGAGGTCACATCGATCACATTTGGCATGTCAATATGTCATCGCCGTTCTTTATTGTGACCCCGTCTCTTTCCCCTTGAGCAAAATTCAGTTTTTTTTCTCTTTTGTGTGTGATGCCGTGACCATTTCGAGACCGTTAAGAGTTAAGTAGTCTGGATTTTGCACCCCCACTCCACTTCCGACCCTGCAAGCCGCCACTCCCCCACGTGCCCTATGGGCAGAAAAGTCCTCACCACATGCAATAGATTGATTTTTGCTAAATATGGTTCATAATGTCATCTGGCATGTCATCTGCCTGCCATGTCGCCTGTCACGTTGGAAATTATGCTGCCTCCCCATTGATGTGCCATTAGCACAGGGTGTACAGTCAGCCCACTAAATAACAGCACACAGACCAGCGCAAAACCAGCACACATTTCATGTGGGACTGCGTGATTGACATAAATGCCTCCATTTGGAAGAGTAAAGGCTTATCTCTTTTTTTTTACGACAAAGTAGATAATTGAGAGCTGGTAATGCACCTGAATCACAGCTTGTGGAGCTTCGAAGGAGGCTGTCGACATCAAAAGGGGCCGTGATTTTTTCAGTCCCCTTCAGTCAGACGCTCCTCGGTCAAAAAGGCGTAATTCACACATTCCTCTTCACAGTGCCCTGCTCCCACGGCCAAGTTTTAATTGAAAAATCTCACATCAACCTCTCGGATTTCCAGTAAGCAGAAATCACTCACCAGACAAAAAAAAAAACACATTTGGCCTACATAGACAGAGTACGAGTGAGAGTGTGGTGAATGTGTTTTGGTGTGCGAGTGCAGATTGTAAAGCTCTGGGTGCAGGTCGATAAGGTAATGCATGCTCTCGTCCTCGTCTCTCCCTCCTCGCGCTCTCCCTCTGGGTTGCGGGAGCTATAAATTAAAGTGGGGAATTACTGCTAACCGTTGGAATAAATTAAAGCGCTTTTGCATCTGTAAACACAGTCTGACTGAATAATTACTGCACACTCCCACAGAGCGAGAGAGAGAGAGAGAGACAGAGACAGACAGTATTGAAGACAGTGAGAGACAGACAGTATTGAAGAGAGAGAGACAGAGAGAAAGGGAGAGAAAGAGGGAGAGAGAGGAGGGTGGGTGAGAGAGAGAGAGAAAGAGAGGAAGAGAGAGAGGGAGAGAGAGGAGGGTGGGTGAGAGAGAGAGAGAGAGAGAGAGAGAGAGAGAGAGAGAGAAAGGACTGTGAGAGGGAGAGAGAGTTAAAGAAGGAGTAAGTAAGAGACAGACAAGATTGGGATAAGACCAGATTGAGAGTGAAGGGTATAACAAAAAACGAGAGATCGAGAGCTTTCAGGCTACTTTATTACACCATTGAACATACACTCACACAGAGGTGCATCCATATGGTGCCCTTAAACAAATACCTCAGCCACACCGCTCACCTCCTTCCTCCAATTAAAAATGCAGTTCTCTCACTCTGCACCTTTAAAACCATACTCCCCTCATTAGCAACTTGACACTACACCCCCCCCCCCCACCTTCCACACAAAACATAACTAAACAAACAAACACAAAACAATACCATTAATCAATTTATATAAAAAAAGCATATTCCATTTTTGACCCAGCTCAGCACAATCCTTCCTAGAAACCTGGTGGTGGTGAGAGGTCAGATCATATACAGTATTATAATTATTACATTACACTTAGCTGACGCTCTTATCCAGAGCGACTTACAGTTATTTAGGTACAGGGTTTCAGTTACAGTCCCTGGAGCAATGTGGGGGTACATGCCTTGCTCAAGGGCATTTCAGCCATGGGTAGGGTGGGATTCGATCCTGCGACCCTCCGATCCTGGATCAACTCCCTAACCACTAGACCACAGTATGCCGTGTTTGCGTGGACTGGTGGCTGCGTAGCTTAGGGGTGTGTGTTGTCAGAGTGGCCCAGCACTCTGTGTATTTTTTATTAGCTCCTCGCATCTGTGTGAAGTGTGTAAACCGGTGTGCCGTGATGTAATTGGCCTCACTTGACGTGTCTGAGTATACAAACATAAGGATGTGCATGGTTTATATTATTCTGCATGCCCGTCAAACACGGGAATAATTTGTCACTCGTATAACTGTCACACCACCGAGTCCGGTGCCAGTGTGTGCACTTTAAAATGGCACTGCTGTTTGCATTACAGTGTCATTAATCTTTTACGAGCACAAGGCTCCTTGAATGCACTTTATTTATACAGCTTTGTACACAGTAGCATTGATTTTTTTTTACTCTGAAAACCTCATGTATTACTAAAACCAACATTTTTGCACAATGGAGATACATGATTTAATCATATCGGTGTCGATACGAAGAGAGTCGTCGTGTTTGTGAAATGAAAGTGGGCGTAGAGCTCTGAAACAAAACTGTCCATGTCAACGTAGCTACTGTGATGGAGGGTTTTGCATCAGAGAAGATCACAGGAATTTGCTCAGCACAGTTTTCATAAGTATCTCATCAACCAGCTCTGGGAATATGAACTGAGAAAGAATATTTCTGAGGCATAACTTTTGATGGAGTCATGCAGATTACGATGTTCAAATATTATCCCTCAAAGTTCTTATTTAAATTTTAACATCAACTCAGAGAGGTCACACGGGAAAAGCAGCGTAACATGTCTTCTCTTTTTGCCTCGAATTTGGCTGTCTGAGAGACAGACAGACTTCAGTGGCTTCATCTCAAATTATGAGAAAGCTAAACAGGCCTTCAACGCTCTCAATCAGTCAACACCACACAAGCTTGCCGGAACAAAGAAAACCTCCGCAGTCCTTTTCCATGCCAATCAGCGCCTCTCTTGTGGCTTGGCTGCCTCGACTGCGGCTTGGTGTGGAGTGATACGGCCGCGCTGATTGGAGCCATGGCGACAGCCTCGGTAGAAGACATGTGGTGACATTATGTGGCAAACGGTGTGTGTGTGTGTGTGTGAATGTGTGTGTATGTGTGTGTGTGTGTGTGTGTGTGCGCGTGTGTGTGTATGTCAGTTGGGGGAGCTGGGGGGTGGGGGGGGTTGACTGATGCTAAGGGCCAGCATGGAGTATAGCCCTGCATGGAGATGAAGAGATAGCTACCACAGCCTCTAGAGAATTGAATAGAATAGAATAGAATAGAATAGAATAGAATAGAATAGAATAGAATAGAATAGAATAGAATAGAATGCCTTTATTGTCATTATACAAGTATAATGAGATTACAAGCTTCCCCATAATGTGCACACATAAATAAACAAGGAGAGATATGTACAATAAAACTACTATAAAAACTACTAAGTACAAGAATTAACATAGACTGTACAATAACTAATATGAGCTACTGTCTGTAAAAAGTTGCATAGACTGTGCATAGACTTGTGCAAAGCCTGGAGGTAAACAGGCACATATCAGCAGCAGGTATGACAATAAAGTGACTGGTGTGACTGACAGTATAAATAGCTGGAGGTATCAAGGCATTTTCACCCACCTATTCCAATATGTGCAGTAGGCAGCTAAAAAATACAGATGGACTGTCTTGATATTATAGTGCAATTGATAATTAACAGATAACAGTAAAACAGATAGAGTGCAGATAGCAGTAACATAATGGTGCAAATGATTACAGTGATAATATAAGTTAAATAAATGATAATTACAGTACGCAGAGCAATGCCTGTCAGGTTGGCTGTCTTAGAACGTAATGCAGTGTTACAGTGTTATGTTCAAGCAAGTCAGTTCCTCAGTGTAGGTTGGAGTTGGGGTGGGGGGGTTGACTGGTGCTAAGGGCCAGCATGGAGTATAGCCCTGCATGGAGATGAAGAGATAGCTACCACAGCCTCTACCCCAGAGTGTGTGTGTGTGTGTGTGTGTGTGTGTGAGAGTGAGTGTTTGTGTGTGTGTGTGTGTGTGTGTGTGTGTGTGTGTGTGTGTGTGTGTGTGTGTGTGTGTGTGTGTGTGTGTGTGTGTGTGTGTGTGTGTGTGTGTGAGAGAGTGTGTGTGTATGTGTGTATGTGTGTGGGTGTGGGTGTGCGCATGTGTGTGCATGTGCATGTGCATGTGTGTGTGTGTGTCTGTGTGTGTAAGAGAGAGACAGACAGAGAGAGCGAGAAAGAAAGAAGGGGGGGTTAGAGACAAAGAAGGTGGGCTAGGAAGATTAAGGTTGAGAGCAGGGTACAGAGAAAATGAGAGAGAGAGAAACAGACAGAGAGACAAAGAAAGAGAGGAAAAGAAAAAGAGAGAAAAAGAAGGATTGGAGCAGAGCAACAGACCTGTCATACTGCTGGTGTCATCAGCATTCATTTGATAGAGAGGATGTGCATGGGGTTGTTATGCCGTGAGTCAGAGGCAGAGGAGTGTGAGCGAGAGAGGAAAGAGTGACAGAGAGAAAAAGAGGGAGAGGAAAAGAGAGAGCGAGAGAGAGAGAGAGAGAGAGATAGAAAGAGAGAGGGACAGAGGAAAAGACAGATAGGCTTGACTTGAGGGACCATCGGTGTACGTGCCTGCCTGTGTCACACTCCACACCTCCTCCTTATGCCTCCATGTGACCAGCTTGTTAGCAGGTGTGTGAGCGGCCGCAGAGCTAGCAGTCATAGCAGTGCAGGGGGCGAGAGAACGAGCGGCGAGAGAGCGATGTTTACACAGACAACACGGACGCTCCCTGTTGACTTGACACACAGTAGCTACCCCCCTCCTCATTTCCTGTTGCAATTGCAAATGAGGTGACACTATTATCATGCCGGATACCGGGGGCTGCGAAGTTCATGTTGTACACATTGTGTATTCCTCACGTTTGCATTTTTTATTCACTCGTTCAGCAGATGTTTTGCTTCCTAATACTGCAAACTCTGGCCATTCCCAAAGCGGCATATTCAGTCCAGTGGATCTGTAGGCTACATATGTTCTGGAGGATTTGCATCCTCGTGGGACTCGCCACAGTAGGTACACGAGACATATGGTGTGATAATGATTATGTACATGTTTATAAGGCCTCTAAAACAGATTAAAAAATCCCCGTCAATAAACCAAATAAACAAAATAGCCCTGATGGAATATTGCTAACGCCAGCCAGACATTTCTGAAAAGCTTGTGATTGATCCTCTCTGGCAGCTCAGTGCTTGACTTACCAGTCGGCTGTCTACCTTAGCAGCGGTCACGATGCGGTTTTGGAGCCATTGGTCTGAAGTAATTATTTCACATCTGTTTCCCAGGTACAGCGTCCCTGGATAGAAGAGACACTCATTAATATCAATCTCATTACAATACACCACAGACAGCTGTGGGCGTTTGCGCAATTACACAGTTGCACGGCCCATCATGAGCCAGATTTAGTGGAGGAGAGATCCCAGCGAAATGCTCTGGTATTGCGGAGTGTAACTTACGGAAGGAGATGGATAGACGGCATGGCCAGAGAATGGACTGTTTTCCTGTCTCTTTCTCTTTTCTTTCTCACTCATTCCCTCTTTCCCATACACATACCTTATGTCTCTCTCTCACTTACTCACTCTCTCTTGTTCTCTCTCTCTCTCTCTCTCTCTCTCTCTCACACAGACGCGAACACACACACCAAATACACAGAATAAAATAATTTAAGCAAAGTTTCATCCACTGAGGTTTGACTGTCCTCTGACCCTGGAATCGCTCACTCTTCATTTCTTGCCAGTTTTTCTCTTACTCCTTCTCTTACTCTCTCTCTCTCTCTATCCCTTTCTCTCTCCCTCTCTCTCGCCTTCCCTGACTCGCTCCATCAGTTACAGGCTATATTCTTGTGAAATGATCTGGCTCTCTCCCCCTTTCTGGGTCCCTCAATAATTAACACCAAGGTTCTGTGCTTGTCTCGTCTCAGCAAAGCCCAGGAGAGCCACGGTAAGGGAGATGGATACACACACGAGGCGAGGGAAAAGAGAGCAGAGCAGAGCAGAGCAGAGCAGAGTAGAGTAGAGACATGGAGAAAAGAGAGATGGAGAAAAGAGAGAGAGAAAGAGAGACCAATCCAGAGATGAAGATGGACAGAGGCAAGACACCGACAAGGATGGGAGGTGAAACGAAAGACACGCTGTATAATTCAAGGTCTTACTCCTTCATAATTCACTGAATTTCGTCACTGGGGGCCATGCGTCTGAGACGTTTTGCAAAACATACCCGTGGAGCATCAGTCATTCTCCTCTTCGTAGTCACACACCCACACGCATGGCATGAATGGAAGGCTGTTGAGAAACAGCAGGCGTGAGCGGCACTGACGCGCTAAGTGCTCTGTCTTGATGGGACGCTTCAGCACATCCTACTCTAAAACGACAGGCCTGGCTCGGCTCTGCCACATACACACAACACTCTCCATCCATCTTACGTAATGCATAGCTTCGCAACGGGACAACACGCACCGCGGCGGGCGCACCCATCCAACTTAGGAAGCTCTCCCTCCCTCCCACCATTAGATGAGTACTCATCCTGAACACATTCCTTCCTCCTGTAAGACTATGTATTTGCAGTTTTGCTGCAAAGACAGACAGAGAGAGAGAGAGAGAGGGAGAGAAAAAGAGAGAGAGAGAGAGGTAAATGTGGTTCCTGTAACATTCCTTCAGGAACAGCAGAGTCATGCAGGACAAGAGCACATCACCAAAGCCGCAGGGTTGAGCTCCAAGTCAAAGGTCAAACTTCTGGCCAATCATTCTCTATCAGGTCGTTTTCTCTTTCATATCCACTGCCAGGAACCTCTGAGGGTTGCATTTCATTGACAGGGGAAAAAACACAAAAATACATCTATATAGGAATCCGTTGTATCTGTTTACAAAGGGTGGTAAACAATAAACAAAACCGAAATTAGCATATCTATTAACTTTGTTATCAGCATGCCCTGAATCTGAGTGAAAGCCTTAGCTAATGAAGTGAGGCACAATTAAAGCGGAATACATTGGCCCCAATTTGCAGCAGATGTTAAACCTGCAGAGATGGAAAAAGCATAGGGCGGCATGCAGAGAGAGAGAGAGAGAGATGGAGAGAGACAGAGGGAGAGAGGGAGGGAGGGATAAGAGAGAGGAGTGAAGCAGGAGGAAGAGAGAGTTAGACAGAAAGAGAGGAGGAAAGAAGAGAGAGAAAGGGAAGGGAGTGTTAGCACAAATCCGATGAGACCTCTCCATCTCAGCCTCCTCCGTAGCAGCATCCCTTGCTTGGGATTAAAAAAAATAAAAATAAAAATAAAAATAACAGATGGGGAAATAATGCTGGCCCCTCTGAAGCGGCCGGATCGCTGGCGTGCAGCACCGGGGTGAAAGACGGCATTCAATTACTGGATGCTTCCTCAAGCAGCCAGCGCACAAACTCCAGCCTGCTCCACTTAAGAGAGAGAGAGAGAAAGACAGAGTGGGGGAGAGAGAGAGAGAGAGAGAGAGAGAGAGAGAGCAGAAGGAGGGAGAGAGAGAGAGCAGAGGGAGGGAGAGAGAGGGAGAGAGAGGAGGTGAGTGGGAGAGAAAGAAAAAGCGAGAGAGAGAAGCAGAGGGAGAGATGGAGAGAGAGGAAAAGAGAGAGAGATGGAGAGAAAGAGACAGAGAGAAAGAGAGAGAGGGAGAGGGAGAGAGAAGAAAGTACTATCCAATCCTCC
>CM050214.1:23265206-23277706 GCA_027475355.1 Coilia nasus
ATCATTTTGGAAGCTAAAATTTGGTATTTTTTTGCGATTATTAGAAAATAATGTTCCCTAATTTGTTCATATTTTGGACAGTAAAGCAGAAAGTGCATCTCAGTCTCAAACTCACCAGTTGCACAGTGACCACAGATTCACTGATCCCTTTGTAGCCATGCTTTTTTTTATAACGCCCATTCTCTATGGCTACACTGTGGCTTCTCTCTGCCTGTCTCTCTCTCTCTCTATATTATATGTCTAAATTGAGATTTCGTTTTAGTATGCAAATTTGTATTTATAGTATAGATATTTTTATAACTGATAATAAATGGTATTTTAAAGTCAAAGTCTCTCTCTCTCTTTCTCTCTCTCGCTCTCTCTCTCTGTCAACTCATGGTGCCCCTGGCCATTAAAAACTTCTCTAATAGTTAATATCGGTCACTGCACTGATTGGTTGTCCTGTCATGAGAGGAGTCAAGGCATTTGAAGTGTGAACTTTGCCCTCTGTCGTCCATTACTGCGTTCTCTTCCCGCCTGCTGGAAGTCGAGAGCTAAAACTGCTATGAGCCATTATGCCAGCTAGAACAGTGGGAGGTAGAAGATGTGGTATTTTAGTGAACTGACTGTCTGTATTCAGCATTTTTTATTTTTTGGTCCTGGTCTTTCTGTGCTGAGATACTGAATCTGGTCTAAATCTGACTTCAGTAACAGGAATAGAACAGGGATAGAAGGCACAGACAGCATCCTTGTGAAATCACTGAGGAGTGAGGTTTGTTAAATCATGATTACAATCACAACGGAAATATGGAAAGACTTAAGAGTGGCCTGTAAATTATTTTTTTATCAGTAGCTCTTTACAACCTGGTCTCCCCACAGAGTAATGAGAGCATGTTCTGTGGGGCTGTAGGGACATGACATATTTTAAGAGCCTAATGCATTCATGCACTAAATTATTAATTTTCCTTGGGAGGTTTCGTACCTGCTTAACATGTTTCATGTAATGGAGTTGGACTCTCACTGACACAGTGCTGAGCAGGTGGCAAGAATGTGAGTAATAATTTGACATTGGGAGATTACATTAGATTCAATTGATAGGTCCATTGCTTTTACCAAAAATATCATGCAGGTAATAACAACACAACAACAATAAGAATGATATTGTCCACCAAGGACAATTGTGTGATGTAATGAGATGAGATGTGTGTGTGTGTGTGTGTGTGTGTGTGCGTGTGTGTGTGTGTGTGTGTGCGTGTGTGCGTGTGTGTGTGTATTTGTGTCTGTCTGTGTCTTTCTGGCGTTCTCTTCTCTCTCTCTCTCCCTCTCTCTCTATTTCTCTCTCTCTTTCTCTCTCTCTTTCTCTGTAGGTGCAAATAATACAAAAATACAGTATTTTTTTATTCATGTGTGTTGTAGTTATAAACTATTTATGCCATATTAGACCATATTCACTTCAAGTGATATGAATTAACTTTCTTTGCTTCCTTGTTTTTTATAATCTTTGTTTGCATAGTAACTCAATATGACTGAAGGAAGTATTATTTCCATTTGAGTGTTCAGTAGGCTATAATCATTACTTAATGAAGGTTCTGTTTTATGTGCCCCAGTTCATTGTGCAGGTAGGCAGAGTATTTATATAATGATTTCTGTCGGAACACCTATCTCTCTTCCTTGCTCCCTCTCTCACACACACACACTTGGCGAGAGAGAGAGAGAGAGAGAGAGAGAGAGAGAGACTTTGTCCATTTTCTATTGGAAAGTCACGTCTTAATTTAGGCACTGACTGAAATAACAAAGGCGCTCTTCTTCTAACGCTGGCTGGGAAAAGTCACCCCTCTGCATTGCCCCCTCCCTCCCCTCCTCTCACCTCCCTCCCAACAATGGCCAAACCGCTCTCCTTCTTTTTCTTTACCACTCCCCATCTTTTATTCCTCTCTCCCCGGCTTCATCCTCACCCGACACATTCAGGGACACTGGAGCGGCAATCGACAGCTCAGAGAGATGACGGACGAATTGAGCTGACACGTTTTCAGACAATAAAGAACGTCAGGACCCAGTGTAAATTATGTATTTGAAGTGAAAAAAAAACGGGGAAATTACACGGTAAAGGGAATGGGACCAACCGCAGCGAGCAAGTTATTTTAATCGTTTTCCCATTATCCAACTACGCATGTATGATTAATTTAGTATGTTATAGTTACGTAGTGGGGTGGAGGGGAAATTGATGAAAAAACGTGAGGGTGGATTGGACAGTTGGCGAAACGGAGAGGAGCTCGGGAGACAGCGCGAGCGAGAGAGAGACAAACTGGCACATGATTACAGTGATGATGGCTGATTGACGGACACATCGGACCAAAATAACATTGGCGATGCTTTATTTGCAACGAGTTACAGTACCAGTTTCCCGAATATTTACGCTGTGTGATAACTGGGAAGTTGTCAATTGTACAAAAACGTTGCGAGAAAGGGGTTACGGCGAACAAGGAAGACATGGTTTGCAGCGCCAGCCAAATGAGAAGGTAAGGTGGACATTTCAAGTAATCAGACTACCTTAATTTTGTTCCACGTGTATTTTTTAAATAATTTAAAATGTGTTACTGCTTGTTGTGCGGACGGACAGTGTGCTTTTGAAAGCGCTTGAAAAATGCAGAGGGTAAATGTGGAGACTTACCCTGCTGCAAAAACGGGATTCTGGTGTCGTACAATTTTAGATATAGAAAGCCGGGATTTTACAAGGTGCTGCAGCGTCTACCCCTCTGCTTCTGTGACACCTCAGTGGCACTTCACCGTTGTGAGAATTTCCCATTTGACCGATAAACCCATAAAGGCATAGGCCACGTTAATTGAAAGTCAACTGTGAAAATACGTGTCGCTTGAAATCCCAGTTGGCCACTGATATGCTGTAGGCAGTTTGACACACGAGGCTAGGACTTGCCTCATATAGGTTATGCAGCTTGTGTTAAACGTTAGCCAGGCGAATTTTATTAAATGAGTAGACCTCACTATGTATAAATGGTGGCGATGGAAAGGGTCGGACTGTCATTTCGAACAAAAGGTCTGACAGGTATTCGAACGGGTTAAGATGCCTACTGGCAGTTTGGGCTACAAGTTACCCGCGCGTAACAACGTGTCGTTTGTTTGGTAGGCTGCTTGGTGGATGTGCAAGTCGGTCCATTAATGCGACATACTGGCTAGAATCTAGATGGTATGGCAGAACTAATTTTCATAGCTATGGACGGCATAGCCAGGCCGTGTTCGTATTATAACGATGTTGCCACTGCTTTGAATAACCATTCACATACACCATAGCCTGTGGATTGGCAACGGTGGGGCACACCGCGTTGGTTGCTTGAGTGATAGACTTTTCATTGGCATGGGCATCAGCAGCTAAGAGATCTGCAGATGTGACTAATTCTTTGGCCTTGGGCTGAGGATGTTCTGGTTGGCACTGCGTGGTGGATACAAAGACCTGCCTGTGGTGTTCAATGCTGTCTGCCCTTTTCAGCCACAAAACCTGTGGTTTTCATGACAGACACGAAGACCCACAATTCACTGGAAGTATTTTATTTTCACAGCATCCTCCTCACTACTGAGAAACAAACAGACCTTGAGTGCCACAAACAGTGTGATTGTGCACACATGTTCTCTCTCTCTCTCTGTCTCTCTCTCTCACACACACACACACATTCACATATGTGCACAAAGGCACACACACACACACATGCACTTATGCACTCATTCAGATGAGGACTAATGCTTTGAAGACTACATTATGGCTCTCTCTGGCCGTGTTTGGCTCGACACATCACATAGATGGATTATTCCTAATGGAGTCCTAGCCTGGGGACACAGGCCTGCATGCTAAGCACACGGAACTGGGAAGGGATCCAGGCATGATGGAAACGACCTGGCCGACTCGTCCGATAAAGTTAGCCGCCTTAAATTTCACGACGGCATGGGTCGACCGAGACCAGGCTCCCCCCTCCAAAAAACGCTACCTGCAGAGACAGAACGAGGAATCCAGGGAATCGTACCATATCCATGTGTTATTCTGATCCCCTTCTCATATCACATTTTAATTTGTCTCCTGTCCTGGACGCTGACTTGCTGAAAGGATATCTTGCCCTAACCCTCTGGTTGGAAATGCTTCATCTGCCCTGCGTTTATGCCAGGGGGGTAAATACTCACCAGGCCCCTGTACTCGCTGGAGAGCACCATAAATGTTTCAAGAGCTACAAAAGCTGAATTCAGTCAATAGTAAAATTTGGTCATGCTCAATCAATATTGCGATTCTGTCGCGTCTCTGGCCGTTCTCATCTGATTCCCGTTGGCTGTGCTCTCCGAGGGCTTGTTTTGATTCGTGGTAACATCAAGGGACGGTTGCAGTGAGCGTGTGGTGTGAATGCAAGTGTGTGTGTATGCGTGTGTGTGTGTGTGTGTGTGTGTGTGTGTGTGTGTGTGTGGGGGGGGTGCTGCTTGCCTCCCTGCCTGCCTGTGTCCGTCCGCCACTCCCTTTCACTTCTCCACCTTCTCTCCCCCTATCCGTTACCTCTCCTTTTCTGTCTCTTCTTTCACACGCTTCACTTTCTCCCTCTCTCCTCTCCTCTCCTCTCTTCTCGCCTCTTCTCTTCTCTCTTCTCTCCTCTCCTCTCCTCTCCTCTCTATCTTTATCTCTATCTCTCTCATCTCTGTTCTGTCCCTCGGTGAATACTCTGTGCGTAGAGGCCCACACCATGCATCATTTATCAGTCCTCTACACAGACTTGTCTTTATTAATTCCTTGCATTGGAAATGACTGATAAAAATAAAACAAGCCTTCTTTTTATCTCTCTCTCCATCTCTCTCTAGCCCTCTCCCTTTCTCTCTCCATTTCTCTGCCTCTCCCTCTCTCTCTCTCTCTCTCTCTCTCTCTGTCTCTCTCTCTCCGGCTGGCAGCCACGCGTGGTGGTCAGACATGCATCAGTGTTAGAGATCAATTTATTCCTCGGGTGGAGGCAGTGCACTCCAGCCGTGCCGAAAAATGCAGCGTGCAAAGGTTTTTCTCCCTTGCTCTGCCTGCTGCTACGTCGCCTTCTTCTCTTTCAGGCAGACTCACAGACACATTTGTACTCCCCCTCCAGCACACAGCGACGTCTGTGATTCTGTGTGGCCCCCCCCCCCCTCATCTTCAGCTCCTGTCATGGCAGACGAGGTAAGGATCGTAACGCTCTGCAGGTTACGCCAGACAAAAGCGGCGCCGTGCTCTCTGGGCCCTGCCAGCTATTGTGCAGACCGGCGTGGGTACGGCTCCCCTCAATTGTGGGTCAATCAGCAGTCGGAGGAAATACAAAGATGCAAATGTGTGCATAATTGCCTCCTATTGTGGTATATTTGAGTGGCTATGAGTCTCCATGCATAAAGGAAAGGTTGGGGATGGAGGGTGGGGAGGGTGACATAAACCGCATACTAATATCCGGGCGATTTGTACCAGCCTTTGCAATTTCATGTTGAAAGGAGTTTTCTCTCCTCCTATTCTCCGCCCATCGTTCAATTTTCTCTATATCTTCTGTCTATCTATATCACTTATCTTCCTTGTTGTTTTTTATCCTTCTCTCTCACACAATCCTACTGATGTTTATCTTTTCACTCCTCACATGGACTGTGTCCAGAGCAGCGATGTTGCTTAGGTCATCAACAAAGAAATAATAAGAGTGGAGGGAGAAATAGGAAAGGGAGGGAAGGAAAGAAGAAGAGAGACAGAGATGGGGGGAGAGAAGAGAGAGAAGAGGAGAGAGAGAGATGTAGAGTCACATGGTGACAGCTGGCTGCCAGTGGGGCACATTGGCCATGCCAGCGTCAGGGTCTTCCTTCTGCCAATGGTGCTGCACAAGACATTCAGGTACAAGATATTACCATTAGCCATACAGCCACTCTCCAGCTCCCCTCTCGCTTGTCTGTATGGCCCCAGTGCACTTGGGTAAATACACACACACACATACACACACTTACACACACATACACACACATACACACACACACACACACACACACACACTTGCACATTTACACATAAACACATACACACACACACACACGTACATACACACACACACACACACACACACACGTACACATTTACGCACGCACATACACACCTGTGTATATGCACACACACACATAGACACATGCCCACACATAAACATACACACGCCATACATGCATAGACACTGACATGTTGTTTAACAGACCTTATGTGCCCCTTTACCAGTCACAGAATAGCATGGGCACATGATGTTAAGCTACATGCGCGCACAAACACACAGCTGCACTCAGTGACATGAAGTGTATACAGACATCAACAATATGTTTATACCTGTATGTCTTATGTCTATTTATTGTTGATGTCTGTATACACTTCATGTCAATGAGTGTAGCTGTGTGTTTGTGCGCGCGTGTGCCTGTGTGTGTGCGCATGTTTCTAGTTTAAATTGCACACTTGGTGTCTGGTGAAATGCAGTTTCAGTCCTCTGTGTAATGCCTGTTACATAGTGAATTGACAATAAAGTAGACTTTGACTTTGACTGTGCAGAAGAATGAGACGAGTCTGACTGATGCTCTAACAATACCAGAGCCTGCTGCTGCTGCTGCTGGCTGGCTGGCTCCAAGGGCAACTGGGTTAGGACCACCCTAGAAAGAGTGGACTAAAATAGACAAAAAAATGTCTTTTAGTCTCCATCCTCAGATGTTTGTCCTAATTAATCCATCAGTTTTTTTGTGAGAGACCACACTGCTCCGATCAGATAAGCGAGCCATGGTAGCCTTTGTTGCATTGTACTTACCACCCCTACTTGGCCCTGGAGGTCTGTGAAAAGTGCATCTTTGAGGTCGGTTCTTCTTAAAAAACTAATTGAAAAACAGCCAAAAACTATGTCCTGAATATTCAGGACAGGACTTTTGAAGAACTGCAGATTGCGCAGGAGATTTTTTTGTACGCCTTGGACAAAAGGGCCAGGTTTCGCCTTTGTCTGTCATTTGTTGAGAATTAATTGGAAATTCCCTCCTCGTTGTCGATCAGCAGATGAATGGATTCTGAATAGTTGTGCATTACTTCAAATGAGTCATCTCAACATAAATTGTCTCCCTTTTTTTACGTTTTGTAAAAGTAAAAAAAAAAAAAAAACGTTATTATATATTCTACATACAGTATGCAATGTATGGCACTCAGCACCACTACACATCAAATCAAATGAAGGTTTCTGTTCCTTGTGGGAACATGTAGAACAGATATACATGTTTTAGGGTTTGGGTCTGACAGCTAGATATCTATTGTAATTATATGGACAACTACAATATGTGAAGGATACCAATTTATCTATGACTGTATGTGTATTATATATATATATATATATATATATATATATATATATACAGTACATATAATATATGTATTATATTAGTAGCTAATAGATCAGTATCTTTTATAAAAATGGATGCAGAGTTGCTAATGGCTTAGTGAATTAGTTTGCATGCTATGATGGATAAGGATCTTGAATTATTTAGACTGTGGTCTTTCTTTAGTTAGCAGCAAATGACGGCAATTGTGAAGGGGGTAGATTTTTGTGAATGTATTCAACTGAAGAGAGCCGGACTGCCTCCAACTGCGACTGCAATTTGTTGAATGTTTGCTATTCAAATGAACTGACTGCTTATAATACAAGATTTCTGCACTAGATGAATGGTTTGTGGACACTGGGCGCTTTTATAAGTCGAATATGAATGAATGTTGACTTAATTTTTTTTTTTTTATACAAATCACCCCCCTTGATCAGAAGCTGAAATTTCTTCCATTGGCCTCAAATGCTTTGCGGACTTAAAAACAGTATTAAAAAGTTTGATCTGATTCAGGGTTTTCCGAGGGACAGGGTCAGGGGCCTCGTGGGTAGATTATGGAAGTACAGATGCCAGGCCTGTGCAAAGGCATGAGATTATGACTTCACAAACAGAGGGGCAGCGGCCAAGATTAGAGTTTTAGACACACTCCAGCAGCAAGATTAGGCCAGAGCACGCCCACACACTTCCCACGCACACACACACACACACACAAACAATCTCACATACACAACCCCACACACAAGTGTACACATACATGTACACACACATGCACGAGAAGACACATATACTCCCACACACATATACACAGCCACACACACAAACATTTACACATAAACACACACACACACAGACATGTGCGTGTGCATAGGGATACACGCATGCACATACTTGTCCTGCATAAACGCACACAAACACTCAAACCCTCTCTGGCTCCATGTAATCCTGGATTATTGCTGTGCAGATGTGCTGCTTGTCCAACACCCCATATTAAAGCAGGACACACAATGCACATCCAAGATTAAGTGCTGAGCAGAGTGTGGAAGGAAATGAAGTAATGGTAGACCAACAGGATGAAGACTAAGATCAGCAAGGAGGAATAAGAGAGAAAAATAGTCAGTGAGGAGTTTGTTAGGCATTTTGTGTTTGAAAAGAGCGAAAAGGATGCCGAAATGGTGGAGAGGTTTGGAAGACATGGAGTGCATTTGCAGAGTACAGAGAGTGAGAGAAATGTGAGCTGGTTTGGCTTGCCTTGCTCGCAGACACCTCTGTATCAGACAAATATCTGTGGCGCTGCTATTTTTAGTTAGCACTAATTAATGACAGGCAGCCTTACTCAAACTCATCTCAGTCAAGGACTTAAAAAGGTGTGAGGTCTCCCCACTCGTGCTGCTCAAGTACTTTAACTGGTGGTCTGTATTTTAACACAGAATGAGACACACTCGACCAATGAAAGAATGCCTCAGCAACAGAATGAGACACACTCGACCAATGAAAGAATACCTCAGCCACAGAATGAGACACACTCGACCAATGAAAGAATACCTCAGCAACAGAATGAGACACACTCGACCAATGAAAGAATACCTCAGCCACAGAATGAGACACACTCGACCAATGAAAGAATACCTCAGCAACAGAATGAGACACACTCGACCAATGAAAGAATACCTCAGCCACAGAATGAATGTCCAGCCAAGTCTTGTCAAGAGAGAATATATTTACAGAGTAGTGGGGGGCTTGTAATTTGAAAATAAAAACGGCTCACAGTAACTAATTCACAGGGACATCTTGACTAATGAAGACCATGTGTCGAAACGTTGCCTTGTTTTTTTTTTTGGTGATTGAATAAGCATACTAAAGCATATACTTTTAAAGCATATACAGTGGGCAGACCTTCTCTGTCACTCAGACTTACATTCTTGTCATGTCTTCTGTTGATACAGTGTACATTTGTTCTTGTTGTTGTTTGTATTAGTGGGTGTCCAGTCAATCATGTTTTATTGAATGGTTTGTGTTTCTGTAAGCCCTACACAAACTCTCACTGAGGGCTTAACAGATTGGGATAATGCGGAGGACGGTACCTAATTGGATTACATTTGTAGACCACAATCGGGCCAACAAAGGGAATGAGGCGGAATGAAATTAGCTTGAGCCTCTGTGGGTGTGTGTGTTTGTGTGTGTGTGTGTGTGTGTGTGTGTGTGTGTGTGTAGTGCTCTTCAAAATAGGATTGGATCCTACTGTAGGTGTAGGTGGATGGCCTACCACCATGCTAAAAGCACAGTTTGCTAAGGTGTGTGTATGTTCATGCATGTGAATGAGTAGGTGTGGGTGAGTGGGTTTGTGTGTGCATTTGTGTGCTGTGTGTGTCTGTGTGTGCAAGTGAGTTTTTGTTTGTTTGTTTGTGTGTGTGTGTGTGTATGTGTGTGTGTGCATGTGTGTGCATGCATGTGTGCATAGGTTTGCCTGTGTGCGTTTGTGTATGCGTGTATCTGTGTGAATGTGTGCGTGTATGTGTGTGTGTGTGTGAATAGGTGTGTCTGCATGTGTCTGTCTGTCTGTCTGTGTGTGTGGATGTGTGTGTGTGTATGTGTGTATCTGTGGGTGTGTGTGCATGCATATGTTTGTGTCCATGCGCTGTGGCCCTGGCCAGCCCAGGGGACTGATCACTGGACGTGACATGACGCGGGTGCAGTCTGCACTGCAGAGCCGAGCGGAGCGGAGCGCCTGCCTGCCTGCATCTCTTCCCTCTGGCTCGGGGCGCCTGCATGTGAAATGAACTACAATAATCGGCGGAGCTGCAGAACATTTTCTCCGAAGGGTTCACGCCAAGTTCCATGGGCTGCCTGCATGATCTTCTCTTTTGGGCCACATTTTAAAATAAATATATAAATAAACGTCCACAGCGATGTAACCAAATCAGCTTTTTCTTCCAGCACAAGAGCTGCAGCCGGATACAGACACATTCAGACGACTTTATGTCCTGGCATGACAAAGAGAAAGGAAAAAAAAGACAGAAAATGGCAGATAGCAATCAGTAGTTAGCTGGTAAGATCTTGGTTATTGCAATCCCAAGGCCTGTAGTTATACAGCTTGGCGGCATTTATCTTATCAAACTGCTATTCCTTCGCTGGCCATTAAGCCTCCCCCATTTCATGGATGCCTGTATTGTTCCTGCTGGAGATGAGCCTCTTAGGCTTTTAAGGCTGAAAAGCAGGGACATTGTGCAGGTGTTTCTCCCCCCCTCCCGCTAAATTATTTCCTGAATCTCCTCAGAATGCACAAATGCACTCCATCTGAATTGCAATTTTGCTAAGTGTCGGATAGAAAAATAGGAGCCTATTTGTATTTTTTTCTTGTTCCTTCTTTCTTTCTTTCTTTCTTTCTTTCTGTCCTTTATTGACCGAGTCCTATGGAGCCATATGGTGTGGAAGAGATCCAGCTCGCCTGCTGGTTTTAGGGGAAAAGAGCGAGAGATTGTGCCCAGACACGGGCCAAAACCGAAGCACCGCTGGCAATTGTCTCAGAGTTACCGTAAAGCTGCAACGGCGGTGGAGGGGCCTTCAATGGGGTTGTGTGTGTGTGCGTGTGTGTGTGTGTGTGTGTGTGTGATGGTGTGTGGGTGTGTGTGTGTGTGTGTGTGTGTGTGTGTGTGATGGTGTGTGCGTGTGTGTGTGTTTTGGTGTGTATGTGTGTGTGTGTGCCTTTGGTTAGAGGCATTGTAAAAGGCTGGGCCTTGTCAAGGTCCAAGAGAAGTCAGTGTGTGTGTGTGTGTGTGTGGTCCACACACACTCTCAATTGTAAATGTGCAATATAGCTAATGGAGCATCACATTGTGGGGAATTTAGTGAGGGTCCGTGGGGGAGGGGGCTGATAAAATCTGATACTTGGATGTTTGGGTGGGGGTCTGTCTGTGTGCTAGTGTGTGTTTTGGTCGTGTGTGTGAGTGTGTGTGTGTGTGTGTGTGTGTGTGTGTGTGTGTCAGAGTCAGAGTCAGACAGAGACAGAGAGACAGAAAATGCAAAAGAGAGAAAGAATGAGAGAATTACAGGGACTGTGTGTGTGTGTGTGTGTGTGTGTGTGTGTGTGTGTGTGTGTGTGTGTGTGTGTATGTCACTGATGGGCGGCTGAAACATTACAGAGTGTGTTGGGTGGGCAGCAGCAGTAAAAGCAGAGGCTAATTCAGAGATCGGAAGACAGAGATTTGGTTTACAACAACTTCACTCACTCTCTTCCTCCATCCCTCTTTCTCTCTCTCTGCCTCTCTCTGTCTCTCTCTCTCTCTCTGTCTGACTGGCTATTTCTCCGTTGCGTATGCTGCTGTACGGCTGAAGTAGCTGAAGCCTGTGGGATGTGTTTGCATAGGGGCCGATTAAACCATTAGACTTTATTTATTATTAACTCACATGTGAACACAACTGGGCCTGTAACCTTTTAATATTCATGCCTTGTGACTAGAACAAAAAATGATACTAATATGACACACACATGCATATGCAAACACACACACACTTGCACACACACTGAGTTTGAAGATAAGAGTAAAACCATGCACATACCTAGTCTGTCACACACACATACATACTTACATACTATAACACTTTCTGGTGCTCTAGTGAGTGTGTGTGTGTGTGTGTGCGTGTGTGTAAAAATACATCAACTAACTTGGCACTCAGCTGGATCCTCTGAGAAATCGATGTGTGATGTTAGTGTGTGTGCGTGTGCGAGAGTATGTCTAAGTGTGAGAGTGTATGTCCATGTGTGTGTGTGTGTGTGTCTTTAGTCCCAGTGGTGGTGTGTGTGTGTCTTGATGAGTCCCGGTGGTGTGTGTGTTTGTGTGTGTGTGTGTGTGTGCCTGTCAAGAGCGCGCTTAGTGCTGAGCAGAGCGGAGCGGAGCAGAGTTCCTCTCCGGGTCTTCAGGGAGCCCACCAGAGACGCTCGGCTTCGCTCGGCTCGCCTTGGCTCCCTGCACTGAGTGCCCGGGACAGGCATCGGCCATCAGTCCCACAAACACGCACCAAGCTGCCATTTTCTCCCCTGAGGAGCAGGCACGAGGAGGAGGTGAACACACACACACGCACACACACACACTCCTCGGCCCTTCATTCGTTTGTTTGTTCGTGCATTCTAGGGCTGCACAATATATCGAAAA
>CM050214.1:23282706-23320206 GCA_027475355.1 Coilia nasus
ATATCACATCATACTTATTTATTACAATTTTCAGGACACCGCAATCACGGTTGCCTGACGTCTCAGCGATGGCCAAGAAAAGTTTCTTGCCGCGGATCTCCTGCAGCACTTCTCCATGTGCTGTTCATATACAGGTGCGTTTGTCTCGGGCTGCTTACATTCTCTGGGAGTGCACGTCTCAGCTTGCAGTATTTGACAGGAAACAGACATATCCTTTCCATTTTTTTTCCAGTGGTATGCCAGCTTCTGCACACATTGCCATGAAATCCTGCACAAATTCACGCCTTGCATCAGATGACTTGGTGGTTGATTCAAGTGTAACCAGGATGAGGGGGCTGCCAGCGGCTGTTGATTTATCCTTGTTCTTCAGATGCACTTTAGATTTAATGTGGTCGTTGCACGTGTCTTTCATTGTCCAGATAGAATAGCCAAATTGGCCAAATGCATAGTAATCATTTTGATGGTGTTTGGCTCTATATTTTGCAGTTAGCTGTGTGTTTTGTATTTTTTCTGATGTTGCTCGTTTCATGTTGTCTGAAACATCCAGCAGGAATAATCAGACTCGCAAGATAAACGTAAGATGGTTACTACTTTGACATGGCACTCACACTCATTGATTTGCCCTCCAAAAGAGTTGATGCTTGCTGTGAAGGGTTTAATACTGACAAAAGATGATGGAAGTTAAACCAAAAATGACAGGTTTAAAATGTCAATGCAATAAATAACCATATTCTAGAACATTCCGCGTTTTTAACAAAATCTTATTTTCATTGACTGAATTCTGCGATTCAGTCCATGTTTTCCGCATCGCAAAAATGATAGGGCCGTATTTATGTGTGTGTGTGTGTGTGTGTGTGTGTGTGAGGTGAGAGAGAGAGAGAGAGAGAGAGAGAGAGAGAGAGAGAGAGAGAGAGAGAGATTGTGTGCATGCATTATTTAGGGTTTGTGTGTGTGAGCGGGAGAGAGAATGTGTATTTGTTTGTGTTTGCAGATGTGTGTGTGTGGATGCAGTAGTAATTTGTGTGCGTATGTGTGTGTGTTTGTGTCTGCCTGCCTGTCTCGGTGTATGTGCGTATATTTCTGTGCAGTAGTTATTTGTGTGTTTGTGTGTGAGAGAGACAGAGCAGATGTGTATGTAGGCTATGCGTGTAGATGTGTGTCTGTGTTTGTGTGTGTGTGAGAGACAGAGCAGTTGTGTATGTAGGCTATGCGTGTATATGTCTGTCTGTGTTTGTGTGTGAGAGAGACAGAGCAGGTGTGTATGTAGACTATGCATGTACATGTCTGTTTGTGTTTGTGTGTGTGTGTGTGTGTGTGTGTGTGTGTGTGAGAGAGACAGAGCAGTTATGTAGGCAGGCTATGCGTGTATATGTGTGTCTGTATTTGTGTTTGTGTGAGAGAGAGACAGAGCAGTTGTGTATGTAGGCTATGCGTGTATATGTGTGTCTGTGTCTGTGTTTGTGTGTGTGTGTGTGTGTGTGTGTGTGAGAGAGAGACAGAGCGGTTGTGTAGGCAGGCTATGCATGTACTGTATATGTGTGTCTGTGTTGGTGTGTGTGTGTGTGAGAGACAGAGCAGTTGTGTATGTAGGCTATGCGTGTATATGTGTGTCTGTGTCTGTGTGTTTGTGTGTGTGTGTGAGAGAGACAGAGCAGTTGTGTATGTAGGCTATGCGTGTATATGTGTGTCTGTGTGTTTGTGTGTGTGTGAGAGAGAGACAGAGCAGTTGTGTATGTAGGCTATCCGTGTATATGTGTGTCTGTGTTTGTGTGTGTTTGTGTGTGTGTGTGAGAGAGACAGAGCCGTTGTGTATGTAGGCTATCCGTGTATATGTGTGTCTGTGTCTGTGTTTGTGTTTGTGACAGAGAGAGACAGCCAGACTGAGAGGGTGAGGACGTTAATATTCATATTTACATGTCAGGCTGAATAAAGAGCACAGGCGTGTCTGCACACTACACAGGGTCTTCCAGTGGCAGATAGAGATAGCTTCTAGAATGCCTGACGAACGAAGGACAGTGAGAAGGGAAAGGGAGACAGATACCCAGCGTCAGAAAGAGAATTATGGATATACAGTGTGATGTATGTGCATATTTTTCAGTGAGAGGGCTGTGTGCAGTGCATTCATATTAGAACATGTCTGACTGGGGAATGCCAATAATTTCACTTCAGCTTCTGGTGGAAGTGCTGACCCAGTCCTTCCATGCTGTCCGCGTGGACTAGCCAGTTGCACACACAGTTTGGTGGGTTTTTGTTTTTTTCATTCGGCTGCCCTGCCTTCGTGCCGTTTCTCAGCTGCTTTTTTCCGTGCTGGTGTTCATGCTATTTCCCCCTCTTTCTCTTTTTACGTCCTGCCTGCATAGCCCCCACTTTGCCTCACTCCGTCCGTTTTGCTTCAGCCTGACCACAGTCAGCGGTGCAGTTCAGCACTCTCTCTGTGTCTCTCTCTCTTTCTCTCTCTCTCTGTCTCTCTCTCACTCTGTGTCTCTCCGACGCTCTGTCTCTTTCTCTCTCTCTCTTTTTTTCTCTCTCTGTCTTTTTTTCTCTCTTTCTCTCTCTCTCTGTCTCTGTCTCTGTCTCTCTCTCTCTCTCTCTCTGTCTCTCTCTGTCTCTCTCTCTCTCTCTCTCTGTCTCTCTCTCTCTGTCTCTCTCTTTCTCTCTCTCTCTCTCTCCAGCAGCCGCCGCCGGCCCTGTTCCCAATGAAAAGTGCCAACTCGTCTGCGTCTGCCTCATCACTTCATATTCCCCCTAAATCTCTCCACTCTCCATGTTCTTTTGTATTGTCCTTCAGCCCACCCGGCTCCCTATATACCTCCCTCTATCCCTCCTTCCCTCCCTCTCTCTCTCTCTCCCTCCCTATTTCTCTCCATCCTTTCCTCCCTCCCTCTCTCTCCCTCCCTCCCTCTTTCTCTCTCCTTCTCTCTCTCCCTCCCTCATTCTCTGTCCCTCCCTCCCTCTCTCTCTCTCCCTCCCTATTTCTCTCCATCCTTTCCTCCCTCCCTCTCTCTCCCTCCCTCTTTCTCTCTCCTTCTCTCTCTCCCTCCCTCATTCTCTGTCCCTCCCTCCCTCTCTCTCTCTCCCTCCCTCATTCTCTCCCTCCTTTCCTCCCTCCCTCTCTCTCCCTCCCTCCCTCTCTCTCTCTCCTTCTCTCTCTCCCTCCCTCATTCTCTGTCCCTCCATCTCTCTCTCCTTTAGTCTCTCCATCCCTGCATCAATGCATCTCTCCTCTCTTTCTCTCTCAGTCTCTTTCTTTCTCTCTCTCCCTCTCTCCCTTCCACTCCCTCTCTCTTTTTCTCTCTCCCTCTCTGCGCCTCACTCCCCTGCACTCTTCCTCTCTCCTCCTCTCCTCCTCCCCGCTGCCTGAATAAGGAATGTCAAGGCTCATCTATTTGACCATTTAGAGCGAGGGAGGCAGGGAGTGCAGGAGAGAGCAGCGCAACTGTATGAATGGCTCAAAATGGCACCAGCACAAAAGGGCTTGGATGAGAAATGAAGAAAAAAAGGAGAGAATGTAAAGGAGGAAAGCGGGAGGGAAGGGAAGGGAAGAGATTTATGTGCTGTCGGGGATGGAGAGGGGCTGGTGGGGGTGGGGGTGGGGGTGGTGATGATGGTCTGGGAGATTGGTAAGGAAAGGTGGTCATGGCGGGTGATTGGAGCATTGGATTAGATGGCCAGTGGCGGTGGGAGTGGGAGGGGGTGTAGGGTGTGTCTGTGTCTGTGTGTGTGGGGGGGGGGGGGGGGGGGGGCGTGAGGGAGATGGGCAGAGAATGTGAGTGAGTAAATGGAGCGTTGCACGGCCGCATATGGGCGTCTCTTAATTATGCGTGCTAAAAAGCTGCCCGCTTCGGGGCCGACGCCGTCTCCTCACCGCCGCCTAGACAGAGAAGCCTGAGAGCTCGTCCTCTCCTGTGTCCTGCAGCTGTGGAACATCTAAAAAGAAAGAGAGATAGAGAGAGAGAGAGAGGACAAGATGAACCAAGCCAAATGGAAGACATCGTGAGAGGGAGAGAAAGAGAGAGAGAGAAAGGAGAAGATGAACTGAGCCAAATGGAAGAGAGAAAGAGAGGGAGAGAGAGAGAGAGAGAGAGAGAAAGGAGAAGATGAACCGAGCCAAATGAGAGGGAGAAAGAGAGAGAGAAAGAAAGAAACAGAGAGTGACAGAGAAGAGAGGATGAACCGTGCCAAATGAAAGAGTGAGAGAGAGACAGAAAGAAACAGAGAGTGAGAGAGAAGAGAGGATGAACCGTGCCAAATGAAAGAGTGAGACTGGAAGGAGAGACAGGCGGTGCCAGGGGAAAATGTGTTAGCAGCGACGCTGAGAAACTGTTGGCTTTCCAGGAATAATAAAAAACAAGAGCAGGCCCCTTAATGGGGATGCATCTTTCGGTGTCTACCTATTTCTCCTTATTTTCTCCTCTCTCTCTCTCTCTCTCTCTCTCTCTCTCTCTCTGTCTCTCTCACACTCTTCTACTTTCTGTTCATCTCTCTCTATCGTTCTCTGTGTCTATCTCTTTTGCTTTTTGTTTATCCCTCTCTCTATTACACACTCTTCTACTCTCCCTCTCTCTCTCTCTCTCCCTCTCTCTCTCTTCCCCCTCCTCTCCCTGGAGCGTGTCTCTTGCACTGAATGGCTATTATGTGCGCCGGTGTTGAGAGTCTGGTCACATCCGAGTGTGTGTGTGTGTGTGTGTGTGTGTGTGTGTGTGTGTGTGTGTGTGTGCTCGCGAGTCTCTCCAATCATTTCAGGTTAGCGCACCTCCTCCGACTCGCATCGCTAATTAATATCAAATCTCACACACAAACTCAGCAACAGGCTCAGTTATAGTACACAAACAATAGGCAGACACACACACACATACACACACACACACACACACACGCGTACACACTTCACATGCGCACACACACCCTCATGCACAGATATGCACATAATTGCATACAGAGAGTCTCACACAGTTGGGACAACAAACGCACACACACACACACATGCACACACACACACTTGCACACATGCATGCACAGATACACACATAATTAGAGTCCCACACACACACATATACACATACACATGCACACACTTACCCTCATGCACAGATACACACATAATTACATACAGAGAGTCACACACAGTTGCATAAACACACACACACTTGTATATGCACATGCACACATATACACATAATTACAGCCATTCACACGTGCACAGACACATACACACACACACATACACACAAACAGGTACACACACACATACCCACACACAAATACACACAAACAGGCACACACACACAAAGAGAGACACCCATCCACAGTCACATCCATCTCATATGAGTTGAAGTTGACAGATGCACAGTCCTCCAGTGTAAAGTTTTAGATATTCAACAGAAATACACACACACTGAAAAACACACACACACACAGTCCTCTGCGTCACCTTGCCTACCCAAACACACACACACCTAGATGCAAGGCGTGCAGTCGGGGAATATACGTACACTGGATATAAAAGGCGTGTGATGTGGCTGGGATTGCATCAGTGTGTGACTGTGCATTTTTAGGTGCTATTTTTGTGCTCAGTATGCCACTCGCAAAATACCAGGCTTCTTTTGTCTCTCCGCGCACCTCCCCTCCAGTGCACCTCCTCTCCAGCACACCTTCCCTCTCCTCCCCTCCAGCGCACCTCCCCGCCCGCGCACCTCCCCTCCAGTGCACCTCCTCTCCAGCACACCTCCCCTCCAGTGCACCTCCTCTCTCCCCCTCTCCAGCACACCTCCCCTCTCCTCCTCTCCAGCACACCTCCCCTCTCCTCCTCTCCAGTGCACCTCTCCTCTCCTCCTCTCCAGTGCACCTCCTCTCCAGCACACCTCCCCTCTCTTCCCCTCCAGCGCACCTCCTCTCCTCCTCTCCAGCGCACCTCCTCTCCAGCGCACCTCCTCTCCTCCTCTCCAGCGCACCTCCTCTCCAGCGCACCTCCCCTCTCTTCCTCTCCAGCGCACCTCCCCTCTGTCTATCTGCAGCACCATGGGGCCATGTGAGCAGGACGAGGAGGAGGTGGAGGAAGAGAGGGAGGAGATAGTGGAGTAAGGAGAGAGAGGAAGGGAGAATGTCTGTTTGTGTGAGTGTGTGTGTGTGCGCGTGTGTGTGTGTGTGTGTGTGTGTGTGAATCACTACGGGCACATGGTAGGATCGGATTGGATTGGGATTGGATTGGGAGTTGCTACCCAACGGGTGGTCTGTCCCAAATCCCTGTGCACATGAGAGTTCGTGTTAGCGGATAATGGTCAGAGATCTGTCCGTTTCCGCTACGCTAGATGGCGCTATATTCCTTTCAACAAGTGGTGTTAGAACTACTTCAGGTTGACGGCTGCTAAAAAGAAAATAAACAAACTATCTGGCGGCATACAAAACAAAGATAGCGCTCAAGGAGGTTGACAGAGCAGCATTTGCATGCATGTTGTGCATTCTCCTTTGTTTGGAAGTCCGTATGAAAGAACAAACAGCGTTTTTGGTTTCCTTGATACGACATGAACTGTGCCGTCGGCGTTTGATATTACAAGCAATTGAGGACAACGAGACTTGTTGAGAGCAGGCGATAGAAAGCCTTGACGTTCAGTATGGATGAAAATCAGGGACAGAAGCTTCTGGGATCGAGTGGTTTTACATGCGCAGTACGCGAATCCAAACCAATACCGTGCACAAGGCGGCACCAAGCGGATTAACATCGGCTTAAGCCAGGGGTTGCAATCGGATTCGCGAAACCAATCCCTATACGATCTTTAGCCTGTGCACATGAATTCGATACGATCCCAAACCATTTCCAATCGGATTCAACTCGTCCATGTGCATGCAGTGATTGTCTCTCTGTGTGTATTTGTGTGGGTGTGTGTATGTGCGTTTGTCTCTGTGTATTGGCGTGTCTGTGTGTCTGTCTTTGTGTCTGTGTGTTAGTGTCTGTGTGTGTGTGTGTCTGTGTGTGTTTATGTGGTTGTATCTGTGTATTTGTGTGGGTGTGTGTATGTGTGTGTGTCTGTGTCTGTGTGTGTTTATGTGGCTGTGTGTTTGTGTGTGTGTGTGTCTGTGTCTGTGTCTGTTTGTGTGTGTGTTTATGTGTTGTCTCTGTGTATTTTTGTGTCTGTGTGTGTCTGTGTTTGTGTCTGTCTATGTGTATGTGTTTGTGTGTATGTGTGTGTGCAGGTGCTAATGTATGTCTGCTTCTGTGTATGTGTGTGTGTGTGTATTTCTGTCAGAGAAAGAGAGCGAGAGAGAGAAAGAGAGAGAGAGCAGGGACAGAAAGCGACAGAGAGCATGAGCGAGAGAGAGGAGGGGAGGGGACGGGATGCAAGCTGAGGGGAGTTATGTTAATAATGGATTAAGCCAATAAACCGCAGGTAAACAGGAGGCCACAGAGCGGGCTCCTCATCACACATACTGCCTGCTGCTGACGCCAGGGTTCAGCCACGACATACTGCCCATTTTATAGACCCACTGAAGTCTGTGTGCCACTATTCAACTATGCCATGTACTGTATATGTGCCTGTTTATATAGACACACTGAAATACACACACTTTAACCAGCGGAAATGCAGACACACACACACACACATACACACACACACACACACACACGCGCACACACACACATACACACACACACACACAAAGCAAACATAAACGTTAATTGAACAGCTTGGGGGATTCTGATTGAAGTCATTCTGGATGGAAGTCCTGGCAGTTGCTGCATTCTTTCAGTGTCCAATTAATGGAGATGCTCCTAAGACTGACAGTAATTGCTGCATCATTGCCCTCCTCGAATACAGGGCCGTTTGCTGCTGCTTTCTAACCTCACCTTGCGCACACACACACACACACACACACAGACACACACGCACGCACATTCACACTCATTTTCACTCATTTTGACCCCAAATGCCGCATTACTCTAAGCTGAAATAGAAAGACATGAAGTCCAGACATACATACACAAACACACACACACACACATTTAAGCAGCAACACACATTTTGTGCGTGTGTGTGTGTTTTCTTACTAGGGCTCTGGATTATTTAAAACTGTTTACTCTTCATGCTAAGTGGTATTCACAGAAAGTGTCGTGTGAATGAAAACACCAGTGCCAGCATTTTCCTTGTTGCCATCTGGATTACATGGCTCCCATTCTGTTAGTACTGCCTCCACACACACGCACACACACACATGCACACACACACACACACACACACACATACTGTACACACACACACGCACACACACATGCACCACCACTACCCTCCATCTCCACCCCCTCTCTGCTAAGATTGGATATTTGGGAGTGAAGTGAAATCCCTTTCACACGTTACAGCCGTGTTTGCATGAGGAGATTTTAACATCATGTAAATCTGCTCTCTCTGCTACCACCAACCCCCTACCCCCCCCCCCCTCCTTATTTTTTCCCTCTGTTTCCTCAGAATCCTCATGTTCCCCTTCTCGGAAAGATTTGTGTGAAGAGGATTCCATTTTGAACCATCTTGGCTTAGCGTTATGTGATGCTTGGAGTTAATGTGTTAGCCATTAATACCGCCGGATCTTGTCTGGAGTGCTCGGTGGCACGTTTCCCACCATCAATTTCAAGCTGTCGTGGCGGCTTCGGTTTGGACACACACATGCGCACGCATTTTGGTCGCGGGTCCTCAGACGTGAAGAAGCAGCGTTTTGCCAGTGTGCACTCTCTCTCTCACGCACACACACACACACACACACACACACACACACACACACACACACACACACACACACACAGTCCAGTGCAGCTGGGCCCAGATGCCTTTGTGTTTTGCATTATGCAGGGCGGCACCCGTGGGTCGATCAGACGCCGTGATGTTTCACCGCACTGTCTGTTTTTTTTTGTTTTTTTTTCCCCATAAGCCTGCGAGATGGGGCGACGGCGGCCCCAGCACTGCTACAGCACATTTGGCCTCTAATTTGGTTGGATCACGGCTGTCAGCTAAGTGAGTTATTTATCTGTCAGCAATATCCTTCACACTGACCATCAGACCTCCTCTGCTCTGCCTGGAAACCAGAGGAACGGACAGGGTCGAGGAAGGGAGCGGGAGGGTGTGTGTGTGTGTGCGTGTAGGGGATAGTGTGTGAGTGGGGGTTGATGCAGTGTTGGTGGGTTGTGTGTGGCAGTCTGGAGACAGCAATAGAAGACACGGGGGCTCTCCGTGATAAATCAATCCCGCATTGATGAAAGCCACTGCCAAACTGCTGCTTCTCGCTCTGGCCCTGGCCCTGGCTCTGGCCCTGGCTCTGGCCCTGCCTCTCGCTCTGGCCCTGGCTCTGGCCCTGCCTCTCGCTCTGGCCCTGCCTCTCGCTCTGGCCCTGCCTCTCGCTCTGGCCCTGGCTCTGGCCCTGGCTCTGGCCCTGCCTATCGCTCTGGCCCTGGCTCTGGCCCTGCCTCTCGCTCTGGCCCTGGCTCTGGCCCTGGCTCTGGCCCTGCCTCTCGCTCTGGCCCTGGCCCTGGCTCTGGCTCTGGCCCTGGCTCTGGCCCTGCCTCTCGCTCTGGCCCTGGCTCTGGCCCTGCCTCTCGCTCTGGCCCTGGCTCTGGCTCTGGCTCTGGCTCTGCCTCTCGCTCTGGCAAGAGAAGCCTACAGCCGCCACCACCAATGCCAGGAGACGGAGGTTAAGCAGCAGCCCGGCCCGGGCAGGTGTGATTTGTGTATTGTTTTCTCCACCCCCCGCTCATCACTGGCCCCTACTCAGGGCCCCGTCCCTCCCCCTTGGAAACACCCTTTGCACCCCGCCCTCTAGATCCGCCCTCTGTGCGCTGTGGGCTCACCTCACCCCCCTCATACATCTTGTTAGATATTTCAACCCATCTCTCGTCTGGCGTCTGGAACGATATTGGACTCGAACTCACCAGCAGTGAATCATCCAGATATCATTTTCCTCCTCCCACTGGCCTCTTGCATCGAGCATCAGTGAAAGCAGCTATTGAGGATTTTGTCTCTTACGTCCTTCCTGTTAGCGCTGTAGGAGAAAGGCATCTGCTGCCTCAAAGCCAGGAGGCGAACCCCTGTTGTAAGCGTGCCTTCTTCTTTCAGCGGGGCCTGGTGTGCTGAAAGCTGCATATGCTGCGTGTTTGTGCGGGCTCTGCCACTAATATCTCTGCTTCTGTTTCTCTCCCCGCAGCTCCTGGCCACCAGCAAGATTGACTGAATAAGGGGAAGGAAATAGGAGAATATCTTGTCCTCCGGACAGCATCGGCGAACAAAGGGACTCGGACTGCAACTGCAACTGCTGATGTCAGAATAAACTAGTCATAGATTTTATTCTTTCTTTCCAAAGCAACAGGCACACTCAAAAAGACAGCAAAAAAAAAAAAAAACGGCACAAAAGTAAGGTAATGTGTCAGCGAAGCGGGAGGACGATGACCAGACAATGGCGTGATGTGACAGAAGACAGCATAAATTCCCTTTGTGTGCTCTGAGTATCGGGGAAGTTTGCCATGACAGAGCCATTACTGCTGCTCTAAGCTCATGGCTTTTTAAAAATTACAGCTCTGGATTGGGGCCGCGGCGTCGTAAATCCTGCCATGCTGCCCTCCGTCTGAGGGGAAAAAAGGACCTGAAACCCCTCGGTGGGATTTGTTGTTTGGTAGACTGTCAGACTGCTGGCCCGTGGAACTGGGAAACGGCAGCGTGATATTTTGACCTGAACCCATTTAGCCCCCCTTGCAAACCCCATCCATCAGGTTTTTCGGACGCTGACAGACTCCCAGGCTATGGAGGCGTAGAGGGGAGGGGCATTGAGGGGGAGAATGACACGAGGAGCTGCTCCGGAAGTGTACGTCACGTCGACCTCGGCCTGAACACGGCTCCAGGAAAGGGATTCGCCAGGGATAGGCCCAAAAGCACATCCCCGCTGTAGGAAATTACACTATGCCCTGTCTGAGAGTCATGGTGAAGCAGCCACTTTGACTTTGGGATTGAATCACTTTATCCCTCACACTCCCCCCTCCCGCCCCCCACTCTCCTCCTCTGATACCACCGTTTGACTCTTGCCCCGGCCGTCATACCCTCCCCTCCCCTCCCCTTCCCTCCCCTCAACCTTCCCATCCTCCTGCTCCCTCCGGTGGGAGGACCCTTCTGCAGCACGCGAGGCTGAAGGTCAGAGCACCACCCTCCGCCCCGTAACCTCACCAGCTGAGCGGGAGTTTGACCTTCTGCGAGTCCTGAATAGGATTCCTGCCGTCTCCGGACCACTTTTTGATCCACTTCTCCAGAGATCCAGCCAGCCAGCCAGCCAGCCGGCGAACGAGAGTGAGAGCGAAGGAAAGAGAGGGAGAGATAGAGAGGTAAGAGCCTTCAGTCAATGAACCCCTACATCCAAAGCAGACACTCATGTGGGCTTACCTTTATCCAGCTGATGACAGTCCACAGCTCCTCAGATCAGCCTGAAAAGGGCAGCGCGACGTCCTTTGTCCTGTCTCTCCCATTAGGTGGAGTGCCCCTCCCCAGCGCATACAAGAGAGCCTGTGAATTAGAGTAACGAAACCCATGCTATTATCGCAATTTCGCCTGGCACCCCATTCACAGGAAGAAATGGAAGGCCTGGCACTCTTTTTTTCTTGTTTTGTCTTTTTTTTCCCCACTACACTGTGGGAGTGTTGCACTGGAGGTGTGGTGTGGAATTGACTGCGATGGGAGATGGCACTGGCGGGTGTTTGTTAGAGAGTGGAATTTAATCTGCGAGAAGTGTTATTTCTTCAGAGGGAGGAGAAACAGTGCAGGATGGAGTCTCCGAGGCTTCTCTCATCTGCTGAAGGAGAAAGGGGACGGAGAAAGCATGGGGGGTGGCGAGGAGGGGGGGTGGGGGCGGATTAAAAGATCATTGTGGGAGACCACAGAGATGGAAGAGGAGAGAAAAAGTGAGTGACAGAGAGAGAGAGATGAAAAAGAGAAGGAGGGGGGAGCTTTGAGTTGCTCACCTAATGAAATAAGCACGGGGAGCGTCAGAAGAGAGAGGAGGGGCTCTGCGAGTGACAGGTGAGATGGAAGAATGAAAAGAGGATAGATGGAGAGAGCTGAAGATGAAACTGGCTTATTGAGTCTGTGGAAGAGGGAGATTATAAAGTGTTATGGCATAAATATGCTGTGGAGCTGAGAGAGAGAGAGAGACAGACAGACAGAGAGAGAGAGAGACAGAGAGAAAGAGAAAGGGGTGGCGTGGGGAGTGTGATGGCATAAATATACTGTGGAGCTGAGAGAGAGAGAGACAGAGAGAGAGAGAGAGAGGGTTGGGGTGGCGTGGGGTGGGGTGGGGTGGGGTGGGCGGCAGTTGAAGAGGCTCAGTGAAACAAAGGCTACACAGAGCCAGAGACGCTCAGTCAAAATGCAGCTCAGTGAAAATGCGGCTCAGTCAACAGCCATGTTCTCTATGCAGGTCGTGTGCAGAAGGAGCGGAATGGTGACAGAGAGGAGAGAGGGAGGGAGGGAGAGAGGGAGAGAGGGATGGGAGAGAGGGATGGGAGAGAGAAAAAGGGAAGAATCCGCTGTTCATGGACACATGCACGCAGCCTTTGCAGCCCACCTAAATGTCAATGGACACCAACCCACTGTTACTGAAATTGGCACAAGTGATAGCACACATATGCAGACGATTCTGCATACACACCCACAGAGACTGAAAGAGAGAGAGAGAGAGAGGGAGAGAAAGAGAGAGAGAGAGAGAGAGAGAGAGAGAGAGATACTCATGCTTGCACTTACAGAATGTATTAGATGGTTTTGACTGTAGTGACATGTGTTGGTCTACAGTTGACATTTCAGGAGCATTCATTACCGCTGCCCTGAAACTGAGTCGGTCCTTGTGGCATTGTTGCGTTTGACTTCATCAGAGCAGTAGGAACAATCGAAGGCAAGCAGGTGTACGTATGCTTTGCTTCAGTGTATGTTGGAATGAAAAAAAGCACTTACCCACATGATACACCTACGGTCCCACATGCGCGCACACACACCACACACACAGTCATGCACGCACACACCCAAGCGCGCACACAGACACACACACACACACACACACACACACACACACACACACACACACACGATAGGAACAGGAGCGCACAGATGCAGAAATACACAGTGGACTAGAAATAACATCTCTCAAAGGCCAGACGTCATTCAGGGAGACCCATTTCAGTGTCGTTTTCCATAGAGAGACGTTTTCACGCTGTGTGCCATTTTCCCTGCGCTCTGCGTAATAACTCTGCGCCGGTTCGTCCTTGTGTTTACATTTCATTTAGGTGGGAGACGTTCTTGGCTAAACCTTGTCAGGTAATCAACACGAATGCAGCGCTGAACCAAAAATAGCCGGGAGACAAATGTGAGGCAGATTTTGAGAGAAAAACGAAAAACACGCCGACGAGGACAGACAGGACTTTAAAAAGCAGCATCAAAAAGGGAGAGAGGCATGACACACAGACACACATCACAGCATCGCTTAAGCATTTTTTAAAGATTAGCACACATCTCTCAAGAGGACTTGGTGAAGGTGACGTTCCCTCCTCTTATTTTCCATTTTTACACTCACACATACACACACACTCTCTCTCTCTCTCTTTCTCTCTCTCTCTCTCTCTCTCACACACACACACAAGCACGTACACACACAAACACACACAAACACACACACACACAAACACACAAGCACACACACACACACACACAAACACACACCTCTTTTGCTCAACAGCCCAAGAGTCCATTAGTACAGAGCCATGACCTTTCTGCATTATAAAAGTTGTTTTCAAGCAGTGAGGTATGGAGTAAGCAGGCGCTCTGGGGGGATTATATATTAATGCAGCCGATCTGTAGCGCCACACTGTAATCATTTGCCGGGCAGCGCCGGATATATCAAAAGCCCCCCACCCCCACCCCCCTTTTTCTTTGATAATGACAGACAAGGAGTAAAAAGTCGGCTCAATCGCTCTGCCATCGTAATGCATCAGTCTTTTTTTAGATGACATCTGACAGACTCGAAAAGGCAAATAGGATATTTGAAATGAGACAGAAATCATTTAAATGAAAAAAAAAAGAAAAAAAATCCCATTCTCTGTACGACTGTTTTTTTTTTTTAAAGCACAAGAATCAGATTATAGTGCAGAGCTGGCGATTTCATAGATTTTATTCCAGCACTACTCTGGCATAAGCACAGCCATCTTTACCGACTGCCTGTCTTTGTGCCTCCTCTCAAAGGCACTCTTTTTTTCATGCCATGTTCAGTTCGTCATTCATATTATATTCCTCCATTATATTCCTCCATGTTCGTCTTTTCTTCTTCTGTCTCCTCTCTTCTCCCCCTCAAATGTCACCACTGCCCTCCTGTCCATTTGTAGATTTTTTTTTTTTGCCGTGGAGGGTCCTTGACTTGGCAGTTAATGCCTCCAGGATTTATTTCCTAATCTGTTATGCTGTGGCAAGACACATTGAGCCAAATGAGTTCTGTGTGTGGCAACAGGTTTTTTTTCCCTCTCTCTCTCTCTCTCTCTCTCTCACTCACTCTTTTTTTTTTTTTTTTTGATTACGGCCTTTAGTGGCCATTTGGGATTTTGGCTGCGGTTGGATTTAGCGTGGGGCTCAGACGGCGGGGCCGCCCGGGCCTGTCATTTTTGCCTTTCCGAGGACTTGATCCCACTCTCCAGATTACGCTCTGATAACAGACTGCTGATGCAGGCCCCAGTGTGCCTGTCTTGGCCTGTCACTCACGCTGTCTCTGTCACATCCCATTGAGCATATTTACTTCTTTCAGCTGTCAGGGCACTGCATTCGGTCTGCTTCTGAAAGGGGGTGGGGGTGGTTGGGAAAAAGAGGCACATTGTACAAAGTACATAAAACATCCATCAACATAAAAAAGATATCATGTGCAGTTGAATTAGGCTCTTAGATAGGGAAATGGTGGAGACGTTACAAATGTATGAGAGGTTGAATGGATGGACATAAATCATTTTGTGTCTTTCAAATATCCATCACAGGCTGGAGAGTGAGAGAGGGAAATGATGGCCGCAATGAGGCAAACAGGTAATGCATTTTATTGATAGAAATAAAAAAGGGAAAGATATGTGGGGCTCCCTCAAGCGTGGTTTTCACACATTCTTACACACACACACACACACACACACACACACACACACACACACACACACACACACACACACACACACACACTCACACACACACGCACACACACATGCACACACACACACAATCCCTCGGCTCCCACACCTGCTCCTACCATCGCCATTTCGACCATCCATGTGGTTACCGTTGGCCAGCACACTAGCACACTAAAACATTTTGCATTCCACATATCCCTACGGCAAATGAGTAGGCCGTCGCTGTCTGGACGGTCCCATTTCAGCCAATCCCCTCGTGGCATCAGGCCCCGTTTACCATGCTGACGTCTGTCACGGCTTTCTGTGTGTGTGTGTTTGTGTGTGTGTGTGTGTGTGTGTGTGTGCGTGTGTGTGTGTGTTTGTGTGTGGAGTGATCCAGGTACTGATCCAGATACTGATCCAGGGGACTCTCTCACTCTCTTTCTCTCCTCACACACACACACACACACACACCCACAACAACAACAATACACACACACACGCACACTCAACCTCACGCATGCTGTAGCTTTCGAACGTAATTCCTTATGTCCGTCCATCTCACACACATGAACTTGGAGAGTGTAGAAGTGTAGGTACCCATAGGTCAGTGAGTTGACCTGCCTCTGTTGCTGGCCAACCAGTATTATTGCTGATGAGCTTTTCACTTTTAAAAGAACAAAAGAACAGCATCTCACTAAGAAGCTGTCATAGTGAGAGAGAGAGAGAGAGAGAGAGAGAGAGAGAGAGAGAGAGACAAAGCATTTTTTAAAGCTATTTTTTGGTGTGTGGGATCCGACTTATTTGGTGTGCTTAGAATCATGCTGTTTGTGTTTATTCAACTGAATGATTTCAGCAAGTGATTGAAGCTTTAGTAGATTTTTCATTTTGTGCCCAACTTTATACTTTGTCTTGAACATAACTTAGGGCTTATAAAGTCAGTCGTGCAATAGCACACAAGGGAAACAACAGAAAACAATTCCTGTTTCCAACTAGCTGGCCGTCCTGATATAGCTAAGAACGTGACCATGTGATGTCTTTGGATTTTCACCTTTCTGGAAGGTGAAGATGGCTGGAAAGAAAATATGTGTGTGTCTGTGTGTGTGTGTGTTTGTGTGTAAGTATATGAGTGAATTGTTATTGTTTTAGGCCTGTGCTATTTGCTTAAACACCTGCTTAATCCACACAGTCACAACCCCATATGTTCTTAATCCCCTCTACCCGCTGCTGCACCACAGCAGTCCCAGTCTTTCCTTCTCTCTTTCTCTCTCCCTCTCTCTCTTTCTCTCCATCTTGCCTTTGAAAGAGGTGACCCAAATATTCCATGCTGCTTGGCACACGCTCGTTCGCCCAGCTGTTCCGTCTCAAGCAGACACCCCAAATCTCACCCGGAATCTTCTAGCACAAACAAGGCCTTTAAGATTACCCCGTATAATCACCCCCTACCCCCACCCCCACCCCCTCAGGCCCCAGACAGACTTACAGGGAGACTCTGAAAAACAAAACACTCCAGTCTCGGTCAATGTAGAGGATCACATGACGCGGTAATGCCTGTTTGTTTCCGACTCGTGATGACTTGAATTATTCATTTTGACTTGTGATTAATACACTGTAAATAAGCACATGTAATGCATCTGTGTCTGGTAACGGATCCTAGACGTCTTGCAGCTCTCCTGCTGGGAATTGTGACAGATTAGACAGAGGAAACCTTTGCTTATTCGGAACTCTCTCTTTCTCTGTTTTCCTCTTGCTCTCGCTTTCTCTCTTTCTGTCTCTCTCACTGGCTCCGTCTTTCCCTCTCTCTTTCTATCCTCTTAGACAAAACTTAGACAAGAAACCTTTGGTTATTCAGAACTCTCTATGTTTTCCTCAGACTCCCTCTCACTCTCTTTCTCTCTCTGGCTAGCTCTCTCTCTCTCTTGTTTTTTCTCTCTCTCTCTCTATCTCTATCTCACTCTCGCATGCACTCTCTCTTTCACTCTCTTTTTTTCTTTCTGGCTAGCTCTTTCTCTCTCTTGCTCTCTCTCTCTCTCTCTCTCTCTCTGCCTCTCTCTCTCTGCACCCATCCCCTCTGGTCTCTGTCTGTCCCACTCTAGTTCAGTGTCTGTTGTCAGCTTCCATATCTGTTGGAGGCTAGTTGTGTGGTGCAGATAGATTAGTCTCACAGTTCAGTTAAGCTGTGAGAGTAAATAATCAGTTCTTCACAGTGTGGACATGTGGCGGAATAATATCGTGTAGCAGGTGCTGTAGTGCTGTTTCACTGCAAAATATTTATCAGCCATTGCACAAACCATATGTGATTATGCAAAATCATCTACAGGGTTACTAACACAGCCCCTCTTTTCTGGAATTTTCCACAGGCTGGTGAAGCCGAATTGGTGCAGGAGGACTTGAGATAAATAGGCTCCCTACGTCGGGCGAAAGTGAGAAGGGGACACATCGCCGCACAGACGTGACAAGAAATTGGAGACAGTAATAGAAGGATCAAGAGGAATTGAAGGGGAAGAGAGAGGAGCCAACATGTCCCTGGAAGGAGTGTCAGGGTCTCGCTATTGGCTGTTTCGGCTGCTGCTGTGTCTGGCCGTGATGGCCGAGGTGCTGGACTTTACGGTGGCGGCGTCGCAGGGCCTGGGGGGGCTGGACGCGGGGGACCCCTTCTGCCCGTCCGTGTGCCGGTGCGATGAGGACTTCATCTACTGCAACGACCGCGGCCTGAGCGCCATCCCGCCCTTGCCCCCCTCCGCCACCGTCCTCTACCTGCAGAACAACCACATCGACAACGCCGGCTTACCGACGTCGCTCGAGCAACTCACCACCGTCCGCGTCATCTACCTCTACGACAACGAGCTGGACGACTTCCCCACGCACCTGCCGCCGTCGCTGCGGGAGCTGCACCTGCAGGACAACAACATCCGCGTGCTGCCGCGCGCCGCCCTGGCCCGCCTGCCCCTGCTGGAGAAGCTGCACCTGGACGACAACTCGGTCTCCACGGTGAGCATCGAGGACCAGGCGTTCGTGGACAACCCGCGCCTGCGCCTGCTCTTCCTGTCGCGCAACCACCTCTCCAGCATCCCGTCGGGGCTGCCGGCCTCGCTGGAGGAGCTGCGTCTGGACGACAACCGCATCTCCACCATCCCCACGCACGCCTTCCGCGGCCTGTCCTCTCTGCGCCGCCTGGTGCTGGACGGCAACCTGCTGGCCAACCAGCGCATCGCCGACGACACCTTCGCCCGGCTGGCCAACCTGACGGAGCTGTCGCTGGTGCGGAACTCCCTGCAGAAGCCGCCGCTGAACCTCCCCAGCGCCCACCTGCAGAGGCTCTCTCTGCAGGACAACGCCATCACCCACATGCCCCGGGGCTCCCTGGATGGCATGCGGCGCCTGCAGAGGCTGGACCTGTCGGGGAACAACCTGACCACGCTGCCCCGGGGGTTGTTCCGCGACCTGGACAGCCTGGCCCAGCTGCTGGTGCGGGGCAACCCGTGGTACTGCTCCTGCAGCCTGCGCTGGCTCCACGACTGGCTGCATGCCCGCGGGAACACCATCACCGTGCGTGGCCTGACCTGCCAGGGCCCGGAGAAGGTGCGGGACGTGGCCCTGAAGGACCTGGGCAGCCAGATGGAGGAGTGCGAGACGGTGGCCCCGGCGCCGGCCCCCGGCGGCGGGACCCGAGACAGGGCGGCGGTGGCGGGGGGAGCGGGGGCCACCTCCACCACCCTGTCCCCCCTCCAGGGCTCCCTTTTCACCCTGCGCTCGCGCCGGCCCAGCCTGGGCTTCCCGGACGCCGGCTTCGACTACAAGCTCGGCAGCAGCGCGGTGGGCAAGAACCTGGCGCTCAACGTCAAGGCGCTGTCGCACGACAGCATCCGGGTGACGTGGAGCGTGGCGCAGCCCTCGACCTCCTTCCGGCTCAGCTGGCTGCGGCAGGGCACCAGCGCCGCCATGGGCTCCATCACCGAGACGCTGGTGCAGTCGGACCGGCGCGAGTACCTGCTCACCTCCCTGCAGCCTCGCTCCACCTACGTCATCTGCATTGTGCCCCTGGCCTCCAGCTCCGGTTCCGGCTCCAGAGGGCCCCTGGCGCCCGACGACCCGGACTCCGACAACGAGCCGGTCTGCGCGAAGACCGAGACGACCGACGCCAGCCAGGACGCCGGGCAGGACGAGGGGCAGGGCTCGGAGCAGCTGACCACCCTGCCTCTCGCGGGCATCATCGGCGGCGCCACGGCCATCGTGTCCCTGGCTCTCATCTCGGCCATCTTCTGCTGGTACAGCCACAGGGCGGGCTGCCTGTCCTCGCGGGACCACTACACCCGCAACAACTCGCGCAAGAGCAAGCAGTACGACGACTACATCGAGTCAGGCACCAAGAAGGACAACACCATCCTGGAGATCCGCAGTCCCGGCTTCCAGATGACGCCCATGGCCAACAGGCCACCTTTGCAGCCCAAGCCCGTGCGCGAAGACTACATCATACACACCATCTTCCCGCCGAACGGCACAGGCCTGTACAAGCCGCCCCACCCTGTGACTAACACCGCCGGCTACGGCACCAACCGCGGCTACAGAGAAGGCGGCATTCCAGATTTAGACTACTCCTACACGTGATGATGAACCTCACTTCAGTTAGACACTCAGTCTTGTAACTGTACAGGTGCACAGTCGATTTTGTTTTTCTTTTCTATCAGCATGGGTTGTGAAGCACCCCTTTGTGCCTTCTGGTTTCCATTCCAACCTTCGCCCCGCTGTTTACGGCAACGGAAACTTTTAATTGGCTCCGTGGCCCCTGGGAGGCATCTGTATCTGTGCGTTTAAAAAAACGGTTGTGTGGTAAATGCAGCGTTTCAGGTGTCTCCACCAAACCGGTAGTTTCACACTCCGGTAATGATCCGGTAGTGTAGTGTCACTACACTGTCCCCCCCCCCCTACCTGCTCTCACTCTTCCCCCCCCCCCTTTCTGTAGGAGAGGTGAGTGCAAGTGGACTGAGTCTGCACACAAGAAGCTAGCTAACCTCCAGACTCAATGCGCAGTGGACCAGTACAGCTTCCTTTCTCTCTCTCTCTCTCTCTCTCTCTCTCTCTCTCTCTCTCTCTCTCTCTCTCTCTCTCTCTCTCTCTCTCTCTCTCTCTCTCTCTCTCTCTCTTTCTCCCTGCTTGCACAGGCTATTCAGGTTGACGACAAAAAAAGAAAAAAAAAACAGCCAAGCCAGAAGCTAAAGCGGCGAACTGCACAGTGCAAGAGGTTAGCTGTCCAAGGCCTCCAGCAGTTGCCATGCAGTAAAAGGCTACAGGAGTCATTGCGAAAGAACACGGCAAAAGGACACTCCATCCTGTGGGTTCTCTCTCTCTCTCTCTCTCACTCTTTCTCTCTCACCCTCTCTTTCTCTCCGCTCCGGCCCTGCTTCAGCGCACAGAAACGAACTGATTGCTGCAGTAAGGCATTTTTTTATGATGAGAGAGAGAGGACTGGTGTGGGATATTTATGGATCAGCTGACATTTGGCTACAAAAGGGAGAGGCCTAATCTACTCGCTGTAGATGATTGTTGCACCATGAGAGAGGATTGTGATTTGTGCTGCATCTCTTCTTCCTCACCGAAATGCAGATTTGTGACAAAAAAAAACAAAATTGGATAGCCGGTGTGTGTCTGTCTGTGTCTGTCTGGGAAGGAGTGTACCACACGCTTCGTATTGCCTCAAAATGTCGTCACTCGCCATCAAGCTTACAGTACATACCTAATGAAATACTGTATTTTTAATGTGGCCCTTTAAAACTACAATCTGACCCCATGTACTGTGTGAATCTGTGGGAGGGATCCTTTTGTGATTGGTTGACTCTTTAACATTTTGAGAGTGCATTGTATCGAATGCCACCCATGTGTTGATAAAATATATTAACCTACACTTATAAATGGACATTTTTGTGAAAATAATTCTATGTTCCTAAGTAGTTTTTTCTTCACCGATACCACGCAATTTACCTTTATGTACTTGATCTTTTCATTATTTTCTGTTTTTTATTTATTTACTTTATTTTATTTTATTTTAAGTACTGAGGATCAATAGTGATCGACAGAATGTCCCAGGGGGCCAAGGATGGGCTGTTTAGGTATTGAGTACGCCATAGGGGATATGTCAGTCTGCCAGTGGAAGTAATGATTTGTATGAGGGCGTTAGAGCTTTCAATAATTTATTTATAATTCAATAAAAAAAGTGTGTTGCCCAAACTGTACAAAAATGAATAGTGAATCCCTTGCAGTTGCGAGACAGTCCTTTAGAGATGCTGTACAAACCTCACATATGGTGTGGATACTTTGACACCCAACCAGCTTCAATGGTAGGCAGCCTAGAGAGAATGACTGCTTAGCCTACAGCTCAATCTGAAATTAGCCTGTGCTAACCGCCTGCTCCCAGCCAAACACATTACCCCGGATCATTACGAAAGACCTCCTGTCCTGTCCTTTCCAAGGCCGTTCCCGAATCCTTTTCCCGGGCGAATCGCTGTCAGCAGGCCATCAGGGAGCCCTAAGTAGACTTAACACACAAAAAAACATGAACCGTTTCACTGTGGACCTGCACTGTGGGAGGGCCGAGGGAGATCGTCAGCTGGGAGAGAAGGAAGGTTTCGGCCAGGGCGACTTAGGAACAGAGCAGCGCTTGCTCCTCTGTTCCAGGCCTCCGTCTGTCTGCCTCACAGCACCAGTAATGTATAAGAGGCAGCACTTAACAGGAACTCTTTACTACAGGCATATGAACCAAGAGAAAAGAGAAGCAATGGAGCGAGTCGAAAGAGAGAATGTCAGAAAGAGGGAGGGAGGGAGAAGGGAGGGAGACATCCGAAGACAAATAAGAGTTGAGGGAAGATGTGAAAAGATAGCTTGGGAACAGTGAAGTTCATCCATGCATAAACCTGTTTGTCATCGGCTGATATCTCTCACTGCGTTAGTGTCCTCCACAGACTCTTGTTCACAGAACCATTTATAACTGCACTGTTTGAAAGGTGGAAACAAATTGTGCTTCTTTTGTCTTGCCTGTATAAGAAAAATGTATGACTCTGTTCTGTACTGTGAAGCTGAGAGAAAGAGAGAGGGAGAGGAGTTTTTCTTCCATTTGTTGGTGCAACCCAGAACACGTAGTGCTTTATGCACTTCACTATGTGGTTTGACTAACATAGGTGGTGTCAGCACATTTCTCCTCAGTTTATGTTCATGAGGCTCTACAAATATCTCACATAGCAGCATTTTTATGTCCTTCTCCCCACTGCTACCTTCGCTGTCCTCAAAAACTGGCACCATTCAAAGTGCAAAACAAACATTTTTTTCACCATCAGAAATTTGCACTGTGATGTCTCTCATCTTTCAGCGCTGTTATACAGATTGTTATTTTTATTATTATTTTTTTGCTTGAGCACAGTTTACAACCAAGGTTTTCACGGATGGATTGATTTTACTGTATGTTTGACCTTGATGCAGCGGATACACATTAAGCAGGCAGAGGTGATGCTTAACTTCCATTTAAAATGTAGCCATGTTTAGCCCACCATTTTCCAGACTGTTCTGTTCACAGAAAAAAGGGGTCTTTCATGTGTTTTTATTCTTTAGCGTATAAGAAATTAATGAGTGTGTGTGTGCGTGCGTGCATGTGTGTGTATGTGTGTGTGTGTGTGTGTTTGTGTGTGTGTGTGTGTGTGTGTCTTTTAGGATGTATGTGTATCCTTTAGTCTTTGTGAGACTTCCTGTGAGATGCACAGTGACGGCAGCAGGTATTTATTTGACGACTTATTTATTTATTTATTTATCTATCTATTTATTTATTTGTTTATTTATTGAAACCATCTGCAGATTCTGCAGCTTCTGCGGACTCGGACCAGCAGTTGTTCCACCTGCAGTCTATTAACACAGATGTCCCCCTCCCCCCCCTCTCTCCCTCCCCCCCGCCGTGCCCTGGCTCTGCTAGAAAAGTGTTTGGCTCCTCTGTGTCCTGTGCAAATAGACAGCCTCCTCTACGCTCCCATTGCGCTATAATTGAGCTCTCAGCAAGGGTCATTTGAGGCTGTCTCAATAAGTCCTCCATGTTTTTTTTTTTGTTTTTTTTTCTCTTTCCCTCTTAACACCGTGTTTTATGTGACAGTCGACTTCCGCTGATAACGTCTTTGCTGCCATCGTCGTCACCGTCATTATCACGCCCCTGTCTCAGCATCGGGGGAGAGAAAGGCATGTACGGCACGCGCAGTCGTCGAACAAGCGAGCAAGCGCGATAATGGCAATGCTGTTTTCTGGAGGCCAGAGTAATTACTCTTTAGCAGCTCCACACGCCGTGCCGTATGGATGCCGTGTTGAAATGGTCAAAACATGCTGACCTTGTGTGCTCTTCCTCTCCTCTCTGTCTCAGCCCTCCCTCTCTGTCTTTTTCCCTCTTTTTCACTCTACCTCCCTCCCTCTCTCTCTCGTCTCTCTGCGGCACCATCGGGGTATGGTATACCACGTCACAGGGACAGAATGTCTTGAGTCTGCAAAGGAGGAATGCAGGTGTTCTTTATGGACAAAAACAAAACGGAACAAGGAACTCTGCCAGTGTCCAGGGCCGGATTGTGGACTACTTCTTCTTCTACTCCTTTTCTTTCAGTTTGCAGACACCGACATGGACGCTGACTGTTAATCAGAAGTGGTGTTCTTTTGGTCTCTTATTTGGTCTTTCAGAAATGTTTCCACTGTAACTTTTTTGTAGGCTGCTGCTTTTGAAACATGGCTCCCTCTCTCTTCCTTTGCGTGCTCTGTGATACAAAGCAAAGAGAACAAAAAACACTATTTTGTATAAAGTATGTTCCTTTTTCTATGTGATTAAAGGCAAGATGTACTGAAATGTCTGCTGTTCGATATATATTTATAGACTTGTTTTCATGTCACCTGTGTGGGTGTGCGCATATGTTTTATGAGTATTGCAGTGAAAAACAAGGTGTAATATTTTTATAGTCTGTATGAAAATGAAACAGAGATAGACATTAGGGTCTGTGTATATATTCTTGTTCATGCTTATAAGAGCAGGGCTGAGACATAGAGGGAGGGAGAAGCAAAGTGTCGGTGTGTGTGCATGTGTGCATGCACACATTTGTGTGTGTGTGTAGATGCATGTGTCTGTCTTTGCGCGCGCACGTGTGTGTGTGTGTGTGCGCATGCATGCATTTGTGTGTGTGTGCAGACGCATGTGTGTGCATGTGTGTGTACGTGTGCAGATAAGCAGAAGTGTGATAGGGTGTTTCTGTGTAGAACAATGAGATCTGGGCTCTGAGGGCGTGTGTGAGGTTGAGCCAGAGCTGTACTGACACACAATAATCTGAGCAGGGGGACTCCCGGCTGCGGCCTCACTACAGGTGATTACACACGTATCGATTTCCCCTGCACCGGCCTTCACCTGGATGCACACACAGGTTCTCACCAACATCCATCCCTGCATTTACATCCATTCAAGCACACAGCTCCCTGATGCCAGAACCACACAGCTTTCTGGACTCTTTTGCTAATATTAATATATATTCAGACACAATATGTCACATGTTTAATTGTTTCATATCGACTTCTATGCATGTCACATTTTAGATAAATAGCTCCTCTGGTTATCAATAAATCATCAAGCACATGATTTCACTAAATGCAAAAAGCGAATGCATTTTGATTTATAAGGTTTAATAAAATAGACTATTGATGGAAACTTGCGGTAGCATCGATCCTCTATTGTAACATTGTAGAGAAGAATACACTTTGTTTGAAGTTAATAATCTTTCACCATGAGCGTGAAAGAAAAACCACAAAGAGACAAAAATGAACTTCGGTCCGTTGGAGGACTGAAGATTAGAAAAATATTTATTCAAAAAGATACTGCACAGAAACACAACAAGAGAAACCAAAACTGTCCTCCTTTGCTTCTTGGAGAAGGCTATTTCTTAAAAGCCTAAAGCTTATTTATTTTCAGTTTTTTTTTCTGCAAACACACTGCTAGTTGGGATGACCATAAAAAAAAAATCTGCAAAAGCACAGTAGATTTAGACACATGCAGAGTCAGATTCGCCCAGACATCTTGTAGCTGGAGGGGTTGTAGTCATCCAGGAGAGAGAGAAGTTTTTGCTCTGGCTCATGCAGAGGACTGGGTCTAAATGCTGGAAGCCCACAAAGCCAGTGTGGTTCATACAATCACTGGGGGTGCCATGTTTAATGAAAGCACTGGGGGACAGAGTTGGGCATCACTGGGCAAGACGAGAAGGTAGACACACCCCCACCCAACCCCACCCCACCCCACCCCACCCCACTGAATTTGCTCTTGCAGGGAAGTGACACAAACAGCCTGCTTTCGTTATCGATCAACGCTGTGTGAGGATGAGGTCAGTGTGTGTGTGTGTGTGTGTGTGTGTGTGTGCGCGTGTGTGTGAGTGTGTGTGTGTGTGCGTGTGTGTGTGTGTGCGTGTGTGTGTGTGTGTGTGTGAGAGAGAGTCTGTGTGTGCTTGCGTGTGTGTGTGAGCTTGTGTGTCAGTGCCTGTGTGTGTGTGTGCGTCTAAGTGTGTGTGATAGTGTGTTTGAGTCTGTGTGTGTGTATGTGTGTGTATGTGTGTTCCAATCCGTCCCCGCGTCTCCTTTTTCATTTGTCTCTGTTTGCCTCCACACCCAACCCGTCTCCCTCTCTCTGTCCCCTGTTTATTCCTCTATCCATCTGCCCTCCCCCACCCCGCACACACACACTCACACACACACACACATACACACACTCACACACATATATACACACACACTCACTCTTCTACTTCTCTGTGGAACGTCTCTCTGTCTATGTCCTTCAACTGACATGCATAAATCAATCAATCAATCCAATTTCTTTTCCAGGGCTACTGTAGGCCTGACAGATTTGCTTCCAGCAATATTTGGTATTTAGAAGCTGGGGGGGAAAAGAATGCAAAGTGCCTAATTACACTCTAAACCCCATTATGGCTATAAGTCGATCTATAGGAATTAATCTGATGAATGCACTACAGGCGATCCATTTGGGATTCAAGAAAAAACAATTAGGGATGTCCCATGTCCGGGCAATATTTCTCGGTCACAATAAAATCATTAGAGCGCCGATGGTGGTCTTTCTTCTGTATAACAGAGGTGATTTCACAATGTGCTTGTCACACCTGTGTAAGTACAATCAGTGGCAGCACTGTGCCTTTGCCCCCCTGTTCGCTGGCTGTAGAGCTGGTCAGATGAAATTGAAAGGGGATCATCGTGCAGCTCAGGGAAATCTAAGCAAATCCCTCATCAGTGGCGCGTGCAACACACACACACATACACACACACACACACACACACACACACACACAGGCCTGGGCTTCCTGGACACTGTTCGGCCGTGCCTCACAAAACTGATTTACTGTCGACCCCTCTCTCCATGGTGCACGAGAGCCATTCATTACACGAGCCAGTGCCTTAATCCTCACGCTTTTCCACACGGACAGGGCTGTCCAGTGATCGATGCAGCCGGAATAAATCAATCGATGGGCCTTGCCACATGGACCATAGTCTCTCTCTCTCTCTCTCTCTCTCTTTCTCCCTCTTTCTGTCTCTCTGTCTGTCGCTCTCTTTTTCTCCTTCTTTCTCTCCCTCTCTCCCCTTCTTTGCCTTTCTCTCTCTTTTTCTCTCTCCCTCTCTCGCTCTCTCGCTCTCTCTCTTTCTCTTTCTCCCTCCCTAGCCAGTTGTCACGACTACCACCACAGCCTCCACATCACCAGCACTACCACTACAGCCCCACCACCCTTACCCACCACATGCTCAACACCCTCCATACCAAACACATCTCCCATATTCCCCACACCACCCTTACCCACCACACCCCCCCCCCCCCCACCACCCTTACCCACCAATACATTCCCCACACCCCCCATACCCGACACATCTCCCACACTACCCTTACCCACCACATCCCCCACACCACCCATACCCAAAACATCTCCCCCACTCCCATATCCATCACATCCCCCACACCACCCATACCCAAAACATCTCCCACACTCCCATATCCATCACATGATCAACACACCCCTACCCACCACATCTCCCACACTCCCCACACCACCCTTACCCACTCCCACCACCACACCCACCAAACCCATCACATACCCCCACGCCACTCATACCCACCACATCAACCACCCCATTACTTTTTTATTACCGTCAGCTTCGTAGCCACCACCTCTGCAGGGCTCCTGTCAATCCAGTTTTGTTTGCCTCCCGCGTACTTGCACCACAAGTTCTCCTCCCTCCCTCCCTCCCTCCCTCGTGTACTTTGTAGATATTAAAATGATCTGCACCGGTAATTACTGTATTTGCTCTGGTTCATAATGGCCAGGGTTGGATCACCCCTCTGGTTCTGCTCGGCTCTATATTGCAATCCTTATTTTAATGGGAGCTGTTTCACTTTTTATATTTGCAGTGTTTATCACGGTCTTTCTCCCCCTCTCTTCCCTGTGCCCGGCGCTCCGCCGTTCTGTCTTTCTTGGACACGGCCTCTCCCATTTTTTCTTTCACTTCTTCTGCAGGCAATCTAGCTGTGCAGCGAGCTGTGAAAGACTCTCTCTCTTTCTCCCTCTCACTAACTCACCCACACACTCACTTATTCATTCTCTCCCTCTATCTCTCTCTCTTTCTCTGGTACATGTTCATTGCTGAACACACACTTGCACCAGCATCACCAAAACTGGTATATTTCTTTTTCTTACCTCTTTTTTTTGCCATCCACAAGAAAAATAAAAGCTTCCAAAATGCTGAAGGGATAGTGTAAAGCATTTGCCCACTCTGTACTGAATCTGTGGTACGTTTGTCTCACCTACATAAACGACAATGGCAACATCATTCTTTGTGTGTGAGTGAACAATGAAATCTAACGACTTCCTCCTTATCGGTATGGATGGAGGATGATGGATACAAACGATGTTTCCCTGTAGCTCGTTTATGCGGCTCTGATTATCCCCTTTACTCCCCAGGCAGTATTGTGACAGCGAGAAGGACATGAACATGATGCTAACGGGCACTGATTTCAGTCAACACCAAGGCCAGGGGAGCAATGTGAGCAATGTGTGGACAGTATAATGACGAAGGTTTTATGTTTTGTAGTGAAATGCTGATGTTCTGAGACACAGCAATTTTCTCATTTTATGGTCTCAACCAACGTCTCAAAGGTAGGTAATACTGTATTTTGGGGGACCATAACACGATATTAATATTGAGGGAAAAGTCCTGCTCTAACAATATTGCTGTTATAATTGTGGTTGCAATTTGGGGAAATATTACCTGAAGCTAATCACTAGATTAAATCACGTGCAATGATGCACAAATTCCAAAATATGATGTGTCAAAAAATATTATTTTTACACATGTATACATGCTTTTCATATTTTTCCCAAAAGAGATTTGGTAAGGTGCGTCAAACAAAAGGAGTTGCCAAATATCATGTAGTAAATCCATAACATACAACATGCAAACTGGATGCATGCACTGTAACATGCAAATTTAAGATATTTTATGTGTAATGCCTTATATAGAATATAATTCAACATAAATTTTAAATAATTGTAACAGAATTGGCATGTTGAAGCATTGTGGTAGCTGCACAGACCTGTGGTAAAATATGAAAATGACAGGTTTTATAAAGGCATGGTAATGTGGTTGGGTTGGTGGTGTATGCCTGACTGTGCTGATGTGTGATGGGCTGATGATGAACAGCTGTGGCAGACAAAATCATGCCTCATTTCCCTCGGCACCTATTCCAGCCAGCTGAAATATAAATCCATATAATATACACAGCCACTGCAACAACACCAGTGCCTTTGTATGTTACCCTCCCTTTCACCATCACATACATGTACATACACCTGCAGACACGTATTCACCCCAATGTACACACACACACACATACACACACACACACACACACACACACACACACACACACACACACACACGTCTTACTATGACATTATCCGTGTTCAACTACTGCCATCCACTGGCTATTGCATGAAATACAGCAGCTTTTGTCAAGCAGTTGCTGGAACAACAACATACGACGATCTCTGTAGTTCCTTTGTATCGTTTTGAAGTCTTTTGGCCTGCACCATCCCCGTGGGCATTGCTAAAATGTCCCTTGGTTATTCTGAGTCACCGGTGTTTACAACTCCATCCCAGTGTAGGTCTGTACATAGTCTATATACTACTAATGTCTGTTTTTCCCTTTTAATTCTTACCTATGTATCTTAACTTTATCTATTTAATAATTACTATGCCTTCACATATCAGAAATGTCTTTAAAATATACCTTGCTTTCTGAGAGACTTTTGTATTGGCTTTTCATTCAGCACATTTCATTGTTATGTTGTTAACCCTGTGTTGACTTGATTTGGCTCGTGTGAAGCACAGATAAACATGCCACTGAATGCACTAATAGTTTGCTTGGGCAGAAGTGAAGAAAATGCCTTACATCAACAGTGTTGATAATGTTAGGAGAAGACACTAGGCAAACTTTTAATATTGGCAATAACTTTTGCTAAGGCTATTAGATGCTTTTTCAGGTTGGGCATTGGCTAGCTTTATATGTAAATGTCAAGTTTGGAAGTGCGGAACAAAATATACAACTTTCTGTCAACTATAGCATGTCCTATCTTAATATGATCTACCAGGAACTGTGGATTACAAACTGACATGGGGGAATGGAATAATCACTCTTTTGATCAAAGAAGGGAATTCTTTTCTGCATTAACAAAGCAAGACCTATTTACACACATACCCATGCACACTCTCTTCATTCAATGTTTTGATGCAGAGTTAACTTTAGAACCTCAAAGAGTAAATATGATCTGAGTGACTCTTTTCCAGAAGTATCTAGAAGGTTTGCATCACCGTTATAAACCTACACCCCAGCGCTATACTGGTATATCTGATTAGTCCAGAGGTTGTTTCTGACCAAAACGAACAATTTATTCGTTGGTGCGCAGAAAAGAAAACTTGGTGCGCCCATAAAAGAAAAAATGATCGCCCATATTTCTAAATAATACTACAGAACATGCAATAATCGTGTTGCCATAAATGGTAAAACTAAGGAGGAAGTAACCTACTCTACCAGTAATTTTCGAAACTTCTAACTTTTAAGAAGATAGTCGATATCACAGACTGTTATTATTGACAAAGCTGAACAGGTGTGCAACCTACTTTTGTACCAGATAAAGAGCTCTCTGTAGCGTGGTCCCATTTCCAAAGCGTAAAACTAACAACATTCTGTTGAGGAAAATCTACTGTATCTGGCAACCGGTTACAACAGGCAGAGGCGGAGCTCACCCGCTGTCGCTTCACAGTAGTTTCTGGAACCTCATGGTCGAACCATGGAGAAAGTAAGTAGCTAACAACTTATATCGGCAAATGCTACTATTAATGTCATATTTTTGGTATACAATCTGTCAAGTGAACTGCAAGTTTTGATGTTAGATCGTTTAAAAAAGTGCGACTAACTCTCGTGGTAAGACACATTAAAATGACATATCTGGAAGCAGTGCAGTAGAGTTAGCATGGCATTCATTGTTAGCTAACTAGCTTAGCAAACAAGATTATGTTAGCCTTATTGAAATAATAATGTAATTACTGTCCTACATTATCTGTTAAAACAGAATTCAGAAATGTGCTTAAGTTTGCACCAATAACTTATACTAGGACCGTATGAGTAGTTACAGCGAAGCATCACCGTTTTCTAGTAGCTGTCAGAAATTGAGTCCACACAAGCTAATTCAGGGTGGCATGAAGCAGCATTGACTCGCCATCATTTGCCAACTTTCACCAGACTGTCAGATCCACTGCGGATAAATGCCTTAGCTAACTGGCTTCTAGGCTTTTGAAGGTTTGTATGTGTTATCGGACCACCCTTTAAAGGGTCGTAAATATTACTGAAATGGTAACTGTAATCTTAGCCACTTGGCTATGAAATTAGTCCTTATAAAACAGTTCCTTCTAATTGAATGTGGTAACGCAATAGCCTCCAATATCACAGGTAGCAATCGGGTTAGCTTGATGGCTAATCAGCTAATTTAATGTAATTGGCTTGTGTCATTACTGGCAGATGGACATTAGCTAACAGCAAATAATAACAAGATGTTCAGTTTGCGATTCTGGTAGCTAGTCGGCTGCTGCCATCAGGTACTTGGTGCATCTCTGTCGAATAGCTAGCTAGGTGAGCCCCCTTTCGCTAGCATCTTGGTGTGTTCCTGTATGAACGAGCTAGGTCAGTGGTCTTGACTGTCGGCTAGCCGACCGGTTGTTGGCATGAATTTGGATCGTTTTTGCGCAGTGGAGTAGTATACAATGAAAACACCTTCAGCTTTAAACCGTGCAACGGGGAAATCAAACATTGCCCGTTAGCCTTATATGTGTCGACCATCAGTTGCACAACTACGCTCCCACGCACAGATTGGAGGAAGAAAAAATATACTTAACATTAAGTTAACAAGTGTATCGACTCGATGATCCCTTTTTACACCACAGATTTTGTCAGGCTAAAATAGTCCTTCATTCCCACGTCAATATTTATTAATTGTAGAAAGATTGCCAGACACTCATTGGGTGATGACTTTAGCACGACTGTCAGAGACAGCAGTTGTTGGACTTCGCAGCTGCTATAAGAGACCATTGACACAAAGCAGGTGATGGTTGGTATGATCGACCTACTTCACCATATAGTCACCACCTATGTATGCTTTGCATCATAAAACAATTTTAAATATTTTTAATTTGTAATATTTGAAAAGTTACAGTTGTTAACTGTGTTACATGGTAATGTTACAGTATACTCAACCAGCAGCTGCTTTGACAGGCTGAGAATGTACACCTGAAGTTTAATATAGCAGTATTAGAGCCCAAACAGCAATTTTTGGAAGCGATATGCGTGCAGGTCAATATCTTCATGTTTTTACCAAGGACTTAGATGACATTTTGCTGCAAAATGTGTTGATTACATGATGAAATTTTTCAATCAGTGTAAAGACAAACTATAACATTGCGTATGCCTGTCCAAATTCCCCCAGCCCTCTCTTTCCCACTCATGGTCCCCTAATCTCATCCCGTCTGTTGTAGTGACTTCCCCCTAATATTGTTCCTGGACTCTCCTGTGTTTGTCCCTCAGGTGGCACAGCTGAAAGATGAGGGCAACAAGGCGCTCAGCGCTGGGAACATTACAGAGGCTGTGCGCTGCTACACCGAGGCCCTGGCCCTGGACCCCAACAACCACGTGCTCTTCAGCAACCGCTCGGCCGCGTACGCCAAGAAGGGAGACTACGAGAACGCCCTGAAGGACGCGTGTCAGACCATCATAATTAAACCCGACTGGGGCAAGGTTGGTGTTTGAAGTATTTTTGGGCAGCTGTGGCCTAGTGCTTAGAGAGTTGGTCTTGGGTTCAGAGGGTCACAGGTTTGAATCCCGTTCCAGTAGAAAGAATGTGGTTGGGGGAGTAATTAACTAGTGCTCTCCTGCACCCTCATCCATGGCTGAAGTGCCCTTGAGCAAGGCATCTAACCCCACAATGCTCCAGGGACTATAACTGAAACCCTGTACCTAAATCATTTTTGAGGGTTAGTTAGTTTTGGGCTATTTCTTTTTCATGTTCATACAGGTAGTGGCTTTAGCTACAACCCAGTTCCACGAATTTGTTCCAGCCATTTATTAAAGCAACTGATTGTAATAAGCACAGTAATGAAGTCACCTGTATTGAGTATACAGGTAGGACCAGGTGATTTGGAATATGTGGAACTAGATTGTAGTTTCTGAATCCAGGTTGCCCATCACTGCCTGTGGGCTGTGCTAGCCAAAGCTTTGTGGAGGTGATGCTTTCCCATGGCCATGCTGCAAGATGAGCTTCTGTACAAGGCTCTGTGCACTACTAGACAAAGGTCAATAAAGTGCACCGTGAATATCTCTATCTTCCCTATTCCTCTCCTGTGTAGCAGGAGCAGTTTTACTTCAGAAAGGAGGTGGTGAACTTTTTGTTGTTTTTTTGTTTGTTTTTTTTTCTTCAATTTCCATCTGCAGCGATATAGCTTCACAAGCACTCACCATATGTGTGCTACTACCAAAGTAGAACAGTCTTGATCTCTTGAGCCTTTTGTGCCTTCTCAGGGTTACTCGAGAAAAGCAGCAGCACTTGAATTCCTGGGGAGGTTCGAGGATGCTAAGACGACCTACGAGGAGGGCATTCGCCAGGAGCCCAGCAACCAGCAGCTGAAGGAGGGACTGCAGAACATCGAGGCTCGTCTGGCAGGTGCAGAGAGTTTGTAATGCGAAAAAGCATTTAGAATAAAAGGTCTTTTGAGTGTGACTTTAATTACGCTGCGAACAGTGGGCCGTCGGAAGGCCCTGAGAGCAAAGTTGGACGAGGTGCCGTGTTTACGCAACATTCGCATGGCAAGGTCCAAGCCTTCTCAAGCTGTCTAAATTACCACCCTGTGACATCTGCCAAAAAAAAATTAAAGCTTGAGGAAGTGTAACTCAGGTGCACGTTGGTGTTTCCTGTTTGATTAGAAATACAGTCACTCGTCAAAGTGGAAGCAGTCTTACATCGTGGAACGTTTGATTGATGATGATGGATATTTCCATAATAGATTATGTATGACCTTGCATTTAGGAATTTGATATATGCAAATTAGATGTTATTCCAGAGCAGTATTTGTGCATTTGACTGAAATAGCCATCATAAGCAGCCTCTCTGTCGAGTTGCCACAGCTCTCTGGGGTGCTGTCAGGTGGAGTTTGTGATGCCAAGACAAAAGCAAGATTCTGACATTGCTTGATTGCTGACACAATTAGGTAAATTACAAGTTCAAAAAAGTAGGAGTTTCTTTTTTTTTTGCTCTGCAAATCATAATGTTGGAAATGGCATTTAAAGGTGTACTTCCATCGTGTTTTCATTAATTTTGCGGTGGTCTCTAGTATTAATGAATGCCCTGTGAGCCGGTTTTGGTGAAAAAAATGCTTTAGTGCTTCTGTTTCAGGCTGTTCTAGTTTGGTGGAGGAGATGGAGCAGATGGAGCACTTAGCATACTTCGCTAAGTGAATGTGTGCAGCAACAAAACTTCTCCAGTAATCACAACTGTGGCATAGCTTTTTCTAATTTACAAACCTACGTCACTTTATTGGCCTTTTTCTAATTCACTCGTTTTTCCGCCTACTTTCTTTCACTGACTAATGGAGGCAATCAGGTTAGAAGAACATTTTCACGTGCAGCATGTATATGCAACTCGGGGTCGTACTTCAAAAGAGCAAGTACTAAACGGTTTCTCATGGAAGTACTCCTTTAACATTCTTCCACTGTGTGATGTTGCTGTACAGAGAAGAAGATGATGAACCCGTTTGCGATGCCTAACCTGTATGAGAAGCTGGAGGGAGACCCCCGCACCCGCGCCCTGCTGTCCGACCCCAGCTACCGCGACCTGCTGGAGCAGCTCAGGAACAAGCCCTCAGAGCTCGGCACGTGAGTGCAGATATCCTTTCGCTCCGTCTGCGCCTCATACTTATGAACATGCTTACAAATAAATTAATAAATAAATACATTTTTATTATTTTGAATTTATTTACACTGACAGTCAATGAAAACGCATCGCCGGCGACGAGACAGGAAAAACACATGATTTTGTAATAGCTGATCACCAATTCACTGAAGCAGAAATTGTAAACATCCGAGTGGTCATCCCACTCTCTTATGACCAAACAAGTGCATTTGTACTCGTTTATATGGTTGGAATCGATTCTCAGTAAAAAAGTACAAGAAAGTTGTCTGATGCGTTTTCATCGACTGTCAGTGTACTTATTTATTAAATCTTCTGCTCAGTCGGTAATTGCATGTGAGAGCACATATTCCTCTGCGCTGAAGCATTAACCTCCAGACTGTTTTACACTGTTTCACTGCATGTCCTACTATACCCAGTATGTCTATGCATGTGACAAATAAATATCCTTGTTTAACAACCTTCTCCATTTTGTTTAAAAAACATATTCTCTCTGCTCAGTGTGTAGTTGCGTGTGAGTGCACATATTCCAGCTCTTATGCATTTACATCCACACAGTTTTACACTCCCTTTTGTATATTACAAAAAAAATCCTCTCTGCTCGGTGTGTAATTTCACCCCACCCCAACTGACCCTCCGTCAGGCGGCTGCAGGACCCGAGGGTGATGACCACGCTGTCCGTGCTGCTGGGCCTGGACCTGGCCGGCATGGAGGAGGAAGACGAGCCCACACCGCCCCCACCCCCCAAGCCCAAAGAGACCCAGCCGCCCCCGCCCAAAGAGGAAGACCTCCCCGAGAACAAGAGACTGGTACGGCCAACTTATTAGCTCACGTGTTCAACCTGACGTGTTTCAAATTTCAGCATTGACCGGCTGCCTTGTACCTTGTTTGTGAATTTAGTTCTAACTGTATCACCACTGGTGTTTTTGTATAATCTTTTGGCATACAAAGAATTAGGGCTGGGTATCATCTAGGACATGGCGATTTGATACAATGTTCGATACAGGGCTCACGATACGATTTTCGATACAGTGCAATTCAATTCGATTAGATTCCGATATCGATACATATTACTTTATAATTATTACTCAATGTCATTCACTCAACAAAACCAGACAAATATTATTTTTATGTTCAATTTATTGAACAGGAAAATAAAGTGCATTTTTTCAATGCTTTTTTTACTGAACAAAAAAGGTGCCCAGTCTCACTAGGTACCTGTAGTCAACTTATAAAAACTATTTGTGCAAAAGAATACAATATGGCTAATGTACATTTGTACTGAACAAAGTACATTTACTACATTTTGGTCTAGAATCAATAGTGCATTTCTCTGTGCAGTAGCTACTGGGGAGTGTATCGATATTAATAGCCAGAATATCGATGATATATCATTTTTAAAAATATCGACATATATCGCTGTATCGATTTTTTTTTTTTTTTTTTTTTTTTAGCACAGCAGTACAAAGAATGCAGACATCATAGTGCACTTGTGTTTTAGATTTTATGCGCATGAAAGATTTTTAATTGTCATGGCTGCCATTGCCATTATTGTGTAAGAGTGTTGTTTCATATAAACTCTGTTTTCTCTTACACATTTTCTGTGTCTTGCAGGCATTGAAGGCTAAAGAGCTTGGCAATGATGCCTATAAAAAGAAGGACTTTGAAACAGCACTGAAACACTACGAGGAGGCCATGAATCACGACCCTACTAATATGACTTACTTGTCCAATCAAGCAGGTACATTATTCATAATTATCTAATAATAATAATAATCTTGTTAAGCAACAGTTATTAATTTGCATCTATGGGGAATTCTAAGCTAGTAATTATGTTTCTGTACCCAGTAAGATCATTTTTATGGTTTCCTATGTAATGTATGCAGGAGATAAACAGACCTTAGTACTTGGCCTTTGGAACATTCCCCAAAAAGCCTATGTGAACCTACTAATGCAGGAAGTACATTTTAGGATCATTAATTAAAAGTCTTTGCCCGCAGGCTTGATATATGCTCTCTGTGCTATAAACACAGCTCCTAGCTCTAAGCAAGGCAGCCCGCTAATTGAGAAAAAAATGATACACACCTTTGTGAATCCTCAGGCGAGAATGTGATTGCACACAGAATGTTAAATACAGAAGTGTGTATAGTTGTAAGCTTTAGGCTGGTAAGAATGCACAACGCTTTTTTAAAAAATGGTATGCCCTCTTTTTTCCCCTTTTGCAACTTTTTATTTCTCTCTGTCTCTCCCAAATTGCAGCGGTGTACTTTGAGAAGGGCCAGTTTGAGAAGTGCAGGGAGCTTTGCGAGAAGGCCATCGACGTCGGCCGAGAGAATCGCGAGGACTACAGACAGATTGCCAAGTGAGTGCCTTGCCTGCCCTGCACCGCCCCCTCGGTACCCCCTCGCATGGTGTGGAGAGGACCTGATGCTAATGCTAATGTGCTCCATTACTCTCTGGAGCTAACACTCAGCCAGTTTCCATTTGTGTGTAGCCAGCATTTAGAGTGCCAACAAATATGACTTGTGTGCAAGGTCAGAGAGGTGTTATTTTGCAGCCTGTGTAAGACCACCAGAATGTGATCATCATACAGTATGTTGCGTGCCAACATGAACTTGCCTTAAATTACGTCACTGGCAGTGCTGTATTGAGAAACGATTTCTTCCTAGAGGTGTGGACTCTGCTGAAGTTTAAAACTCGGTGGTTTGGCCTTTACCCAATCGCTAACGTCTGGTCGACACGTATGCAGTTAGCCTACCTACGCACTACAATTCAAATGTAGCACACAAAGTCAACATCATT
>CM050214.1:23325206-23442706 GCA_027475355.1 Coilia nasus
TAAACTAGTGTCCCCAATATTTTTTTATACTGGTAGCTGCATCATATGAAGTTGAATTATAAACTCTTCCAAGGCAGTATTGAGGATGTAGATTTTGCAAGTGGGTATAACTGCACAGTGTGATTCTGCATTATCAAGAGCATGCATTTTGGTGAAGTAAGAGTTTATTAGGTCTCTCAAAGAGACATTTGCATTTCAGCAGTTTTAGCTCTCAATTCTACCTCTTTCAAGCTATAAACCAGCAGTGACTCATGGACAATAGCATTTTGGGTAATGAACTAAGCCAGGTGTTAAGAATTAAAATAAATATTTAGTCAGAATAACTTGCGTCTTTTATTTCTTAATTTTTCTACAAACCCAGACCCACAGTCAATTTTTGAGACCCCAATAGAAAAAGACTTTGGAGACATTTTGCTGCCTTTTTAAGACCACACTAAGTAGTTTTTTCAACCTTAAAATAATATTTAATAAATATTAAATAGGTTCAGTTGTGTAACTGGGTGAAAGGCACCTCTGAATTCACTTTGCTGCCCTCCAAGGACTACAATCGCACTAAGTAAGTTTGGAGGACCGGGCCGTCTCTCTCTAGTTTAAATGAGACACAATTCCGCTTCCAACCTGTAGGCTAACAAGAAAAACGCTACTTGTGTTGCTTTATAATTGTCCTTTTTTGAACATTAGCCTACATCATGCCCACTGGGGAGCGCACTACTTTTAAAGCGAGAGGCGCTGTGAACCTTGTGAAACTCAGGAGTCATCATTTTGTTCACACAGTGGCGATCTCTGCTTCAGGCAGAAGGGATCCTCATTTTACCCTTGTCCCACCACAGCTGTGCCTGACTTCTGCATTTATCAAGTACTGTCTAAAAGTGCTCAGATTTTATTTTGTCTAGTTTAGAAAAACACAAAATAAAAAACTACTTCACCATCTAACTTTTCATTTTTACTAGACTTGCACTGGTGTGTGAGACGGTGGGAATTACTGCTACAAACAAACCACTTTAAAAAAAGGCCTTTTTCACAGTTCCCTCCAGAGCATAAGAACGGCAGAAAAGCAGAAGAAGAGGAAGTGCTTGCTTAATGTCTGTGCGTGTGCTCACACACAGGATGAAACCTAACCAGCAACACCAAGTGGCACAGAGAAGAAAAAAAAGGCCAGAAGAGGAAGTGACTGTCTCTCGACACTGACAAAAAGGAGATTGTCACAGTGGTGGAGACAAGGGCGTTTTCTGTTAAATACATTTGGAACCGCACACAAGGTAAGTCATAAAAAAAAAAACAAGTGTGGAGGGCGGGGGAGAGGATGATGCTCGAGACGCCGGGGTAAAGAGGAGGAAAAGAGGAGCTCGGAGTGGAGATGAGCAAAACTATTTCAGTCTTCATGTGCGAGTCGCAACCAGCTGTACTCTTATCTTCATGTTCAATCAGAGGGACTTGAATATAAGACACTTTCTTGTTTTCATTATTTGCTGCTATTACTATATGTAATGATGAAAAATAACAGATACATTATTTATAGTTGTAAAAGTGAAAATTGATTTTGCTCTTCCTGAAAAACATGGGGTCACCAGTGCTAGTTGGATTTTCAACAAGAACCATCTTGTGAGTGAGTAAGTGAATAAGGGTGTTCAGTGTGTCAAATTCTTTAAATGACCATTTTTATGCCACATGTGAAGTGCCCCTCTTTAAGTGTTGGACATGTTTTTTCATGTGTTTTCTTAACTAACTTTATATTGTGATCTGTTTTTATGTTTTATTTAAAACCAGTCATGCAATTCCGTGCTATGAGCAGAATGTTTTAGCTTCTTTAACCTCAGGACTAACAGGTCGTGCATGGCTTCTCTGTGACAGGATCGCATGGCTGCGTGGGATCTGACAGTGACAGTGGAGGAACTGGGCCCCGAGGCCCCTCCCCTTAAAGTCAGCGTGACCTCTGACCTCCACATAGGGGGAGTCATCCTCAAGATAGTGGAGAAGACACGTGAGTTTGTCTCCCTTGCTCGTGACCTCTCACTCACACAGTTTGCAGATACAGGTTTTTCTTATTTCCTCCTGATTCAAAACTGTACAACTGTGGAAGATGTTAGTGATGTTAGTGATGTTAGTAATGTTAGTGATGTTAGTGATGTTAGTGAGAACTGACAGTTAGTACACTGATGGTACACTGATAGATGGTCAGTACACTGATTGCCAGAATCTGATTATGTGCTTAAGCACGCACCCCTGGGCACAAAATTGTGTTGCGCCCCATAGCCCCGAAATTCAGCTGGCTAAGCCATTTCAATGCAATGTCATTGCATTACATTACATTACACTTAGCAGATTTTTTTATCCAAAGCGACCTACAAAAGGAGACGCAAACAAGCTAACAGAAGTGTAGAGGAACACAGAGTAAACAAAGCCATTGCAAAGTTAGTGCTAGGGTGCACACAAGGATGGAACACACAAGGAGAAAGATGTTCCTTAAGTAAGTTTTAGGGGGCACTACATCATGTTTCTGGTAAGGTCTGCTTTGCAATTGTATAAAACATCTTATCCACCGAGTGAAATACCTATATATACAGTTCTACTGTAAGGGCTCCTGCCCTGACCCCTCTTTGTCATCTGGAGCCCTGAATCTGAGCCAAGTTGACCCTTTCACTAATTTGGCCCTGCTGATGGTTCATTGGCAATACCAACAGAGCTCCCTAGCCTGTCAGCAAAAAAAAAAAAAAAAACCCCACTATTTGCAGTGCATCGCACACACTCCTCCCTTTTAGGCACACACTTAACCGCTTTGCGTGCATTCTTGTGTGACGTGCAGAGATGAAGAAGGACTGGTCCGACCATGCGCTGTGGTGGGAGCAGAAGAAGCAGTGGGTGCTGCGGGCCGGCTGGACGCTGGACAAGTGCGGGATCCACGCCGACGCCCGGCTCAACTTCATGCCCCAGCACAAGCCCCTGAGGCTGGGCCTGCCCAACGGCGCCACGGTCCGCCTCAAGGCCTCCTTCTCCGCGCCAGTCTTCCGCTGCGTCATGGGCATCTGCCGAATACTGAGTAAGTGCAGGAAGGCATGGGCAAAAAGACTGACAGACAAACAAGGCAAAACATTTTTAGTGGAGATTTAAAAAAAGTAATACAGTGTAGGTCCCTTGCAGCACATAGCGCAACAATACAAATAACATAAGGCGCACCCTACCCTCATTAGTTAATCCACAGGAACTTAAAGGAGAACTTTGGTGTAAAATGAAAATTTGCATGTTAAAACATCATACCGAGTTGGTATGTGTACTGAGGAGCAAAATTGCTTTATCCTGTTGCATTCAGAGTTTAACTTTTTTTTTTTGGTTTGTCCCAGAAGGCTAACAATGGAAGTGGTAGGTGCCCTTAGACGAAGCATGACGACTACGCTATTTTTAAACCATTAAAAAAGCTAGAAGAAACTCCACACTCCATCGGTAGTGCAACAAAGGCTCTGGCATTCAAAACAAAGCACTTAGAATATTGTAAATGTACACAACGTTTATTTAAAAAACTGTTCTTACATGCAGTAGTTTGCAGTTGTTTCTCGTGTGCCTTGTTTTTAATGTCAGGGCCTTTGTTGTACTACTGATGGAGTGTGGAGTTTCTTCAAGCCAATTTTAATTTTACACCGAAGTTCTCCTTTAATGACTTTTCAAACAAATAATCAGATAGAGGCAGTGGTGTGTGGTGGAGGGAAGAATGCATGTGACCGTAGTTTCAAGACGTTTTGAAATTACGCAACAGCATTTGGTCAATTTTTTTTATTAATACTAATGTTGAGCATGTGCATCTTTTACCCAGCTTTTTTGCTGCTGCAAGCATAGTTAACCCACCATTCATTTAATTTAGCACACCACTGGACAGAGAGTAGCCTGTGGGCCTTCTACAAAACATTCAATACCAGGAGAGACTCAGCCTATATTTTTAAAAAAAGCTGATGTTAAATAGAATAAAAGAAAAACAAGTGCAATCGGAGATGGCAACCTGGTCCCCCATGTGGACGGACAGGGTCATTGCAATATGGGCAGACAGACAGACAGACAGACACACACACACGGACAGGGTCATTGCAATACCTGGTCAATCCCCTCTGGGGGACCAGGTAGAAATAAGCTTGTGTAAAAGTGTTGTGTTTTTAATTGAGGTGTCCTGCACTTTTTATTAAATATATACCATACCATAATTTTATAATAATTAAAAAAAACAGACAGTTAAAAGCTCAGACATCCTATGCCACAGATTGGATGTATTCTTCCTCATGCTGTCTTTCTCTGTGGTTGTTTCCTGCATTTTTCATCCAGATATCCGGCATCCTGAGGAGCTGTCTCTGCTGAGGCCCATGGAGGAGAAGAAGAAGAAAAAGGACAAATCGCAGGAGGAGGTGTACGAGCTTACTGACGCCTCACCAAACGCAGGTCTGTTCTGAAGCAGCGGTACAGTACAAGGTCACAAGGCCCCAGCACAGAAGCCAAGGCAATAAAAAAACAATAGCAGCAGAGACTCAGTTGTGGTGGGCTTTCAGTGGCTGGTCAAATGATTTTATGCGGGGGAAAAAATGTGCCAGTTTCATCTGTGTGTACTAAACACCTGAATGCATTAACAACTTCATGCTATATGAATGCAGTGGTCAGAACTGATCAATTTTATCATTCCTCTGAATTCATCTGCTCTTTAATTCACACCAATCAAAGTACACCCATCTGTAATAAACATCTTTGAGTTGGTCAGAGATAATGACATAGCTTGCTTATTTATTGAACTGTTGCAGCCTCTATGCTCACTCTATCCAATGGGATGCCTGCTCACTTCGCCCAGTCTGCAGAGCACGAGGCTGTGTATAAAATGCTGTCCATCAGCCAGCCAGCTCCTGCCCCTGAGACTATAGCAAAGACATATCGACCGTCCAATGTTGTGGAGAAAGCTGAAGTGAATGGCAGGTTTGTAACTTTTTAATGAGAACTGTATGTACGGAGAAGTGATGTGTTTTTTGTATGTATGAGTTGGGTAAGGCAGGTGTGGGAAATCTAGGTGTAGAGAGTAACATGCCGTACCTTTCCCCAAACTAATACCAGCTAATTGGCACAACTCTTCAGACACGTAACTGAGAAAATTAGAAAAATCATTTGTATTCTGTTTTCAGGTAGGAACAATACATGGCAGGACAATTAAACTGAGGTTCTGGTGGACCTCTGGTGTGAGATATCCAACAGACATTTAGAAGTAGGAGTAAAAGTCTTAATTATCACTGTACAAGTACAGCGAGATGTCATTCAGAGCAGACCAACAGATGCACAGGGTAGAAAACAGTAGATGAAAGCAGTGAAATAGAATATAGATTCTAAAATGTGCAACAATATATGCAATTAAAAATATAAATCAGATATTTTCGTAGAGCTATCCAATTGGTGAACGCATAAAACCAATGCTCTTATGCACATGTTCCTAAATCACAAACATGAAATATCACCATATTCTGAAAAAAGATACTGTGTATGGCTACCACAAACCACTGCAGAATGTGTGTGCATGCAGTGGCTGGGGGATACGCTGGCTTGGAGCTCTCTGTGTGCAGTATGACTAAAGAGGATATGTGTCTCTCTCCAGGTGGTTGGATTCGTCTCGCTCTCTGCTGCAGCAGGAGATTAATGAAAACGACAAGCTGCTAATACGTTTCAAATACTACAGCTTTTACGAAATAGAACCTAAGGTATGCCGGTGACGTTCAGTGCTTCCCCTGTGTGCATTCAATGTACTTAACATATGCATTCAATGTACTCAACATCTCTGTATGCAGTTGTAGCGAAACAAGCCTGTGTGGTTTTCTCCATGGTGTGTTGTATTTGAGATGGGATTTGAGGAAGTCTGTTTGTTTTTCGCTCCAGCACGATGCTGTCCGACTGACGCAGCTCTACGAGCAGGCTCGGTGGGCCATTCTGCTGGAGGAAATCGACTGCACGGAGGAGGAGATGATGCTCTTTGCAGCCCTTCAGGTATACGCAGTCACAAAAGAAAATCCCGACATGAATCCCGAAATACATATTTTATATTTAATGCCCTTTCTCTCTACCTGTCTATGTGTGTGTGTGTGTGTGTGTGTGTGTGTGTGTGTGTGTGTGTGTGTGTGTGTCTGTGTGTGTGTGTGTGTGTGTGTGTCTGTGTGTGAATGTGTGTGTGTGTGTGTGTGTGTGTGTATGTGTGTGTGTGTGTACGCGTGCATGTCTGTTCATCATGTAGTACCACATTGGGAAGGTTTCTCTAACGGAGCCTCAGATTGCATCATGTCCAGCCATGGATGACCTGGACTCTGCTCTGCAGTGTCTGGAGCTCAAGCTGGATGAGGAGGGCAGCAGCGGAGCAGACATGCTGGTCGGTCTGCCTGCCATTCTCTCTCTCTCTCTCTCTCTCTACCTTTCTCTCTCTCTTTCTCTCTCTCTCTCTCTCTCTCTCCACCTTCCTCTCTCTCTTTCTCTCTCTCTCTCTCTCTCTCTCCCTCTCCCTTTCTCCCTCTCTTTCTCGCTTTCTCCCTATCGCTCTCTCTCCCTTTCTCTCTCTCTCTCTCCCTCTCTCTCTCCCTCCCTTTCTCTCTCTCTCTCTGTCTCTCTCTCTCTTTCTCTCTCTACCTATCCCCCCCCCCCCTCTCATTATCTTTTCATAGGACCTTGCCTCGATATTAGATGCAAGAAAAACTGTTAAATGAAAAATGAATGCTGAGTTTAATGCAAGCTTTATGTCCTTGTAGGAGACCATGACGCCAGCACCAGAACTGCATGATTATTTGAAAATCTTCAGGTACGTGATGTGTAATGTGAATCTTCACGTGATGTGTATTACTGATTCTTGCCAGTAAATTATTATTATTATTATTATTATTATTATATTGTCTGCCTTTTTTGGTAATAAAAGGAGAACTTGAACCAAGCTGGAATGCTTGCATGTCAGCATAGCAACTTCCTTGCTTAGTGTCTCAGTGGCCTTTGGTTTGCTTATACACACTTACATTGTGCTATCAAATGTGGCAAACATCTTTGCTTTGTGGAACAAATGGCAGGTAGACACAAACACACACGGCACTGAGGTGTGGCCTCTAGGGCCTCATATCAACTGTACCTTTGATAGACTGACCAATCACATGACATTCATCCCCCTTCAATGACACAGGCCAAAGAGACTGACTCTTAAAGGCTACAAGCAGTTCTGGTTCACTTTCAAGGACACGTCTATTTCATACTACAAGAGTAAAGAGGAGAGCTTCAGGGAGCCCATTCAGCAAATGAACCTGAAGGGTAAACATACTGTCAATGATTAAAACAATTATAAGAGTAATAACAATGTAATATCCATATTGAATTCAAATGAGAAACATTACAAAAAATATTATTTAAAAATTATATTTTTTAATAAAAAAAACACATTCATAATTAAAACCGATGGTATACATTTGTATATGTGTGCATGCGCTGACTCGAATTGTTTTGAATCCTATCTATAGGCTGTGAGGTGACCCCTGATGTTAGCATTGCAGGCCAGAAGTTCTGTATTAAACTGCTGATCCCTGAACCTGATGGAATGAATGAGGTCTATCTGCGGTGTGAAAATGCAAGTATTACACTCTTCTCATTTTTAAAGCAGTACTAAGTAGTTTTTTCAACCTTAAAATAATGTTTCCAAAATTGCTTCAGTGGTTCATCACCTTGTAACAGGGTGAAAGGCACTTCTGAATTCGCTTTGCCACCCTCCATAGGCTATAACTGTAAACTGTAAAAGTAAGTTTGGAGGAGCGGACTGTCTCTCTGTAGTTATAATGAGAGACAATTATGCTTCCAAACTGTAGGGCGACCGAAGATGAAAACTACTTACTTTTGCTAAAAAATAGTCCTTTTTTTAACACTGAGGAGCGCACTTCTCTTATTGTGAGAGATGCTGACAAGCATGTGAAACTCAGGAATCAGCATTTTATTCACAGTGGTCTTAGTATTGCTTTAACCACAATAAAACCAAGGGATTATACAAGAATGTCAGACTGTAACTGGTAAAATGGTCTGTAACTTATACTATTTGACATTTTTATGCAATGGTATTATTGTTCAATACCTCAGTCTATGTCTAAATATGTCTTAAGGTTATGTTAAATGGGACTTAACCTATCTCTTACCAGGAGCAACAGTATAGCAAGTGGATGGCAGCCTGTCGTCTGGCCTCTAAAGGGAAGACCTTGGCAGACACTTCCTACTCCAGTGAGGTGGAGAGCATCGAGTCTTTCTTAGCCATGCAGCGAACCAATCCTGGCACAGCCTCGGCCCAGACAGACGAGAGCATCAACACACACAGTTTGGTGTCGCCACGATACCAGAAGAAGTACAAACCGAAACAGGTACCCACACACACACACACACACACACACAGAAGCAAACAAACTGATACATGCACAAAGTTCATGAGTCTACATCCCTTTACCTTCTCCCCAGTTAACCCCTCGAATCCTGGAGTCCTACCAGAATGTTGCCCAGCTCTCATTAACAGAAGCCATTCAGAAGTTCCTCCAGATCTGGCAAGCCTTGCCTGACTTTGGAGTCTCATATTTTGTAGTGCGGTAAGTAACTGCCATGAATTGGTATGGAGCAGATGTGTTTTTTTCCGCTTGGCATATTCTATAGCCATTCATAACATCTTGTAATTTTGTGAAGCTAACTTGTAGTTTTCAGAACTAATGACAGTGCTCACATTTTGCCGCACTCACAGATTCAAAGGTGGTCGTAAGGATGAGGTACTTGGAATTGCCAACAATCGCCTAATACGCATCGACCTCAGTGTGGGAGATGTGGTAAAAACATGGAGGTACAACACCATGAGGCAATGGAATGTCAACTGGGACATTCGCCAGGTGAACACCTGAATAAACTAAAACACGTGTTAAACTCTAGGCCTATATCTTATTACCTCTGCCAGCTGAGGTTATGTAATCATCTGCGTTTGTTTGTTTGTTTGTTAGTTGGTTTGTTTGTTAGTTAGCAGTATAACTCAAAAAGTTATGGATGGCTTTTGATGACATTTTCAGGGTAGGTCAAAATGAGCTAACTTAAAAGTGATTAGATGATTTGTGATGATCTGAGTTGCCCTGGTGGAGGTTTGCACTCTCTGAGTGCTTTTCTAGTTTCTTCTGTCTTAATGCCTATTTTAAATCTCTCCTTCCCCTCTGTCTCATCCACTTTTTGATTGCACCAGGTCGCTATTGAGTTCAACGGCAACGTAAATATCGCCTTCAGCTGTGTGACTGCTGACTGCAAGATTGTGCATGAGTACATTGGTGGCTACATCTTCATGTCCACACGAAGCAAAGCGCCAACGGACACCCTCAACGAGGAGCTCTTTCATAAACTCACTGGAGGCCACGAAGCACTCTAAATCATCTGATAATATGGACATGATTATTGTTTTGTCATACCAGACCTGGGGGATATTCCAAGTAGGTGGTTTGGTGACTTACCCAGATAAGGTAACTCGGAGCTTGTCGTAAACCTCACAGTGGAAGAGTCTAATGGCTTCGTTCTCCTAGCAAAACAAAGTCTCAGGGCTCTCCTATTGGAAGGTTTACCACTTGCTCAGAGTTAACATACCCAGGTAGGTGGCTAAACCTGCCCTCTGGAACACCACGGTGTTGTGTGGTATAACAACTGATGGCTGTAACAGGTGTAACAATCTCACACCGACCATACTGGTGTTGTGAATTACTGTGTACTAAAGTAGTTATATAAAGTAAATCTGCACCTGAAATATTTTCTTTTTCATGGTAAGTTCAACTCTCTTTATCTTTTGAGAGAGAAAATGGTCCAACATTTCAATAGTTCTGCATTATTCCATGCAAAAAAATGGCTGTGATGCAGAACAGTGAACCCATAATGGTTGTACACAGTAAGTGTTTCTATAAAGCTCATATGAACACATTCAGAATGTCTGTACTTCTTTATTTTCACTCTTTGTATAACTAAATATGTTACACTAGCACGACTTCTCACTCACTTCCTTTTAGCTGAATGAATATTTCCGAATACCCACAGACATCACTAATGAATCAGCCACATCCTGTTTCCCACTCACGAATGTCTGGTTTGCAAATGACAGTCCTTTACATTCAGTTGAAAAAAAAAAACCCTTGATATTTATAATTTTGTAAATCTTAAACAGAAATGTAAAAACTATATATGGATGTGTATGTTCAAAACTACATATAGCTTACTTAGTGACAGAAACAGAAATAATCTGTACAGCCTAGCTGCATGGCTATTGATTGACACTGCTTCTGGGCCTAAGTTTGCTCACCTCCATGTCCTCACATTCATAACATTTCAGCTACATGAGTCGTAAAGTGTGATATGATGCAGTGAACACTGACATCCAAATAAACACTGCATTCGTACGACCATTTGTATAGTGGGGTTAAAGGCTAACACATTTCAGTTACAAGTACATGCAAGCGTTGACTGACTGAAAAATACAAATGTTTGTGTGAAGTAACATTTTTAAATGTTGTTTAGCCGTATGTGCAAGAAATAAACATAACTGCGGCTCTGCTAGAGCGTCTCCAAAGATTGAGGATTTCCCAGAAGCCTTTGCGTCATCAGTTACGATAGCAGAACAACAATGGCGGACACATCGGTAGGTTGATCAGGCAAAGGCGATCTGAAATATGTTTTTCTTCGATATAATGTTATTTGGTAGCGTATCAATCTAACAGTAATATTCATAACTATGTTATTTGTTGACAGGTGGATGTCGTCGAGGGCTGTCGTCTTCCTGTCCTCCGAAAAAATCAGGAAAATGAAGACGAGTGGCGTGAGTACATAAGCTAGCCGGGTGCTAAATGGTTAGCTGCATAGTAAAACAACTGTCATGGCTGACTAGCTACCATGGTTGAAGCGTATGAGGCAGCTGTTGTCAGATTGTAAACAAAGCTTTAGTAGCAATGAACGTGTAGCGTGAAATGGGTAATGACGCTTTCATGTATGCTACAGTAAACTTTACAAAATTGCAATTAGCTGGAAACGTTACCTCTTAATGGTAAATTATATCTAAATCAGCGCTTACCTTTAGTTATTACTGTCAGAGATTATTTGGTTGTGTAAGTAAACGGTGATGCACTGTATAACAGAACGTACTAAATGGAAATGTAACACTTTTATTTCACAGCCTTGGCTGAAATTCTCAGTGTCAAAGACATACCTGGGAAAAAGCTCTACTATGTCCATTACATCGACTGTAAGTACTTTGGTGTTGCAGCATGTCTTGCCACTGTTGTCTTACAATCCAGATTGATAGATGGCAATTTAAGTTTGTCACTGGTACGTTGCTAGTGTAGTGATAACATAGTAAGTGGTCACTGCGAGTTGCAGTTCTAAAATCCCACGCTGTAACTTTTACTCTCCTATGATAAGTCAATAAGCGTCTGGATGAGTGGGTCACACCAGAGCGGCTTGACTTGAAGAAGCTTCAGTTCCCTAAAAAGGAGGCCAAGACACCCACCAAAAATGGGCTCTCTGGATCTCGGCCGAGCTCGCCGGAGAGAGAAGTGGTAAGACCTGCCAGACCCGAAGTCCATCCTCCATCTACTCTCCCAACTGTAACTCCAGCTCCCGCTCACCAAACTACACAAACTCAGCCGCAGGTTTGACAACATCTTATCCTTTGACCCCGCTGTGTTTTAATCAGGTGATCAAGCGCATCACTTTTAAATCTTTCAATCAGGTGTGACCCAATCATGATGATAAATTATGAGCAGTGGGGTCTGCATTTTATCTGTGTACTGTAATGTCAAGTTAATCCTAATTACACTTCATTGATTCACCTATTTACAGAATTGTGAGAAATTGCAGAAGTCTTATTTTGTTGGACTATAATTCATGTGATTCTTGAATTCATCATGTCCCTGATGCCTGCTTGCATTATTTATTAGCTTTTCTAAAAGAAGACGTGGTCTTGCCTCTGAAATGAGAGCACACGGCCACAGACTGTTTGCTCCAGATTCAGGGCTCAACAGAGTTGTTTCTAGTACAGAATAACCTTGTAATAATAATACAATGCCCATGTCAAACCATCAAGAGCAAAAACAACTAAATGGTGGTCTTCTGTTGGACTTTAACACTGGGCAGGTGGTTGACTGATAGATTGCTGTCAGATTCATGTCACTCTGAATAGAAAATGTTTGCTTTGTTGGAGGTCTGATGTGTGACCCGTCACTCATAACCTCCCTTCCTCTCCTCCTTTGTGTCCAAATTCAGAGGAAGAGTCTAGAAATCACCGTTCAAACTCCTGCAGCTCCTTCCAGAGGCAAAACCCTCCCCACACCGGTACACTTGCCACCTCACCCATCCTCCACAGTACACCATGCCAAAATGATCCTGCTGATGGCGATTTTAAATAGGAAAAGAATGGGTTACCATTTTGGCCAGTTTTGCCCATGTACACACTCTAGGTCTTTGTCGTTCGCATTCTATATTGGTAGGCTTACACTTGGCTGCAGCTGTAGTGCCTATTGTAATTGATAATTGCGGTAAATGTTCTACTCGTCAAGTCCTAAGAAGAAAGAAAACACGATAAATGAGACAGCAGATATGGTGGGAGGAATAAGTGTTATTGTGTACTTGCTAGAATATGTCAAATAATCTGTGCCTCTTCCATATTTAAAGATGTTTGAATCCTTTTACAATTGCATGTGCTTTGTTTGCTTGTGTCAGTATGCACATGGTTTTAATGCCACTCGGCAAGAAATAACTTATTGATTGTGTATTTAATTCCATGTAATTATGAAATATATGGAAAAAAATGAAACATTAATTCATGAAAAAATGATTGCGTTTGTGTTGAGATAGATGCCTGTATTCGTGTTGGTTTGTTGTGTCTTATGTGTTGTGTCTGTCTTGTTGTTGACTGACAGAAGAGGAAAACGGAGTCGGTTTCATCCTTGACATCCCAGCCGTCTCCAGCAACGCCAGTCTCCACAGAGTCCCCACAGACCTACTCTTCCGCAAGAGAAACCTTCCCTCCCAAGACAAACAGTCGGGAAGAGCACGAGCCACTCACTACAGTACAGTTTTTTTTCTTTTTTATTTCTGTTCACATTATTTATTCATCTGCTTGTGCATGTGTGTAACTTTCTTAAAATCAATCTAATTTCGTAGGCTTGTAATGACTTTACCTTCCAATGTCTTTTAAGAATGGAACAACCCGTCGGCTAATTCCATCTCAGCCTGGGAGGAAGAGGAAAGCCAACTGTGGGGTCACAGATGAGGTATAACTTCCTGTTTCACCTACCTTGCCATTCTTCTCATGCTCTTTATCACCATTTTCCATTATTGCCATTTGTTTTGTGTTAATTACAAAAATCCATTACTCAAATTTTACCATAGCTGTTATGTTTCATTACATGCAATCTGTTGTGTTTTATAACATTTTTAAAATCATACTCCAATTTTTTGCTTCAATAATTCCTCAAACCTGTTTTTTTTTTTCTTGTATGCATTGGTGCAGTCACATGTTAGTCTTTGCCAGTGTGGTCGCAGACAGTGGCATAGTGCTTTAATAAGGTCTTCTTGGGCTTCAGTTTGAAAAGACGCTTCATGTGACCAAATACTGAAAGGCTTCAGCAGTCACTCACATGGCAAACATGATAAGAGTAGTATTGTTATTTATATTTTTAATTTGTTATGAATTCATATATTTATATACAATTTTTAGAATGTGTTTTTTTTTATTAAATGTATGTTTGCAGGTCACAGTTAACTATCTTAACACACATCCAAACCACACTTCTAACACACACTTAAGTAACCATACATTTCTGAATACATTTTACATATATACATTTCTAAGTACATTTTACATACATACATTTTTTAGTACTATATTTTTTGGAGGAAAAAAGAGCTTTGTAAAAAAGTAATCTCCTCCCCCCCCCCACCTTCAAAACCATGTCCAAAAGCCTGCAATTCCTGTGTTTCTCTGCTAGATTATAAAGGTTTTCCAGTATAACAGCCCTCGATGCCCCAGTGTCTTTCTGCCGTCAGGAGAGGTCCGTCTGATTTCCTTGTCATTGCCTGTCTGCTGTGTGTCTGTGAAGGGCACAGGCCCTGGTGTACGTTAAAGGAGTCAGTGTCTCCAGTAATAGTCAGTGGACTCGTACTGTGTACTTTTAGGCCCTGAAACAAAGCAAGGGGCTTTATTGTCCTCAGTGGAGGTGTTGGTTCTTGATGCAAATATTGTCACTGCTCAACACTTGTAAGGCATTCTGTTTGGGCCAGCATTAGGGCTTCAAAATAATAGCAAAAAAAAAGAAATGCCATTTAAAACAGATTTAAAAGAAAAAAGGGCTTTAGTATTATACCATGCTTTTTATTTCTGTAATAACTAGTGAAAAGATAACAACTCTGTCACTGCTGACTCTCCAATCTGACGGCGACGTTTTTTTAGGATTCCCAGGACAGCACGGACGGGATTCCGTCTGCGCCTCGCATGACGGGCAGTCTGGTGTCCGACCGCAGCCACGACGACATCGTGACGCGCATGAAGAACATCGACTGCATCGAGCTGGGCCGCCACCGGCTGAAGCCCTGGTACTTCTCCCCCTACCCGCAGGAGCTCACCGCCCTCCCCATCCTCTACCTCTGCGAGTTCTGCCTCAAGTACCTCAAGAGCCTCAAGTGTCTGCAGAGGCACCTGGTGAGTAGCCCCTGACCGCCTCCACCCTCAGCAGTCATGCAATGGGACACTAGGGGTGTTGAAATTAATCATATAATCGATGCATCGTGATGCAGACATGAACGATTAATAATCGTTTCAGCAGCAGATTATAATGTATTTTCTTGTGTATTACTAAACTGTGCTGTTACTTTTTATTTCATAATGTTTTTAATTTGCCATGAATATTGGTGGCTGTTGAGTTTTATTAAATAAAATAGGAAGGTAATATCTGACTGTTTGTGCTTGTTGATGAAATCAAAGCCATGTGCAGTAATATAGAAAATTGATGTGAAGAATCGCGATGCATCGTGATGCATCGAGATATCGAATCGAATCGAATGGCTAGCTTAATAATCGTAATCGAATCGAATCGTAAGATGAGTGAAGGTTCACACTTCTATGGGACACAGGATGGGAATGGAATGGAATAGACCTTTTAAAGGTGCAGTGTGTAGCACCGTGTGTATGTGATTTTTATGTTGAAATATCTCCAAACACCTGTAAACATCAAAAGAATGGCCAGAAGTAATTGTAGTCATGTCAGAAATGATGATTATGTATTAGGCTGCTGAGATATTTATCGCAGTTAGCACGCTAAATAAGTGGCTTCGGTTCGTCCACAGTGTCGCAATACCAGTTTCTGCCAGGTTGTGGCGATAGCAAACAACAAAGTGACCCGCAACCATGGCAATATCTGTGTGTCATGATATTGTACAGAGATTTGACCGGCCACTGTGTTGTTCGCTACCACCACAAAGTGGCAGAAACTGGGAATATTTTAACCTAAAAATCACATTCCTGGCAGTAAAAACAAAAACAATCTCTGAACGTTCTGTTCTGCTCCCAAGCTGCTTCCACTATGTTTCACATCGATAACATGGTCAAAACAGAAACACTGTGGGAACAGCTGTGACGCTAATAAATGAACGGTCCTGAAACAGAAAAAGATAGACTAGGACTTCATTAATCCCTCGTGGTATTTCCAACTGCACAGTAGCTTAGAAACAGACATCTCCACTCATCAGTCATACAGTGGTATTAAACAAAAGGCACTATCCTATCTGTTGTATTTTCAGGAAGGGTTTTTTAGTTCTTGCCAACATCACAGACAGCAGTAGTGGTTTGTGTTTGCCTCCCTGCTGTGTTTTTTTTTTTTTTTTTGTCTTGCATGTCAGTGATTTTCGTTTATTTTCTAGACGAAGTGCAACCTCCGCCATCCACCGGGAAATGAGATTTACCGTAAAGGGACCATCTCCTTCTTTGAAATCGATGGCAGGAAAAACAAGGTGATCTATGGAAATATACATGGAATTAAATCTGTTTGAGAGAGAGTGTGTGTGTGTGTGTGTGTGTGTGTGTGTGTGTGTGTGTGTGTGTGTGTGTGTGTGTGTGTGTGTGTGTGTGTGTGTGTGTGTGTGTGTGTGTGTCGCTCTGTGAGCATGCTTGCTTGTGCCTCCTCACAAGGAGTCATGTGTCTTGGTGTCATCTTCACAGATGTACTCCCAGAACCTGTGTCTGCTGGCCAAGTGCTTCCTGGACCATAAAACGCTCTATTACGACACAGACCCGTTCCTCTTCTACGTCATGACCGAATACGACTCTAAAGGCTTTCACATAGTGGGGTATTTCTCAAAGGTACGGTACTGACCTACTGCTTTTTTCCCTCTTATTATTTTTTAATTAAAGAGAAATGTAGCCCTTGTGTGGATATTTCTTCCCTTTGGCAACAGTGGTCATTGATTCAAGCCAGTAGTGAGATTATTGCCCTAATATCAATGTAGCATATGTCAGTTTGTGTAATTCCATTACCAAGCACCTTTTGGCTTTAAAAACATAGGCTTCATTAAATGAGGTAATTTTCTAATGCCATATAAGAACTTGTAGGCACATACAAACTCACGTATTTGCCTACAATACTCAGACATGAGTTAATGGGTTACAATGGGTTACAGGAAATGTAGAGGCGCCGTGCCTCTGTTACAACTTCATCTTTCCCTTATACATTTCTTCATCTGGTTCTGTTGTTTGTTTATTTTTTTTCTAGGAGAAAGAGTCTACAGAAGATTACAACGTGGCTTGTATTCTGACATTACCACCATACCAGAGGAGAGGCTATGGGAAACTGCTCATAGAGTTCAGTAAGTCCTCCCGTGCTTCCCATGCGTGCCCTTCTGTCTACATCGAAATCTTTTGACTCAAAGGCCTAAGCAATAAACCTTTATAATCTCTCTGCTGCAAAAGTCACTGATCTGTTGACCAAAGCAATTGATGCAGTGCAACTTGTGAGTGAGTGAAGTGTGAAGTGTGTGAAGACATCTCCTCTCAGCTTTCCAAAAGCTTTTTACAAACACCTCAGTAACACTTTCTATGAAGCTTGTATACACATTCACATTCATAAAGGCTTATAATGCATTCATAACATATGTAAAGTATTCATAAATATTTATACATACTCTGGCATTATAATGCTATGTCATAATCCCTGCTTCAACTTCAAGTGTCACAGTGCATTCTTGGTTATAAAGCTTTACCTGCCTCACACTTGTGGTCGTGAGTGTGTACAAATAGTTATGACTACTAAAGTCAACCATTATTAAGCTTAATGAATGCATTATAATCCTTTGTCAATATACTTATAAGGTCTTATGAATAAAGGTTTCATAGAAAGTGTTACCAATGCCTCTTATTACCTGGTCTCCTGGAGGGGATTGGCCAGATATTGCAATGACCCTGTCCATGTGTGTGTCTATCTGTCTGTCTGTCACATGGGGGACCAGGTTGCCATGTCTGACTGCACTAGTAACAGTTTAAACTATGTTTAATTTTTTGGAGTCAGAAATTGATATAGTATATTGTGAAAATTAGTATCATGATACATTGCGATATCGATGTTTAAATGAATGTATTATATTGAGAAAATTAGTATCACAATATATTTTGCACACCCCTATGGTGCAGCTTTTGGAAGTGTGAGAAAATTTGACCTGTAACCCTTCCTCGTTGCTCGCCTACACCTGCCGCCGCTGCCAGGCTACGAGCTGTCCAAGGTGGAGGGCAAGACGGGCACCCCAGTTAGCATGCTAAATAAGTGGCTTCGGTCCGTCCACAGTGTCGCAATACCAGTTTCTGCCAAGTTGTGGCGGTAGCAAACAACAAAGTGACCCGCAACCTTGGCAACGTTATTGTGTCGTGATATTGTACAGAGATTTGACCGACCGCTGTGTTGTTCGCTACCTCCACTAAGTCGCAGAAACTGGTAATATTTTAACCTAAAAATCATACTCGTAGTTGTACAAACAAAAACAATCTCTGAACGTTCTGTTCTGCTCCCAAGCTGCTTCCACTATGTTTCACATCGATAACACTGTTACCCTGCCAGGCTACGAGCTGTCCAAGGTGGAGGGCAAGACGGGCACCCCGGAGAAGCCGCTGTCGGACCTGGGCCTGCTGTCCTACCGCTCCTACTGGTCGCAGACCATCCTGGAGATTCTCATGGACCTCAAGTCGGAGAACGGGGAGCGACCACAGATCACCATCAAGTACGTGTTTGGTTTGCGTCTGCTCGGCTCAGCGATCTTAACAATTAGGCAGCGTTTTTACCTCCGCCAGCGGAGGTTATGTAATCAACAGCGTTTGTTTGTTAGTTTGTTTGTATGTTTGTTAGTTAGCAACATAACTCAAAAAATTATAGATGGATTTTGACATTTTCAGGCTAGGTCAGAAATGGGCTAACTTAAAAGTGATTAGATTTTGGTAGTGATCTGAGCTGCCCTGGCAGAGGTCTGCGCTCTTTGAGTGCTTTTCTAGTTTTTTTTTTTAATGGCTTGTACTGTAAATGCCAAAGATGTGATTTTATTGTGGACCGACTGTATTTGTGCTGAAGTGTACAAATTTTGTTTCAGTGAAATCAGTGAGATCACCAGTGTTAAAAAGGAGGATGTCATATCAACCCTTCAATACCTCAATCTCATCAACTACTACAAAGTAAGCACGAGCTCTGTAGCAGCTTATAGTGTGTGTGTGTGTGTGGGGGGGGGGGGGGGGGGGGCTTCAGATGATATGGTAAAAGTGAGGATGCAAAGCAGTGCAAATTTGGCAAATGGCAGTAATCTAAAAAGTGAGTAGAGTACATTTTATTTATCATTTATTGCTGCACTCTTCACAAACCAGTCACAATGTGCTTTGCAGTGGAAGGATAACTTACAAGGGACATGAATGCACTTGGATGGAAAAACACTGTATAGTTTTTCACCTATCCCTTCCCTAAACTGTTGACTTTAAGACAGCTCTGCACAAGAACTCCAGTGTGCCTGGTCTGTTGGTTTATGCACAAATGGCAAATAAAAGCCTTGAACCTCGACCCCTTGGCACAAGAAAGACAATAAGAAAGAAATTCACACAAGAAAGAAATCCACAGAACATTTGTCATTAATGAGCCCATTTGTGTAATGTAGCACATTGTCCACCAGGGGTCTCCTTTATCAAGGGAATATGCAGCTGAGAGGCTGCATGTTAATGTCACGCAGTGTGGTTTGCAGTGAACTTATAAGATAATAGAAATTATGCTGTCTTTAGAAGGCATTAGACAAAGATTGAGTTAATAGCTCTGGTGTATAGTCAGGTGTGTGTGTATGTGTAGTGTGCCATGACTGGTGATGTCTGGTTGTGTGCTACACAAATCTTTTGTCCCCCCCCCCCCCCCTCTCAGGGCCAGTACATTCTCACCCTGTCGGAGGATATAGTGGAAGGCCACGAGAGAGCCATGCAGAAGCGCCACCTACGGATCGACCCCAAATGCCTCCACTTCACCCCCAAAGACTGGAGCAAGCGAGGGAAGTGGTGAAGAGTGGCGCACACATACACACATGGAACTCTCTGCATTCTCCACATGCATTACTCTCTCTTTTACCTGCACCGCTCCTCCACCCTCCTGGGTTGTCCGTCGTACGGCCGGAAAAAAAAAATCACATGTCCAGCAAGGCTGTGAAACATCTGTTTAAGTGTTCAGAGGTATTCGTACATTTTAAACCGTTTCTTTGTAAAGGATTTTTGTAAAGGATAACTTTGTGTTGAACGAAAACAGTGGCAGTTCGCTCTTTTTTTTAAAAAAAAAAACAAAAAAAGCCATGAATCTACTGTTACAAGAATGTAAATTTGGGTACTTGTACAGCTGTTCTGTCTTTTTTTATCTGAATGTAAAACTATGGTAATTGTCAGGCACAGTTGCTGTGCCCATTTTAAATTAGACCATTTTCTTGTAAAACTGTGTATTAATCTTTATAGTTGTAAATGTGAACCAGGAACCGAATCATGTTTTCGCCCTAATAAATGTATAGTCATTGAAATGTCGATATGTACATTTTGTTTACCCCCAACAATCCAGTCTTTACAGGAATGGCTAGCAGTGAGCATAGTCATTGTTTAAGTGCATCTTCACAGACACCACAAGCAAGGAAAAATGATTAAAACTATAAACTTGGTTAGTAATTGCAGTGTAATTTTATGGAAGTAGATCCGAAGGGTATAAGCTTTATTCAATCTCAGCATTCATATCGTCGCCAGCCTGAAAGGGAAAAGAAGAAAATGTCACTTTTGGTATTAGGTCATATGTGAATCACCATGTTTCGGTTGGATAAGCGGCATTGGTACATTTTTTAGCATGAGTAATTTACACTATTAGAGTAATCAAACTTATACCACATTTCACATCAGTAATCTGTGTTGCAGATAAGTAGGTCTTACTTGAGGATCAAATAGTAGTGTTTCATGTGGAAACGAAGTGATGGTCTTACCTCGAAGAAGGTGTCGATGAGCCTGTCCAGCACAGCAGCTTGGGACCAGAACGTTTGCTGGTTCTGCTCAATGGCTGCAAGAAGCTTGAGGTAGGTGCATATAGTGTCCACCTCGCTGTAGTATTTACATTAAAATGACAACTTTAACAACTCACTGAGATGCAATGTCTAGCACAAGTACAAGCCAGGCTTCCTGTCGTGTAATCACAGTGACACTGGGTGCTGTTTGTTTTGTTTGTTTAGTAATATCTTCCTTGATAACGAAGATCTTGGTAAAAAAGAATCTTCAAAAACGTATACCCTTAATGGTTACAGCTCACAGGAGTTACATTATTTTAGCTAATCAGTGTTATACTTATTTGAAGTACAACACTGATTAGCTAGCTATATTTGAAGACTGTAACTTGAGAATTACATTTCAATTCTAATAATAATTGTCTCAATCCATTTACCTGTCTTATTTGTCTGCTAACAATACATTATGTTGTCATGAGCTGTATCGTGTAACTGTATCAGCTGCTATTAACTTATGCCTGTCTCACCCACCTCTGACAGATTTTTTTGTCGACGTAGGCCAGTTTCAGAGCCTCTTGATAAAATGCCTCATCGGTTTGAGATGTAGGTGTGGGCTCTGGGAAAAATGGGAAAATTACACCGATTAAATGTGCTACATCTGTTCAATTTATTTAAAGTAGATTATTTATGTATTTGTGATTACTTATTTAGTTAGTTTCAGTTGACGCAGTGAGTCTGTGGTCATTGCTTACCTATTTTCCTGATGGACTCCAACTCATCCTCAAACGTTTCCTGAAACTGAAATAGAGTGCCCGTCTGAATATCATAATCTTGCATCAATCACAGTAACATCAGATGGCATTACGATACAGTAACTGCGAATACCTTCTGAAACTTGGTGAACATTCTCCTTTTAATTGTGAGCTGGAAATTGTCCACCAACACAGCCATGAACAGACTGAAAAGAGAAGGATGTGTGAACAATGCAGGTGAATGTTATCTGTAGTAATACATAGTGCGCAAACAACAAATATACATACAATCGTGTAAATACAGATGTTTGAACACTTGTGGCCACTTACTTGAGAAAAGTGAAATACTCGACCACAATGTAGAGGATGAGAAAGATGATGATGTGTGGTGCGCCTGCAATTTACCATTTAAGGCAAGAACAAGCATGTCAGTACACAGACAGCCACTGGTTCAAACCCACCCTGGAAAACCAGCCCCTCATACCTCATTTCATTTTGTACAGAGGGTCTGTATGCAGTGCTGTATTGAGAAACGATTTCCTGGAGGTGTGGACTCTGCTGAAGTTTAAAACAAGTGGCTTCGCATAGGTAGGCTAACGTGACGACCAGATGTTAGCAAGTGGGTAAAGGTAGAGCCACTTGTTTTAAACTTCAGTGGAGTCCACACCTCCAGGAAGAAATTGTTTCTCAATGCAGCGACTCCAGAACCTCTGTAGAAAATGAAATGAGGTACGAGGGGCTGGTTACCAGACTAAAAGAGCCCCCTGTCAATGCTGGGACCTGAGAAGCATTCTAGTTTAATTCAATAGACTGTATTGACATGACCATTCAAATAAAAATATGTCGCCAAAGCACATATAGTAGACAGCATAGTAGACAGAAAAAAAGAAGACAATCATGCGATTCAAAATAAATGACCACATACTCACAGGCACATGCAGGTGCATTCACAGACATGCATACATACACACTCGCTCACACACACACTCTCTCTCACACACACAGACACACAGATTTAACGATTTAATGTCACATAAACTTTTAAGCTTTTTTTTTTAAAACTTCCAACTACCCCATCCAGCTACTCCACTGGTTTCAACCAAACCTACCAAGATGATGACGATAATAATAATAATAATTATAATAATACATTTATTTAAAGCACCTTTCAAGGTACCCAAGGACACTGTACAATACAGAATGCTAAAAATACTAGCAAAAAGAAAAGAGAAGAGACAGGGACACTTGTTAAAAGGCACAGCAGCAAAGAAAGAGACAAGACACAAATGAAATATCAAATGCTACTAAAACCTCTGTCAGTCAGCACTGTGATTAAACGGCAAGTGTGAAAAGGTGAGTTTTGGGCCTGGCTTTGAAGGTGGAGAGGGAAGTGCATTGGCGTAATCAAAGTGGGAGGGTGTCCCAGACTTTGGAGCCAGCCACACTAAATGCCCTGTCACAAAAATGCCACAAACGAAGATTTGTGGAGGGGGTGGACAGAAAAGGAGTGTCAGAGGAGCGTGCCTAAAGTGCGGGCGGTTGATGAAGCAGCTGGCGATCCCCCTACCATTGTCCCTGCTGATGGAGTAGGTGAAGGACCAGTCGTCCAGCGTGAGCAGCTGGAAGAGAGTGAAAATGGTCTTGAACATGGTGCCAAAGTGCTCGGGGTCTGACTGACTGAACATCTCGCGGAAGATGACGGCAAACATGAGGAGGAAGGTGAACATGAGGATGATGATGGCACCCATGGACTGGAGTGACTGAATGCACGTAGACACAATGGTCATCAGGCTTTGAAGAAATCTGAAAAGTTCAGACACAGGAGAGGCATGGTTGGCATGGGTTAGATAAAGATGATGTAGAGATACACTTTCTTGTAGCCTGGTAAACCAGCCCCTCGTACTTCGTTTCATTTTGTACAGAGGGTCTGGCATTGCTGCCGTTGACATTCACGTATTTAGACCAAGCGAACCCGAGCCAATCTGCCGAACAGAGGGAGTGTTCGTGAGCGATGTGTGCTACATTTAAATTGTAGTGCATTGGTAGGCTAACGTGACGACCAGACGTGATGACCGGACATTAGCGATTAGGTAAAGGCAGAGCCACTTGTTTTAAACTTCAGCAGAGTCCACACCCCCAGCAAGAAATCGTTTCTCAATGCAGCAAGGCCAGACCCTCTGTGCAAAATGAAATGAAGTACAAGGGACTGGTTTACCAGGCTAACTTTCTTGTTCCCAAGTAGAAATGATTTGTCTTGTACTTGAGAGCAGGCTGCTACAGTGAAAACAAATATATAATATACAGGTACTACTCAGAAAATTAGAATATCCTGAAAAAGTGCATGCATTTCAGTTGTAACTCCAACTTTACAGATGAAATGTTTAAAGGCTCAGGACCCTTTTGCAAGTGTTTTGCATTATTTACCTGATTATAGTGTATGACACTTTGAGCCTACAATACTAGATTTTCACAGTATTCTCATTTTCTGAGTTTTGGGGTTTGAGGTTTTAATAAGCTGTAAATCATAATCAGCAAAATTACAGCAACAAAAAGCTTGAGATATCTCACTTTGTATGTAATGAATCTATAAAATGTATTGGGTTCACCTTTTATGTTGGATTGCCTAAACAACTTTTACATGTTATTCTAATTTTCCGAGTAGTACCTGTATAATGAGTAGCAGTGCACATACAGACACATGCAAGGTTTAGGCCACACGTTGCACATTATGCGCCACAACCTTAACACGTGTGATGGGGCGGCATCACAGCGGATGAGGAGGTGCTCGCTCTAGCTGCTAATCCATCAAGCCTGGCTCTTTGGCACTGAGGTCAGAGTGCATGTTTGCTACCCTGGAAACCCGGGTTCGACTGCTTTTAGCCTTTACTACAGTTGGTGTCAGAAGGTGGATGGATGACCAGCTGTGAGGTCATTGGAGGCACAGCTAGAGTGTGGGCCATATGAGGGGCCCCCAGGTTAGGTTGACCCCGGTGCGAGGAACACCAGTGATGGGTGTGTTGGGCATCTTGGGTTGGGAGAAGTATGGTGGGAGATGCGTGAGGGACATCTGAGTGTGTGCGCCACGCATGGGTGGGCTTCCTGAAGGGGTGGTTAGTGTGATTCAGTGCCATTAAAACAGTTGAGGATGTGTTTTGACTGTCATCCTACGAGCCTGGCTTTTTAGTGTTGTGGTGAGAGTGCATGTTGCACTTCACTACTATAGCCTGTAGTCTATGTCAAGTCAAGTCACGTAGGTTTTTATTGTCATTTCAACCACATACACAGTACATAGTGAGACGAGATGTTTCACTGGGAATAACTGGTGATACACGCAACTGTTAGAACACAGTATGGACAAGACAGATTACATAATAGTACCTACATACACTATTAAGGACCACATAAGCACATAGTGCGCACACACAGTCATGAGAAACTACACAGACTCATACTCACACGTGCATGCTCGTTCACACACACTTACACACACACACACACACACACACACACACACTCTACAACACACATGTACATACATTACAAGTTATTAAAGGCATGGCAAAGTTAAAGGAGAACTTCGGTGTAAAATGAAAATTGGCATGTTAAAACATCATACCGAGTTGGTATGTGTACTGGGGAGCAAATTTGATTTAGCCTGTTGCATTCAGAGTTTAACTATTTTTTATCGTTTGTTCCAGAAGGCTAACAATGGAAGTGGTAGGTGCCCTCAGACGAAGCATGACGACTACGCTATTTTTAAACCATTAAAACAGCTTGAAGGTCCGCACAAGTCAATTGAGGAACACGAACCAGCAGTAAGAATAGGAGAACAGGTAGTACAGTCGACTTGTTTGGACTTTCATCATGGCGGCGACGAGAAACTACAGCAAGGTACTGCCTGTCAAAACTATTTTATTAATAAATGTTGTGTACACTTACAAACTTCTCAGTGCCAGTTTTTAATGTCAGGACCTGTGTTGTACTACCGATGGAGTGTGGAGTTCCTTCAAGCTGTTTTAATGGTTTAAAAATAGCGTAGTCGTCATGCTTCGTCTGAGGGCACCTACCACTTCCATTGTTAGCCTTCTGGGACAAACGATAAAAAGTAGTTAAACTCTGAATGCAACAGGCTAAATCAATTTTGCTCCTCAGTACACATACCAACTCGGTATGATGTTTTAACATGCCAATTTTGATTTTACACCGAAGTTCTCCTTTAACAAGTGACATAAAGTGAACACAAGAGTTCATGGCTTGTAACAGAGCACTGTGGTTAGGAGTTATGATTTGTACAAAACTATTTCTACATATATATACACATAAATGATTAACACTTCCATTTTTGAAGGCATTCCTAGTTGACAGCACTTTTTCACACCTGCCTAAGACTTTTGCACAGTACTGTGTGTGTGTGTATGTATATATATATATATATATATATATATATATATATATATATATATATATATATATATATATATATATATATATATATATATATATATATATATTTAGCTGGGATATTAGCAGCAAAGAAAGTGCCAGTACATATGTTGCTAAATTATGTTACAGGTCTTTTCTACTGCACTACAGGTTGTTCAGCAGTCTGACTGTCTGGGATGAAGAAGCTCTTCCCCATTCTGGAGGTGTGGGCTGTGATTCTACATGAACATACACGCACACATAGCCAAAAAGAGAGAGTGTATGAGTGCTTACTTGACGGTCCGCAGGACCCGGAAGGCTCGGACGGCACGAATGCCTTTGAAGATTTTGAGGAACTGGAACACGGCGGAGGTGTTGTCAGATACATTTCCGGTCTTAACAAAAGGTAAGATGAAATCGATCATGCTGACAAAAATAATACAGAAATCTGTGTGGGAGAGAGCAAGAGGGAGATGGGAGAAGGGTGGCTACGTCAGAAATAAGTAAATCAGAAAGTCAGAAATAATATAAGCTTGACAGATTATAGATATCCTGGACATGTTATAATTTAGGCCTGTGTTATTTATAATAGTTTGGTCCCATACCAATGTTATTCCATGGGTTTTTGAAGTATAGAAAACCCCACACCATAAACTTCAGTACAAACTCCATCAAGTAGATTGAAATGAAAGCTCCATCGATGGCAGACATAAACCATGCTGTGAGAGGTGGAGGTGAAAAAAAAAAACCTTTGGCATTCCTGGTGACAGTCATCCTCTTGTTTATTATATCATTTATTACGGTTATTCAAAATATTGGTAACACTTTATTTTACGGTTCTTGTTTTAGTGTATCTACATGTAACAACATGTAATATTATGTACATACCTATCACTAACCCTAATCCTAACCCTCAGGTACAGTGTAAGTATATAATGTTATATATTGTTACACACTTTGTTACACTGTACCTAATTGATGTAATAGGGACAGTAAATAGAGTAACGATGCATCTTACACAGCCTGTGCACAGCAAGGCAATGTCTGCTCTTACCTGCCCTGACTGCAACGTTCTCAAAGGTCTGAGCGACCAGGGTGGCGGTGTTAAACAAGACAACGAACAGAATAAACTGGTCAAACAGGCGATGCTCTGTGAAGTTGAAGAGGATCCGGTAGAGGTCACGGTGCCAGGAAAACAACGTGCCCTTTCTTCTTAAATACCACTTGTCTGAGGTTTTTAGCTCCAGGATTACCCTGTCCTTGTCTGAAGAAAATCATGTGGAAAAAAGTGGAATGAATTGCTTTTGCTGACCAACAATAATTTCAATACATCAGCAAACATTATATTGCTTAAAATCACTCTATTGAAATTAGATATTTTAAATAAGATTACTTAATTGCAAGAGCTTCTGTAGCTGGTCTTGATTGATATCGCCACATGTGGAAAACACTCTTTTTCTTGTTGATGTCTTTTTGCTGATTGACCTTTCTCTGTTTGACACTACTCGATCCAATGAAGTCCCAACAAGAAAAAAAAGTAACTGTTAAATTCATGCATATTCATGAATACAGTCACTAAGGTAAAAGTGTAGCTCAGCTTCCACAGCCTGCCACCATGTGCATAAACCAATGGTCATGCCCCCCTTACATCTCTTGGCCATCATCTGGCGATAGGCGTGAGAATGTGCCCTCTTCTCCATCTTTCTCTCCGTTGCAGCACAACTAAGAAAAATCCAAAATTCAGATGAAGGGCAGCACTTTATGATAACTACGTGCTAATACACATTTATTTTGCATTTGTTAAGTCTTAACACTTTGCTCCTCATTTGGTAACCATTGCTTTTTACACTATTTTTCATAAGTAAATCATTTATAAACATATTGAGACACCTTTGTCTGGATGTCAATTGGCTACTTGTTTATATGCCTGACTGTTTGTCTTTATGCTATCTGCTATTTATCTATCAGCCTGCTGCCATTCTGTATGTCTGCTTGTCTATCATCTTCTCTCTCTGCTTTAACATTTCTAGATATGTTTATATATGATTTACTGATAAGAAATAGTGTAAAAGCAATGGTTACCAAATAGTGAACAAAGTGTTAAGTCAGATTTAACAAATGCAAAATAAATGCTTATTAGGAAGTAGTTATTATAAAGGTTTCAGAAGAATTCGCATAAATACATTGTTATGGACGAACAAAAACAATGGTCTATCTATCCTAGAGATAATTTGAACTAGGCCTACCAGTCTGGCTATATTGTTAGTGTTAGGTCACAAGAATAGCCGTTCTCTTAAGTGGCAATTCACAAAGTCATTTGCATTGACGTAGGCTTTAAAACATATGAAAACCAAAGGCAGCATGAAACTTACCTCTATTCTGAGGGAAAAATCTACCAAAACATGAAAATATAGGCCTACATTTTGCCAAGGTCTAGCCTATGATGGCATCCACTGACAAATCTAAGAAATAGTACACTACATAACCACTACTGTTTGGAGTTATTATGGTACCCGCTATGATGTCACAAAACTATTTTGCTTCTTTTTGAACATCAAGTTCCATTACTCGTTTAGTGACGTTCCTAAAACCACGCCCCCTTTTCTACTATAGTTTTATGTGATTTTAGCACTCGCTTAGCCTACGCTTTATTTTTTCTGCCTTCCACCTGACTATACGTTGTTAATAGCAATCTTTAACGTTTTCAAGCATGTAGCCAAGGACTTATCAACACTAAGAAAAAGATTGCGAAAGGCTTATTAACCAGGGTTTGCCATTAGCCGTCTGTCATTGGCCATTTGTGTCCTTTATAATTTTTTGTTGTTGTTTTAATAATACATTTGATTCTTTCAAGTGCATCATCAGTAAAACATCAGTAGACAACAGGTGAAAATCCCTGGCATGAATTATTTAGAAAAAAATCTGCTTTTCTGGTGTTTTGTAATGGATGGATAGCGGTCAAGGTCAACCCAGAGACGATTTATTAAATAAATTCAAATATTACAGCAGAGGAAACTTAGAAAGTTAGATCTGGCTGTCTCACGTTGGTGAGGGTCTTTCGAAACCTTAAAAATAACTACAGGTGCGATTGAACAACTTCAAGTGATTTTAATAAACACTGACATGTAGAAAAATATGGTTAGAAAAAACGTTGCCGCTTTTCTGATTTTGATTCATACAAAACTGTGACTATTGATTCACAACACGAAGGGTACACTTCTTCACAACGCAAATGGATACAGGTCATGCAAAACAGTAAATACGGAAATAAATAATATATAAATAATACAAATAATAAATAAATAACATAAATAAATAAATAAATAATATAATAACATAAATAAATACAATAAATATATCTTATGAACACAGACAAGCATTTACAAAATATGGGTAACATGCATCAACATCAACAAATATTTACATACGCTATTAAAAAATAAAAGTTAAATTCTCTAACAGCTCTATTTTGGCATTCCTTTAACTTCAAACTGTTCGTGACAGAAAGATCACTTGTCTGGTCTCCGTGGGATGAAACTTGTTGATGTGTCTGGTAAGCCCAGGGGAAGAAAAGAAATTGTCTCCACAAAATCTACAGTGGTACACATCGCCTTCCCGCACAGACATGTGCTCGCTCGCCGGGTTTTGAACGGCGACACCATCTGATGTAGTGTCCCCCTCTTCGGATTTAGCACTGGGACCTTGTGCTCTTATGACGGCCTCCGGTGACAGCTGCTCCTGTAGCTGGCTGCTTGCTTTCCTGTTGTGGAGAGCCAGGTGCTTTCTCAGGTAGGCCTGCCGTCTGAACTTCTTTGCGCACAAAGGGCAATTAAAGGGCATTTCATCGTCTGAAGCCGAATCTGTGGTGTGTGGTGGTGGCGTGAGAACTTCGCGGGAGCTTGCCCCGTGGCTGGATTCTGACAGTGAGGACTTGTTCTCCTCTCGCTGTGGCGAAACGCCTTCACCTTGCGCGCTCCTGGGTTTGTGCCAGCGCCGATGAGAGGCCAGATTGGCAGGGCAACTGAAAACTTTGTCGCACTCAGTGCAGCGATATTCCACGCGCACTATACGGGAGCACTTGTGGTGCGCCAAGCTGAGCGGATCTGGATAACTTTCTTTGCAGAGCTGACAGACAAACCCACCCAGTGGACAGCTTGAGGTCCTTTTTGCGTCCTCATTTGGATCTTCCTTGATACGCAAGCCCAGTACAGGCGACGTGGTGACTTCATCCCGGCTGACAGGACGCTTATCTTGATTTGGGGTACTTGTGGACTTGCGCTTTTTGGAGCTGGTCTGATTTTTCGCTGCTGCCTGAGCAGGTCTCTTTCCTGTAGCTCTTGCCCGCTCCTTACCAATACAGTCCGAGTTGGAAGTCATTTCTGGTAGGGAGGGTGTCGCTGGCGACCCATTGACAGCGAAGTTTCCCAGAACTGGCTCGGGAAAAGTCTCAGGTAAAGAGGGAGAAACGGTGCTGCGACTGGGCTCCACCTCCGTGGGGTACTGATTACTGTGTTCCGAGCTGTCCGGTCGAGTTGGGCTAAGAGAGGGAGCGTAGAATGATTCAGGCATCCCTCCGAAGTAAACTCTCTCGGGGGTTCTCTGCGGCAATCTGGACGCTTGTGCATTATCCGTGAAGAGATGGAAAGTTGAGACACCAGCCACTGAAAGGAAACGTTGAATTGGTTCAGAGTCCTCGCGAACTCGGTAGGAAGCAGCGCCTGCCCTTTTGGACCGTTTTACAAGGAAACCCTTTGGCATGGTGATGGTCTGGAGTCCAAGAAGTTTTGTTGTCGCCTTGAGTTCAAATGTCGTGTTGTCTCAAAAAGAGAAAGAGAGAAAAGACTCGTGTGTCCCGGACACTCTGACGCGATTACAGATACTGACAACCCTGTCGCTCGACTCGTCCTTTTAAAGCCTCCAGGCGGGCATTGTGCATCAGTTAGGACGCAGATGGCCCTGGTCCAGGCATCAATGGTTGGGGCCCGGCAACATGATCCACCCTGGGTCTCAGATGAGTGGAGTGGCAGATGTCACACCCACCCCACCTCACCCCCTCACTCCCCCGCCCTCTTCTCTCTTTTTTTTAACCATAGCACTCCTCCTCGGCCACTTGCCCCGTCCTTGACGGTCCCTTGCCATTATGCAGATTACACCGTGCCACACTCTAACCTTCTCGGCCTTTTATTCAGCCCTTCTCCTGTGGGACTCCATTCAGCACACACGTGCCGCATCCGTTCATCAAAACGGTGGAAGGAAAGAAAGAAAGAAAGAAAGAAAGAAAAGGGAGAAAAGTGCGCTGTTGGAGGGGAGGGCAGGAGGGGCAGGGGGACTTGGTGAGTAAAGATTGTGTCAGCATTTAAGCAAAAAGTCACCAAAAAAAAGAATCTGTTTCCTGATCCTCACCGTATCTTCACACATGCACATTAAAAGCACACATGCACATTAAAAGAGTAGGTAGAGATTTCAACTATTTACCATACACATAGGAATTTATTTGCAATGTTAGATTTTTGTTTTGGTCTTGTAATGTCTTTGGCGAGGTCTGATCTGTTACGAGTCTTGTTGTTAACCCTCCAAATCCTCGGAACTCTCGCCCCCACCTCCTGACGTCTGATCCAAACAATGGCAACAGTCTGGCATGTCATTGTCATCGAAATTAACCATTTTCATCACACGTCCACAATCTGGCGCAAAACACATCACATGCATTCCCAACTGCTTTCGCGAAGAGCGCGTATTGATTGATGCCAATGTTGTATTCTAATAAGAAATTACGTTAAGCAAACAAATAAACAAACTAACTTTTTATTTGGAGGAATTACACATGAATGTATGTATGTATGTATATGTGGTCAGACTGAAATGATGACAGCATGTATGTATATATGTATGTATGGTTTAGCCTCACAATATATTTAGATGTCTCACGTCATTAAACTCTTGACAGCTCTTGAAGGAAAATGCATAGGCCAAATTCTGACTTGTTTGGTGCAAGGAGAACAACCGAAATCTGCAGAACAGGTTCACCGAATGGATGTGAAATTTCATCACCTATTCATGTGTTTACAGCATAGGCCTATACATTAGCCACTACACACAGACTGATCAGAGTTTAAAACGTTTATAAGCCGTTGTTTTTTTTTTTTTTTTTTACAAAGGCTACATTTATTAAAATGCTTGATGAGGACTGTTACTCTTTTTTTACTTTTGACCTTAGTTGAATACAATACCCTTAGCATTATTTTACTCCACATGCAAATGACCTACCGACCCACAACAACTTTTGAATGTGTTGTTTATATGGACTAGGCTATGGGATGGAATGGGCCAAATAAATAACCCATAAAGGCAAAGAGAAGCAAGTGTGTAATGACAAATGATGGCAACGGCACTTTGATTTGGTATTAAACAGACGTTGCGCCCGAAAGCCATCAGAATACATTAAATGAATATACATGAGACCGAATGTGACCACCTCCTTCGCTTCTCTTTGCATTCTGCCATTGAGACGACACACACACACACTGACTGACCCGACCCTCTATCCCCCACGCAACCCGCAGCCGTTGTGCGTGTCCCCCAACCGGTCTGTTGTCTCTGGGGAAAGCTGATTGTTATTGGATTTTTTTTCTCCCTCTAGGGAAAAGAGGACAAAAAGGAGGGTAAGAGCGCGAGGCGGATTGCGGTATGGACGGGTGAGGGGGTGTCCTTCCCCCATTCTTTTACTTTCCGCCTTTGTTGGAATTGGAAGTTTGCGCGTGTGCCTTTGGAGCCACAAGCCACGCGCCCGCCCTGACCCCTCTGACACGATATTTGCATAAAGCTGGAAAATTGTATTCAGCCTATTCTTTCATGTGACCTGCCTGACATACCCCATTACCACCGTTTCAAAAAAATAGAGGAAGAAAAAATAAAAAGAAAATCAAGAATAACTTTTCATCCTCCAGCCACCCAATATACAATATCGTAAGCTAGCTTTTATTAAACAAAAGGCAATAGAGCGATGCACTGCAGGTTGAAAGCGGATGATGGGATGAAGGTAAGTTATTATTGGCAGGCTTCTGAATGCCAGACAAGTCCCCGTGAAAGACAAGAGCTGACCTGAACCCTGCAAAACACAGCAGTCGGACATCCATTATAGATCTGGAATAGAGCAAAGCAAACTGTCGCTCCAGACACAGGAGGAAGAAAGAGGTGGTGTCTTTTGTTTGGATCAATTATGTTGACTAAAAGAGCCTGTTTTTTTGTTTTAGAGTACACTTATATTTAATGTCAAGTTGAATGCATATGTCTGAGGTCTGGGGAAGAACAATATCACAGTAAGCAATCCTATAAATCAGTTTGTTGCAATGGGGCTATTCTTCATTTTTATAAAGAAGCGCGAACAACATCCTTTGCACGTTTGGGTTATTGCATGCATGTTGTAGGCCAATGCACAAATACAAAATTATGATGGGGTGGTAAGGGTAATTGCCGTGTCTGTCGAAAGATGTAGGAACACACAAAAATATTTTTTAAAGGCATCGCCTAGAATAGACTGTTACACTGTTACAGAGCACTGAAAAGCGCATTTAATTCTCGGTCTCTTCCTGTCGAATCCAGACAGAATAGCTTTATGATAATGTGGAGAAGGCTATAGGGTACATCTTGTTGCTAAGGGGATTGACGCTGGCATGCCCGTGATTGGATGTTGGGGCTCGCCAGCCATGTGCGACCTGTGCTGTGTCTATTTGCATACAGCTGTACAGTACTTGCTCTGGACGTGAATGCGCTCCCTGTGTAACAAAAGGAGAAGCGAACTTACAGCCACCGCCGCGATTCATTCCTTAAATCCCTTTTTTCAGCTGCATACAATCAGATTAAATGGGCCACGGTACAGAAGGAGGGGGTGCATTCTAAAGCCGCAAATTGTGATCAATTAGGAGGAGGTGACAGCGATAACACGCAAGTTACCTCGACCCCTGTTGAGGAATTCTTTCTACAGATTCCTTCAATACAAATATGACAAAGCTATGAGCTTGCGCGTGGGCTATAGTGTAAAACTCTGTCGCGTGAAACAATACAAACTCGCTGGATTTCAACAGTTGTTGCCATTAGTCTTTGTAAATGAACACTGTTTTAATAAACGGGAATATAAAATAAAAAATATAAATAAAAAAACTGATCAGATTTTGAGTGAGGCCAAATATTCAGAGAATGATTAAGATAATAAATGATGCCTCACATTATCTTTACCATTTAATTACAAAATAAGTGCGTTATATACATTACAACTGAACTGACTGAAGATTAGCCTAGCCTATATGATAATCTGTCACAGGTGGAACCTTTGTTATAGTCAACGTTTTGTTGTTGTCACTGTAGATCAGCTGGTGTGGAAAGCTTACCAGGTAACAGCTTTTGTAGATGTGCCACATTTTTAGATGCGCAATCACAAAGTGTAGTAAAGATTCAAAACTCCATTACATTAAACCCACTGGTGGCTATATATATAATAGATCTCTCTGGGTAATTAATAATACACATTAGCAAAAGGCATCGGGGTCATACGGGTGATGGTTATCCTGGCATGATGCAGGCTTATGCAGAGTTACAGACCAGTTGGTGTTCAGTGCTCATTGTGATTATTTTCAAGCCAGTTTCAGTTACAACTATGAGTCCACCACTGAGATTCGGTATTGCCAGTACAAGATTGCTCTATTATCTTTAATTCAATACCCTACACTTTTGTAAAATTCGGTAAACCGGTCCTTGCAGTCACTTAGTTGTCTGATTCCTGTCAATCAAAACAAACAAATGAAAACTGCAGTGTAGTGTTTGTACACAGTTCTAGCTATGGTAACAAGAAAACAAACAAAATGGCCCAGACTGAAACTTTCAACAACTTGGCATAGGAGAAAAACCTGTGATTGTCTGGGTCTTCAAGCTGAAATATTAACAGTTCTATTAGGCTACAATTGTACACTGTACCTTGAAACGTCTGTAGAACCCAGGAAAGCTGCAGGGCAAATCATGATACACAAATATCTGTTTGTTGTCACTGGAAAAGTGACAAATGGTTTATCGGATAACATTTCACAGGACACGGAGTATTGTGCTTCGAGAAGCCAGAGATATAACCCCAGGGAAGGGAACCAGTGAACGAGCTCTCCTCCAAAGAAAAAGAGAGTCAGCAGCAGGCGGATCAACTGCTGTGGAAGTGGCTTTCCCCCAGTAATGAGCTCTACTGAGACCTCAGTGCACACACACAAAATCTTCCTATATTTCTATTTTTAAATCATAAGTGTCTGTGATTGTATTCCCTCTCCCTATCAAGTCCTTGTTAATGTCACATTGCCGGTGTGCACTGAGACATGCATGAGCCTATAGTAGCAGGGGTGCCGCTAAGAGGGGGTAGATAAGGACGATTCAGGAAGCCCAGAGGTTCACGGGGGCCCACAGAGGGCTATGATATGGTTGGGGTGGGGGCCCAAAAAGGATTTTCTTTCAGGTGGCCCACAATTTCTAGCAGCGCCACTGTATAGGAGTATTTGTTCTTGATTGTTCGTTGTTTGAAAACTCATGCACTGAACCACATTAAGTTTGGTAGTTTAATGGTCACTGGGCATTAACAGTGAAAACCTAATAGTCATGAGGAATTGCACTGTATTGTGGTCTGGTTCCCCATCACCAGGCCAGAACTGAACAAGCCTTTTGGATGAAAGGTAAAACATCTTCAATCTCCAAAAAAGAAGTCCAGTTGCTTACATCTTAGCTCCTTTGACTACCATGATCTAGGCGAATGAGAATCTTCACAGACATACTGATAGAAGTAGAGCCCGTTGGCATTTGTGTAGTAAAGAGAATGAAGCCCTGCACTCTTCTAACAGGTTTACAACTACCTCTGGGTTAACTGAAGGTGTATCACTGAGCCACCTACACCCTAGGTCAGTCTGACCAAAGACTTTCTTTATGTGGAGGAAACGTACCAACATTGCCCAACCATAATCAGACGCTACTATTTGCTGCTCATCTGTTGTCGTCTGCCGATATTATAGTGTTATTTCAGCTATATGAAAGGTTTGGGCAGCTGTGGTCTAATGGTTAGGGACTTGGTCTTGGGATTGGGGCATCGCAGGTTCGAATACCGTCCCAGTATGAAAACAATGCGGGTGAGGGAGAGAATAATGCTGTCCTGCACCCTCATCCTCATCCATGGCTATAAGTGTCCATGAGCTAGGCATCTAACTCCACGTTGCTCCAGGAGGACTGTCACTGTACCTAATTCACTGTAAGGTCACTCTGGATAAGACAGTCAGCAATGTAAATGAAATGTAATGTAATGTAATGTAATGCTGCTCATTATCTGTTGTTGCCTGCACATATTATGGTGTTATCTCAGCTATATGAAGCGTTGATCCTGAGTAAAGAGTTGGAGACGGGAGATGGCTATAGATATACCTCAGCGGTTTCTCATGAGAGCTCTCTTCAGGCACTGTTTGCATTTTGGATGAATAGACCTGGATTTTCTTCTTTTATTCTGTTACATCTACTTACTTTCCTATTCTTTGTTCATTTGTTAATGAGTCTACTATAAATTCTTTGTGATCATGATCCAAGACCAGAAACCGCATCTTTACCTTAGTCAAGTCATTCATTTTCAGTTCAGCTCTGAGCAAATAGACAACACAGCATCTGCATTCCTCTAAATTCAACAGCCAGAAAGCCTGTGGGCAAATCACGCTTGCTCCACCATCATCATTCTCTTTCCCATCCAGCACAGCAGATGGTTATATGCAACTACTGCAGTTGCTGCACACCTATCATACCCTTACACACCGTACGTAGATGCTTGTGTCAGCATTCGGGTGCGGCTCCAAAACCTCCAGGAGAAGAAGCGTGCCCGCGAACAAGGGGGTTGGGAGGGGGGGCTGAGGAATGCCGGCCAGGCTGAGCCCAGCTGAATTCAAATGAACTGTAGGAGCCCCAGCTGGGGAGAGCTGTGTTTCTGGCGGCTATACCATTAAGGGCCAGAGGCACAACACATTGCCCAGTACCTGCTGCAGGGACCTGCCTCCCAGTAGCCAATTGTTCAGACAGGAAAGCACACAATGGCTGTGCTCCGCTGGGGGGCTGGGGGGGCTCTGCTGGGGGGCTCGGCCTGGAGCCCAGAGGATGAATGCCTAAGGGGTTAAAGGGAGGACCGTAGGGGAACACTTTGAACTGATGAATCTCGTCCTCCGAATGAAAGCAACAACCAGTGCAGCCGATATGATGTGGAACAAAAAAGGTTTAGCTAGAGGAACAACGCTGAGCAGTGGTAGACAGAAAGTGCAGGTCATTTATCTAAGCAGCCTTTTGACCAATACTGAGTTATTTATCACGATGGAGACTATCAGGCTAACACGGTAGCAGAAATACATCTGCCGGAATTGTGTTACGCAAATTGGTTTTACTATAACAAAATGAAGAGATTAAGTTTCAGTGGTTTTTATGACTTGCTTGACTAACTTCTCTGTGATATTAGGGACTAGAACATTTTTTTCAACGCGAGAATAAAGGTTGCTTGGCTTGCAGTCGAATGAAAGTGGGGATTTCGGAAATTAAACCTTTTTAGTAAACCCCAATTTAAACAAGAAGAAAAAACAGAAACGGGTTTCTCAGACCAAGGCCCTCCTTAATTATGTCCTAGAATGTTTTAGTTAAAATTCCAATTCCAAAATTCGAAAAAATCAATAGTGTAATTGTCTTACCATTTATTCAAATTTCTGTTGTACTGTTACCAAGACAGGTGTGTTTGGCAGATTACCCTACCATGGGGAACAGAAGGCATCCCACAAATTACACAGCAGTTGTGCCGTAAGAACCAGCAAAGGGAATGTATAGTACTTCATACAGCCTCCTGAATAAGCCCCTAGCTGCATGTGAGTGATACAGAGAGCACACCAGCTGGTGAAGACAAAGCCCTGTTTGGCGTTTCATAAGGCATAATGGGGTTTGCCAGGGCTAAAAAGGCAAAGGGGGGTAGTGCGAGCAGCACAGTAGAATGGCCCAGCCAGAAGACACAGGAGACGAGTTGAGAGTACACAAGATTAGTCAAACTGCAGCTGCAACCTCGTGGAGATAATTGTCATTTTGTTTTAGAAGAACTGTAAAGATAAAACGTGAAGGATCTGAACAAAGTAAACAGCTTCATGTCCACAGGGGTGCGCACACATCCAAAGTCCATTTATCAGGTGCAGGATCAAATGTTCGAAAAAGAAAACAAAGCATTGTTCGCACACTGATTTTAATGCTCCCAAAAAGATTTTTAAATAACGCACAAAGAACGTTTAAGCCTATACCGGCTTTTGTTAAGCTAGGCTGCAGGTAGTCTGTACATTATTACAAAATCTTTTTGGAAACATTACAACTGGAGAATATCTTGTTGTGAACAGCCACAGAGCAGAAACAGAAACACACAGCTACATAGGGCCAGTGCTGTTTGACATTATATTTCATCCAACCATAGGTGTCACACAGCAACCACATGCAATAGCTTAGAAAAATAACAACAAACAGCAGCCTCAGACATTCTATATCACTGTGTACTGCACATATAATAAAAAATGCCTATGTTTAGAAGGGTTATGACAAATTTCATATGATTTAAAAAAATATTTTTCATGGTCAGATGGCTGATTAAAATGTGACTTTAAAGTTGGATAATGAAATGATTAATTGATACCCAAGAGAAGAGTAAAGGTGTTATTGTTGTTAGATTGCAAATTGCTCTTCTACATGACACTTCTTATGTATCAGTACACACACATTTATTTCAGGATCTTCCCATATACCCTCATTATTTTTTCACCATTGATTTATCCTCACTACCACCTACTTGGTATTCCTCTCTGCTGTCCTGTCTTTCCCCGCATGTGTTCATGTTCTACCCAGTGACCAGTTTTGCCTAATTTACTTGAGTTTGTTGCCCCCTTCTGGGCATCCTTAGTGTCTGTCTCTGTCTCTGTCTCTCAAATTCAAACATGATTTATTGGCATGACTGTAGCATACAATATTTCCAAAGCCTAGACAAGGAATGATAAATAGTATTTAAATAATGAGGGAATTAAAAATTATTACTACTACTACTACTACTACTACTACTAATAATAATAATAATAATAATAATAATGATAATTATTCTTATTATCTTCATCAGACATAAACATAAAAGAGATTTAAAAAGAAAGTTAAAAAATAAGAGATTAACTTTTTTTTAGATTTATTAAAAGAGAAATGGGGTGATGTCACAGGTTAGTGGTAATGTCTCGTAACAGCAAGCTGCCACATAACTTGGAGCAAGTTGTGTGGTCTCGTGTACTCTCTCCAATTGAATGGAATTTAAAATAATTTAATATATTTTTAATGTCTCTCTCTCTCTCTCTCTCTGTGCGTGTGCATGCATGCACATGCATGCAGGCAGGCACGTGGGTGTGATTGTGTGGTCGGATCACATGAACCACACTTGTCTGTTTCAGCTACGGGCTAAGAACATGTGAAAATGTGTCATGAAGGATTCCCACGCTCATGTCCTCTAGCACGGCAGCCCTTAACTTCTCTCCTAGAGCTCACTGTCCCCATGCATGCTCTTTACACACCTTTCTGAATTACAAAATAGTGTTTACTTGCCTTGTTATGAATGATTATATAAAGGATATGTATGCTTTATTCAGGGTTTATTATTTACTGCTGTGCGTCTCGTTTACCTGCTTCTCCTTTATCCACTAAATTATTTTTTAAATGGAATTCAATGTTTTCAAAAATCTTTTTACATTTTGAATTGCTCTGTTGTTGTTGTCATTATTGTAACTGTGTATGCAACTGATTGTGTCCTGGGAGATGAGTAGCCTATAAGGGCCTTGTGAATCTTTGACTTATTAGGCAGGTCCTTTATGTAATTAGGACATAGACAAACTAGAAACTAAACTGTCCAGTAGTTAGTATAGTAGTACTAAGTAATATATGGGCATAGACAGGATAATACTACACTTACTATACTATAGTATACTATAGTATACTATACTATACTATACAGAGAATGCATTTGGAGATGGTATTTCCTTCAGGCTCTGCTTTCCAAAGACTTGGTCCAAAACGTCAATAAAATCTCTCAAAAGTTCTTCGGTGTCCCGTATTATGTTCACCACAGGTTGGCGCTATTTTGCGTCTTGCCCTGTGCACTTCTACTGGTACGAGGTAGGTGTCGCTATAGTACTTCTTATTCATTTGTCAATACCACATAGCATTGACATGTCGTGCCAGAAGCGGCGAAAGCAGAGGCCATATGACGGTTTATTTTCCTCGTTTTATTGTGCATTAACTGTAGACGTTATAGTATAATATAATACAATAGCCTATAATATTTACTTAGATGTTTATGCTGTATAACCGATTTTCTAACTCAGTGTGTGTTCATGTGTTGGTGGCCCTCTTAAATACATATATTGATGACAAACAGCAGACAAAAAGCCCATGGCTCTGCTCTTGATGGATATATCCACTGGGATTTTGGCTTTGTATCCTAAAACTGGCACAGTTTACTGGTGTTCACAATAAAGCAACAGAAACATACATTTGACTGTTGGTTCACCTAAAGTAACAATAGCTGACCCACTGCGGATCCGCCCCCTCCCCATTCTGTCACATTTTTTGTGACAAACTTGACCACATTCATTGATTCATTGATCTAACTGAAGCCATATGGTCATGAGTGGTTTCAGTTAGCACAGAAGGCTTCAGCCTACAGCAACTCAATCTGTGGGTAGGTTTTTTTTTTTTTTTTATTTATTTTTTTTAGAGTGGACCAACATTTGGGGAGAAAGCATGCCCGCTCGACCTTTAGGATACGGTCATCAGTTGCGCAAGTCTCCATTGGTACCGTGATCCAGTTTCTAGAAGTGACCCGTAACACACATGTCACTGCAATCACACGTGTGAAATGACCTGAGATGTCCAGTTTTTCACTCACTCATTCGGCTGCATATACATGCACAGTGGACCATACCATAATATTTCTGTGTGTGTGTGTATTTGTCCATGTGTGTGTCAATTAAATACTATATCGCCAGTGCCTCTGAGCTACCTAGTAGGAAAGTTAAAACGCTTTTTGAAGAAAAAAAAAAAAAAACAAGAGATGAAAATACAGCCTAGCTGGAGAAGAGCAGAGGACACAAATTGAAACCAGCATAATCTGCTGTGATAATGCTTTTAATTTGCCATAGTCACAGGCTCACAAAAGCCTCAGCAATTTTGCACTATGCTACGTCGAACCACACAGCACAGCACAGGACAGGACAGGATAGGACAGCACAGCACAGCACAGCACAGCACAGCACAGGACAGCACAGGACAGGACAGGACAGGACAGGATAGCACAGCACAGGACAGGACAGGACAGGACAGGACAGCACAGGACAGGACAGTACAGCACAGCATCTGCCTTCACTGTGGCCATGCCACTCGAGTGACACCTCTGGTCCGCCTGACGTGACTGTGACACAATCAGATGGAGGCAGGGTCTGTGTGGGACCCCGGAGAGGTGACACATGACAGCAGATCTTGTGGTGGTCACGGTGGTGGCGAGGCAGTCAAGGGTGGGGAGAGCTGTAGGGGGGGGGGGCATTATTCAGCCCCCCTCAGAGGGGGTGGGGGTGGGGGTGCGGGGAGGTTGAGGGATATGGGCCCAAAGGGGAGCTTTCACGAACTTCCACTCTGGCGAACAAGCTTACCCTGATTACCAAAGCTTGTTTGTTGTTGTGTTTGGTCCCCACCGGCTGCTGACAGGGGCAGTGTTGAGGAGTTTAGGGTGAGGAGCTGCTGAGCCCACACAGTCCACACCCCACCCACACCCTCCCCAGCACCCACCCTAACCCCCCGCCCACCCACCCTCTTGGCCCAGCCCATCTACACACACAAGGCTTCAAGAATGCCCAGAGTGGCACATACCAGCTGACAGGCAGCGTGCACTTAGTCATGGGTAGCTTAATCTGGGCTTCCTAATCATCCAACCATTAGTCTAGAAAACGGATTAGCTACACAGACACAGAGAGAGATAGACAGAGAGAGAAAGAGAGGGAGAGAGAGAGAGTATATTCTTCCTCTTGCTGTGTGTGGCTTCTGCTTTTTCTGACAGAGGGTGAGAGAGAGGAGGGGGAGGAGAGAGGGACAGAGAGAGAGCGAGAGAGAGAGAGAGAGAGAGAACAGCGCTTAGCTCAGGGAAGGAGGGAGGGAGGGGGGTTGGCTTTAGCGTGATGTGAATGGAACAGAGACGGTGCGCGAGAGTGAGGCAGAGGGAGAGAGAGAGGCAGAGAGCGAGGGAAGGAGAGGACGGATCAACCTGCCTCTTTTCACACAACAACGGGATGGGAAGAGCCAGCCTCTAAGCCTGGCTGACCACAGAGGATTTTTTTTTTCTCTCCGCACATTTACCACGAGGAAGAAGGGCGCAAAGCGGGGAGAGAAGGAGAAGGAGAGGGAGAAGAGCACGCGTGCGAGAGAGGGAGAGTGAGTGAGTGAGAGAGAGGGAGAGAGAGAGACGCGGCCAGCAGGAAGCCGAAGCGAGGGGGGAAACAAAAGCAGCCTCTGACTGAGGAGAGATAGAGGGACAGAGAGAAAGAGAGAGAGAGAGAAAAAGGGGGATAGATACACAGAGAAATGCTGTGGAGAGGAGACGGGGGGAGGGAGCGACTGTGGAGAACGGGATGAAAGAAAAAGAAGAAGAAGAAGAAGAAGGCTGGGTCGCGCTGGAGATGAGATGAGACGTGGAGGTAAGTCAAACCCCCTCCCCTCCAATTCACCCCCTCTCCACCACCTCCATCCTTTCTTCCCTTTCGGATTCCTCCGGATGGCCTTGTGCCTCCTCTCTCCTCTCTCTCTCTGTCTCTCTCTCTCTTTCTTTCTTTCGCTCGGTGATGGAGACGATGCTGATCGCCGACTGGTGCTTAGGACCAGATTTACCCTGGCATCTCTCGCACATCGCTTGTGTATGTTTGTGTGTGTGTGTGTATGTGTGTGTGTGTATATACGTGCATGTCTCGGTGTTGTGCGTTGACTGTTGCGAGCCGTTTTGGCAAACGTGAGCAGGGCCAGGGATCAGCAGCGAGAGGGAACGTGTCAACACAACACAAGGGAAGCGCTTTTGTGCACGAGAGGAAATGATGCACGAGGTAGGCTAGGGTAGCGCGACCTCTGCACCGCGCTGTTGTCTTCTCTTCCCTTTTTGTGTGTGTGTGTGTGTGTGTCAGTGTGTGTTGCACTGCTTTAGCCGAGCGCTGTTATGACATTGACGTGAAGCCACTGCAGACCTTGCTGTAGGGCTCCTCAAGCCGCAGGACTCAGAGATGTGGGCCAGGTGGTGGTGGATGGGAGGGAGTGAGGGCAGAGAGACAGAGAGAGAGAGGGAGAGAGAGAGAGAGAGAGAGAGAGAGAAAGAGAGAGAGACAGAGAAAACATGGCTAAGAGAGTGAATGTGAGAGAAAGAGGAGGGGGAATGAGCGAGAGAGAGAGAGAGAGAGAGAGAGAGAGAGAAAGCATAGCTGAGAGAGCAAATATGAGAGAAAGAGGAGGGGGAATTAGTGAGAGAAAGCGAGAGAGAGAGAGAGAAAGAGAGAGGCAGACACAAAAAAACAGAAAAGGCTGCAGCAATTGTCCTTGTGTGTGTCTGTGTGTTTGATTTTTTTTTTTTAATTTAGGGATTTGTTTTGGATGAGGAGGGACTGTGAGGGCAGTGTGCAGTGTGCGTTATAAGCTAAGACAATAAGCAGTGTGCGTTATAAGCTATAATGTGCGCTATAAGCTAAGACAATAATGGCACGGAGTGCTGATGTGACTGCCGCTGGAATGTGATGTAATTTACTAGCCGCCAAGGATGCACGACCCCTCCTCATCTCTCCCTCAGTTTTTGGAACGGGGTGGAGGTGGTGGTGGGGGAGGGTGGGTGGGTGTCATGGTGGAGCGGGTGGTGATGGTGGAGGTGGTGGTGGTGGATAGCAGTGCTTTGGGATTAGGGATGTGTTATCATCTTCTGAGAGAGAGAGAGAAAGAGAGAGAGAGAAAAAGAGAGAGAAAAAAAGACAGAGAGAGAAAGAGACAGGGATGAGGGTGAGAAGAAGGGACAGGGGAGCCTGTGCAGAGAGAGGAGAGTGAGTGCAAAGACAAGAAGGCTTCTTATATAAGCCTGTGTGGACCACAGGATATAGGGCTGTTTACAGTTGCTCTGTAGCCACACCGAGCTGCCTCCTTGCTGTCCATTGTGTCTGTCAGAGCAGTGGCAGCAGCAGCAACCGTGGCCAAGTAGCGGAGCAGCATTACAGATAGCGATGGATGCTTTTGAGATCAGATGTGTCGGATGGAAGCAGACGTCAGAGCTTTGAACGAACGGTGCCTCTATTGTAGTTGCTGTGCTATCTCCCTCTCCAGCCCCTCAGTCGAATAGGTGCCCCCATCCCCGTCCCCATCCCCATCCCCATTCCCCTCCCCCAAATGCAAATGCAGATTTCACAGCATGGCCCCGGTGTATCTGTGGTGCGGTGTGTGTGTGTGTGTGTGTGTGTGTGTGTGTGTGTGTGCGTGTGTGTCACCCTCCCCCCACCCCAATCCGAGATCGGCTGAGGGGTGTGACGTTATTCATCTGGCTCTGTGGGTTTGGATTTGGAACAGATGTGGCCAAAGATAGGATGTGGTCCAGTACTGATGCTGTGTGTGTGTGTGTGTGTGTGTGTGTGTGTGTGTGTGTGTGTGTGTGTGTGTGTGTGTGTGCGTGTATGTGTGTGTGTGGGTGTGCACGTGTGCATGTATGTGTGTGTATGGTGGGAGGTCGTTGATCTCCTGGTAATAGAATCCCAGCATGTGCTGGTCAGCGTGTAAATCTCGCGGTGAGTGGGCCCGGCTGGAGGGCCGAGCAGAAGTCGGACGTATTTATCTCAAATGCAGGGCATATGCCTCTCCATGACGTATTTATCTCAAACGCATGGCATATGCCTCTCCATGACGTATTTATCTCAAACGCATGGCATATGCATCTCCGGCCGTATTTATCTCAAATGCAGGGCATATGCCTCTTTATGTGGGGCAAACCAGCAGTCCTGGGAATGGGTACACACACACACACACACACATGCAGTACACACACACAGATGTGTGCTGTTGCCTTATTGACCGTGGACTCAATGGGTGCTTTGCGTGACAAAGCCAATGTACTGACTGCATGGAGAGGTTACGTTTTGTATAAACACACACTGAAACACACTCATACGCATATGTATGTACTGTAGTGTATATCAACCCACACACAGACACACACAAACAAACACAAACACACACGCACACAAACACAAATACACACACAAACACAATACTTACAAACCATGGCCCTTGCTCCCAAAATGTGCTGGTGTCACAGAGACATACTCATACCCTTACGTATACACACACACACACACACACACACACACACACACACAGTACTCACAGACCATGGGCCTTGCACCCAGAATGTGCTGGTGTCAGTTAAATTGTTGCCATTGTGCTATTATGCATATATAGCACTGAATGTTCCATTACAAATGTGAACGAGCTGCCTTTAATATTCCACAGCGGTTCTTAACATGTTCATTTACATGCATTAGGCTAGAAAATGACTTTTAACCCGCCGTTAAAGTTACTGAACTGAAGACGAGAGAAAGAAAGGACTGACAATTAAGGGTCTGTGCTAAGCAGATGGTTCATTACAATCCAGTGCATTCAGTACACAGTAGTAGTAAACAGTCCATAAAATCCCACTCACACATAGACTGGACTTTCAAAGAAATCCACCATCCCTTTACCTCACAAACTGTTTTTTTCCACATTTGTCATGTGCGACATTATAACCTTTTATCATGCTGCCCACAGGAAAGCACAATACTACTGTACATTGCTGATTTAAGTGATATAGTGAAAAGTGAAAGAATGTAAACTAAGCACAAAAGAAGTACAAAAAGAACAACAAAAAACTCCTATGATGAAAGAGTACTTTTTTGCAATGACATTCTTACACAACATTGGGTAGAATAGAATGTTGTTTGCTGACTGATCACATTGCCAATATTGCTGTTCAAACCTATAACATATACCATTTTCATATACAGATATCACTGTCTATAGATAGATAGATAGCGAGCCAGCCAGCCAGCCAGACAGACACAGACAGATAGATAAACGTATATCTATAAAAATGTGGAATGATAGATAGATGAATATCTATCTATCTATCTATCTATCTATCTATCTATCTATCTATCTATCTATCTATCTATCTATCGACACTGTGTGATAAAGTGCATTTCCCAGTCTTATTTGCAAAGGAGTCTCTGTGCGGGGCGAGCGGTGTCTTGTCAGGCTATATGATTAGTCTCATAGACATGAGCGGTGTTAAAATGGTGTCGATGGTGGACGCGGCTCTTCTCATTAGTGTCTTGTCTTGCTGTTCCCACTCTCGAAAAAACACTGCGCTATACTTAGAATGTGCTAAAACGCTGGCCGTAAATATTAGATGTTTTGACCCAAATGATGGAAACTAGTTCCAGTGCGGACGCATAAACATGTCTGTTTGTGTGCATATAGCGCCGCCATTGTGGTAACACTGCCTTCAGCTGTAGAACCTCATATAAGGAAGAAAAGAAAGTGGCAACTGTTGTTAAGAACAAAGCGTACTAGGGAACATGGTTGTGTGCTGTGTATGGTTGTGTCCTTGGGTGTGTGTGTGTGTGTGTGTGTGTGTGAGAGAGAGTGGGTGAGAGTTAGAGAGTGCGCAAGTTGACAGAGAGATGTGTAATATGCTGTTTTAAGCGGGAGTGGGAGGCATTATGGAGACATTCATTGTCGTAATAAATTAAACAGAACTTCATCTCCCTCCCTGACTATGATACAGCATGGGAGACCCACCCCCACTGTAAGCACAGAGACACACACACACACACATTTACACAAATATACTTTCTCTTGCTCTCTCTCTCTATCTTACGCACGCACGCACGCACACACACACACACACACACACACAAAGCCATGCGTTCACAAACACGTTGACATAATGACACCACGGCTTTGTCTGTTCTGGCTGGCTGGCTGGCAAAGAAAACCCCCACACAGGCTGCATGAGGAAGTGGAGTGATGGCGCGCGGCGAGCACTTCCTGTATCTCGTAGGGTGTCGTTTCTGTCGTCCATGTGCTGATTTTGTAAAATGCACTTGTGCTGCTGCTGCTAGTGATAGAGATGACTTTGAAAGTGAATTTCTTTTCTTGTTCTTTCTTCCTCTCCTTCTCGGGGCCCGTGCCCCGGGGCCAGTGCCCAGAGAGAGTCAGCACAGCCAAGCGCTCAAGCAAAAGGCACCAATCAGGTCAAATCTGAGCTCCACCTCTGTGCTCTGCCATGGCCACGTCGCTGCCATCTCGCTTACCAAATGACATCTACAGTTAGAAACTCCAGCCAGACCACCTTACAAATACTGTTTACCTCATGTCCATACTGTTACGACCCAGAGGGTAGTTCTAGCACGATCCCAGCTCCGCCCTGTTCCCGTTCCTCTGTTACTCCCCTAATTAACAGGTGGATTGGTAGCCAGGTGTGGAGGGGGAATTCTATTGGATAATCTGGCCTATAAAAGGCTGTCTGGCTGTGAGACGAGAGCTCTCTCTCTCCTCCGTGTTTGGTTTTGGACTTTTGGGGTTTGACATTGCAACACTACATGCCGGCACTACACTTTTCATTATTTCAATCACTGATGTTTTTTCCTAATTCTTTAATAAACATTGGTTAAACTTGTAACTGCGGGTGGTTTCCCATTCATGTTGCTCACGCTTCGAGCCAGCGTGCGTAACATATGGGGGCTCGTCCGATTTGGATTCGGTACTGTTAAAGTTAGGATAACGCACAATAGAGGAATTGGGGAACCTGATTGTGCTGTTTGGACGCTGACCGGTATGCAGTGACCGTGTCGGTAAGTATCAGTGTTGTTAAGACGCGCTGATCTCTTTTGTGTGGGTTACCCACGTAGTTATTGAGTAGTTCGTTTGATGCATTGTTTCGGCTGTATTTTTGTCTTTGGTTTAACGGAGAGAGAGGAGTCTCATCGGCCTGGTTGATGCATTAGCCCGTTCTTATTTGAAGCCGTGTTTCATAATTAGTGGGGAGAACACAGGTGGGTTAGATTCCATCGGAGTTACGTGCCAACCCTGCGGTAGGAGTAGAGCGCCTAACGCTGTTTATTATTTTGGTTTGTTATTTTAGTTAATTGTTTTTGGGAGTCGAACGCGGGGGGTCCTTTAGGGGGCCAATCGTATGGGGGCTCTCCGAAGACTAGTTTAGTTTTATTTAGGGAAGTTTTGTTAAGTTAGGTGCGGGGCAACTCCAGCAGTGTTTGATCTTCCGGTAAGTATGAGACATGGGCTTTGAATGAATGGATGACGTGCATAATCAGGTGGATTTGTAAAAGGGCGTGTTGATTTGGACTTTTTGGTGTTTTCTTCCCGTTTTCCTGTGAACTTGGTACGTAGTATCTGTGTATAGTGATGGATAGTGTAAGTGCTTTTGTGGCGTCTCCTTCGGAGGAGGCATTTGATTGTTTAACAAAGGATCAACTTCGTAAAATTGCTGATCATTATCAACTCGAAGTTGATCTACCAAAAACTCTTCGCAAACAGGAACTGAGAGGGGCTGTAAAAAGTAAATTGCTTGAGTTAGGCGTGATTTCTGTGGATCCTTTGAAGGTAGTACCACCTAGAGGCCCGTTGTTACCGCAAGGTGCAGCGCCGGTAAGTTTGCCGGCAGCCTGTTTAACATTTGAGCAGCAAAAGCAATTGCTCGAGTTGCAAATGGAGAGAGATCGGTTAGCTGCTGGTGACAGGGAAAAGGATCGACAATTGGAATATGACAGGCTACGCCGGGATAGTGAGCGGTTTAAGCTGCTGTCGGAAGGACGCATTAGTACTGGTGTTGGTGATTTTGATGTCTTACCCTCAGGTCGGGGAGCCAATGAGTTTAGTCTGTCCACAATGATTAAGTTTCTGCCTAAGTTCAATGACCGTGACCCTGATACTTTTTTTTCGCTTTTTGAGAACATTGCTGATGATCGGGGGTGGGTAGACTCTGAGCGTATTTTGTTGCTTCAGAGTGTACTCACGGGTAGAGCCCAGGATGCGTTTGTCGCTTTGAGTGTGGCAGAGCGAAGGAAGTATACATCCGTTAAAGAGGCCATACTAAAGGCGTATGAGCTTGTGCCGGAGGCCTATAGGCAGAAATTTAGAAATTGGAGGAAGGGGGATAGACAAACTCACACGGAGTTGGTTCGTGAGCTGACCGTGTTTTTCAATCGGTGGTGCACGGCCGAGGGGGTAAGTACTTTTCGTGGTCTTTGTGATTTAGTTTTGTTGGAACAATTTAAGAACATTATTCCTGACCATCTTGCTACGTATGTTAACGAACGTAAAGTAAAAACTGCCGCTGAAGCTGCTGTGCTGGCGGATGAGTTCGTTTTAACGCACAAGACCAATTTTAGAGGTGATGCCAGCACACCCATTAACAGCCGTGGGGAGTCTCGTTTTTCCCGTTTTAAAGAGCCTGGTTATCGTGGCGGTGAAGACCGATGTCGTTATTGTAATGAGCGAGGACATTGGAAAAGGGAGTGTCCTGTGTTGCATGGGAAGGGTAGGGGTAGGCCTGCCCCAGCGAAATCAGTGTGCGCTGCCTCCTCGGGCGGTAGTACGCCAGTGCGGAGTGCAAGCGGTGTAGGCTCTGTAGGTGATGTAGTTACCTCTGTCTGTAGAGCTTCTGCGAGGTTGTCGGGTGGTGAGAGCCCTGGTATTTCCGCGGAAGAGCCTACTTTAGGGTTGGAGAGAGGCCATAGTGAAACTTATGAACCTTTTATTACCAATGGTTTTGTTTCTTTAGTTGGTAGCCTGCAGAAGGTGCCAGTAAAAGTCTTGCGTGACACGGGTGCATCTGAGTCGTTTATTCGACAAAACCTTTTGCCATTTTCCATCCAGTCTGAGACGGGTAGTTGTGTTCTTATTAGGGGGATAGGAATGCAAACTTTTTCTGTTCCGCTTCATACGTTTAATCTGGAGTCAGATCTGATCAGTGGTGAAGTTGTGATGGCTGTACGGCCCCAGCTGCCAGTAGAGGGGGTAGATGTCATTCTGGGGAACAATCTGGCAGGTGGACGTGTGTGGGCGAATCTTTCGCCGCCTCCAGTAGTTAATACCGTGCCTTTGCAAGTGGTCTCTGAGTGTGCTGAACAGTATCCGGACGTGTTTTGTGCCTGTGCTGTGACTCGTGCAATGACTCGTGTGCGCGATGTATCCAATACAGTTCCCAGTCTTCCTGTTTTGCCATCTACCTTGTCGCGCTGTGACTTAATTGCAGCGCAGCAAGGAGATGATGAGTTAGTAAGTATTCTGAGTGATGCTCTGTCTGTAGATGATATGAAGAGCACATCAAGTGGTTATTTTATTCTTGATGGTGTATTAGTGCGTAAGTGGACTGCTTTTAGTAATGAGTCGGTGTTGCAAATAGTTGTGCCAGCCAAGTATCGTGCGTTGGTGTTGCAGACGGCTCATGGTGATGTCGCTGGGCACTTTGGCGTCCGGAAGACGTACCAGAGGCTGATGCAACACTTTTACTGGCCGAGGCTGAAAAGGTCTGTGGCTGACTTCGTTAGAACATGTCATGTGTGTCAGCTAACGGGCAAACCGAACCAGTCAATAAAGCCTGCACCTTTACATCCGATACCTGCAGTGGGACAACCATTTGAGCATTTAATTGTTGATTGTGTGGGCCCGTTGCCACCCTCGAAATCAGGCTGTGCCTATTTGTTAACTGTCATGTGTCAGTCCACACGTTATCCGGCTGCTTATCCGTTACGCACCATAACCACTCGTTCAGTTGTCAAAGCACTTTCTCAGTTTATTTCTATTTTTGGTATCCCTAAAATCGTGCAGAGTGACCGGGGTAGTAATTTTACCTCGGGGTTGTTTAATGAGGTTTTAAAACAGCTCCGCGTTACGCATCAGGTAAGCAGCGCATACCATGCACAGAGCCAAGGCGCTCTTGAACGTTTTCACTCTACGTTGAAGTCTTTATTGCGTGCTTACTGTGTTGAATTAAACAGGGATTGGGAAGAGGGCCTTCCGTGGCTGCTGTTAGCTGCACGGGATGTGACACAGGAGAGTACGGGATTCAGTCCCAATGATCTTGTGTTCGCTCATAAAGTTCGTGGCCCGCTCTCTGTTTTAAAAGATGGTGTGGAGCAAGTACAACCTCCAGTTAACCTTATTGATTATGTGCACGGTTTTAGGCGTAAGCTGCTCCTCGCTTGGAAGTTGGCGAGTGAAAATTTGTCAAAAGCCCAAAAGAAAATGAAACGGCTGTATGATCGCCGCGCTGAGGAGCGCACGTTTCATCCGGGTGATCAAGTTCTTGCTTTGTTGCCAGTGCCTGGTTCGCCCTTTTGTGCCAAGTTCTCTGGTCCTTATGTTATAGTTCGTCAGGTGACTGATGTGGATTATTTATTGTCTACTCCAGATCGTAAAAGATCAACACAGTTATGCCATATTAATCTGTTAAAACCGTATTATGCTCCTCCTCGTGATGAGGGGGCGAAGTCTGTTGGTCTGGCTGCAGTGAGCAGGGTGATCGGTGATGTCCAGGAGGTGGCAGCTCCTGATGTAGTTGGTCCTGGTGATCCTGTGCTGCAGCCGCGGCTTAAAAATTCAGTAATGTTGGCCAATCTGGATAGTTTGTTGTGTCACCTTTCCACTGAACAGCATGACCAATTAAAACGTTTAATTTTGGAGTTTGATGCCTTGTTTTCTGACGTTCCCAGGTGCACCGATGTGATCCAACATGATATTGTGGTTGATGATGTTCCGCCTATCCGTCAACGCTTTTATCGCGTTGCACCTGAAAAGGAGAAATTTTTGGAAGCAGAAGTCCGATATTTGTTAGAGAATGGCTTAGCTAAGCCTTCTTATTCTAGTTGGGCGTCACCTTGTTTGTTAGTAGCTAAACCTGATAACACCTTTAGGTTCTGCACTGACTACCGTAAAGTAAATAGGGTGACTAAGCCGGATTCGTTTCCCCTGCCAAGGATGGAAGATTGTGTAGACCGGGTGGGCTCAGCGCAGTTCGTAAGCAAGTTCGATCTGCTGAAGGGCTACTATCAAGTCCCGCTGACGCCGCGTGCACAGGAGATTTCAGCGTTTATTACCCCGTCGGGTTTATATTCCTATAATGTAATGAGCTTTGGGTTGCGCAATGCGCCTTCCACGTTTCAGAGATTGATGAACCGTGTAATTGCGGGACTGGAAGGTTGCGCAGTGTACCTGGATGACGCTGTGACTTATAGTAATACCTGGGAAGAACATCTGTCCCACGTCCGTGCACTGTTTCAACGTCTGCTTGCGGCAAAGCTAACTGTAAACCTGGCCAAGTGCGAGTTCGCCCGTGCTACAGTCGTGTACCTTGGTAAGGTCGTTGGTCAGGGGCAGGTTTGTCCCGTCAGAGCCAAGGTACAGGCTATTGACAAGTTTCCACCTCCTACTACTAAGAAAGAGCTCATGAGGTTCCTTGGTATGGTTGGGTATTATCGGAGCTTCTGTGCGAATTTCTCTTCTGTGGTTTCTCCTTTGACTTCGCTTCTTAAAAAAGATGCGAAGTTTGAGTGGACAGATGTCTGTCAGAGTGCATTTGAGAATGCTAAGTTACTTTTGAGTACAGCGCCTGTCCTGGCTGCTCCTAGGCTTGACATGCCATTTCAAATTCAAGTGGATGCAAGCCAGGTAGGTGCTGGAGCGGTACTTCTCCAATCTGATGACAACGGCGTTGATCGTCCCGTTTGTTATTTTTCTAGAAAGTTCAACAAGCATCAGTTAAATTATTCAGTTATTGAAAAGGAGGCTTTAGCTTTGGTGTGGGCTTTGCAACATTTTGATGTGTATGTGGGGGGTGGTGTGCGACCAGTAGTCGTTTATTCGGATCACAATCCCCTCACCTTTCTCCATTCCTTGCAGAATCCTAACCAGCGTCTTATGCGCTGGGCTTTGTTTTTGCAGCCTTATCAGTTAGATATTCGTCATATTCGAGGTGTTGAAAACATCATGGCTGATGCTTTGTCACGATGTCCTAGTGATGAGTAATTACTATGTCATAACTCTGATGTCTGTGTGTGTGTCTCGTTTCAGTCCGTCTTAGATTGCTTCCTTTGGCGCCAAGGTTGCTGATTGGTTGGAGCGGTGAGGCATGCGGGACAGAGGAGAATTTGACGTAGCACTACTGCGTTACTGGTGTATTTCCCTATGGTTATCGAACGTGAAGTAAAAGCCTTAGTTCGCTGATGTCCTGTAGCCTATTTACTATGCCCTTGTTGATTTGTATATTGATGGTGTTTATTTTTGTTTTTTTGATAACTTGTTTACAGAGACCCACTGAGGTGTGTCTCTGTTTTAAGGAGGGGGGTGTTACGACCCAGAGGGTAGTTCTAGCACGATCCCAGCTCCGCCCTGTTCCCGTTCCTCTGTTACTCCCCTAATTAACAGGTGGATTGGTAGCCAGGTGTGGAGGGGGAATTCTATTGGATAATCTGGCCTATAAAAGGCTGTCTGGCTGTGAGACGAGAGCTCTCTCTCTCCTCCGTGTTTGGTTTTGGACTTTTGGGGTTTGACATTGCAACACTACATGCCGGCACTACACTTTTCATTATTTCAATCACTGATGTTTTTTCCTAATTCTTTAATAAACATTGGTTAAACTTGTAACTGCGGGTGGTTTCCCATTCATGTTGCTCACGCTTCGAGCCAGCGTGCGTAACAATACGAGAGTACCAGAAAGGGAAGAGCCTTCTAGAAATCCTCTGTGTATCGATAGGTCAGATATTTCTATATTAATATTACAGATGCATGTTGCAATTTTGATTTCTTGCTTTATTAGATTTGGATAGATTTAGATATATTTTAGAAAATTATTCCAGAATATAACAGAAGAGCTGATATTACGGGAAAGGGAACAGCCTTCTAGAAATCCCCTGTGTAACACTGGGTGAGATTATTTATGTATTACACGTGAATTTTTCAGCTGCTGTTTTATAATAGAACATTTTATTCAATTTCATAGAACTATTTTAGAATATAATAAAATTAGCTGTAATAAAAAAATCAGTCAGTGAAGAGCCAACTGATATGTGCAAAACAGAAAAAAATCTGACTAGTCACATTATACCGAGTGAATTTATTCCATTGACGTCTGTAGGAGAAATAATCAATACATCCAATCAATGACGTTTCATCACTGGGTTTCTTCCCACACGTGTACATTAAACCACTTAAATTGCAAATCCCAAAACACACACACACAGAACAGAACTATGAAAAGATGGCATGAAAATGAATCAGTATTGGTGTGGCAGTGGAAGGTGGCCATTTTGAATGCGAATGCTGCCATGCTTCACGCTGACTGAAACTGCCTCTCCCACGATCATGCTTAAGAGGGAGAATGAGAAGAGCAGAGAGCCAGGCCTGGAAGAACACCACACACACACATGCTCTCATACACGCATGCTGTCACACACACACACGCTGTCACACACAAACACATACACAGACACACACACACACACACTTTCTCACACACATGCTCTCACACACGTCCATGTCCTGGACCTGCTAGTGGGGATAGATACCATGGCACTGGCGGTGTAAGCCACACTGCCAAGCCTCTAATCAGCTTGCAGCACAAATGCCCAGGCTCCTCCTCGTCACCTGTCCTCGTCTGCCACTCTGTTGATGGGTACCCAGCCTTCTCCCTCTCTCTACCTTTCTCTCTCTCTCTCTCTATCCCTCTCTCTCCTCCATGTCTACCTCTTTGTCTTTGTCATTCTCTTTCTGTCTGCCATTGTCTTTCTCTCTCCCTCCGTCTCTGCCTTCTCCTCTGTCTCTCTCCCTCTTTCTCTCTCTCTGTCTTTCTCTTCCTCTCTCCCACTTGCTCACTTGAGTCATCCTGAGATTTATGTCCCCCCCGCTTTCTCCTGCCTTGCCCAGCCCAAGGACTGACTGCGCAAAGAGAGCGGTGCTGGGGAGGGGAGGGGAGGGGAGGGGTTGGGGTGGGGAGAGAGACGATGGGAGAGAGGCGATGAGGAGGGGGCACTGAGATTGTGAGATAGAGGAGATGTGGTGCAGATGAAGTTTCTGAAGGAGAGATGGAAACTCACACCAGCCACCAGCCAAACGCTGGTAAAATAGGAAAGTGGCTGGTAGATTTTCAGACACAAAATAATTATTTACTTCTGAGTGGCTGGTAAATGTTACCATTTATTTTTCAGTCGCTGGTAAAGGTTCAAGTTGATGTCCACCCCTGGCATGCATCGACAGGCACCTGTCAATAACCTGTATTACATAATTCTTTTTTTTTTTTTTTGGTTTTATTTGTTTGTTGACCGGTAAGGAAACTTTCCATCTTAGTTTCACAGATTGTCAGTTAACGTCACTGTGAGGAGTGTAATGACGTTTTGGAAAGACCATCCATTCATCACGTCCATTTATCGTCAGCAATCATGCAAAGCAGATGTGGTGTGTTATGCATGCCGTTACGCACGCGTAACACCCGATCTACATGCTCAGAGAGGTTTTTTTTAGGTCCTCATGTTTTTCAGATTAATTTCCATGCTGGTGTGTGTGGTGTGTGTGTGTGTGTGTGTGTGTGTGTGTGTGTGTGTGTGTGTTGGGTCAGGAGCACAAGGGGCTGCAAGCTACCTCTCTCCCTTAAAACAAACAAATACACCAAAAATAACAATGCCAAAATGCAGCAAAACTCCCCCCCCACACACACAGGATCAGGATAGATGATCTACAAGGCACAAAGCCACACAGAATATTCACCACACAGAGAGTGTCTCATATAAGCCCCTTTTATATCACTTGCAGAAACACTGCTGTCTGTTGTTTGTCGAAAAATATTTGGTTGTTTTCCCACTGAGACAAAACATTATGGATATTACGGTAGAGAAAAGGGAGTGTTTAAACCTCTTGAGTAGATGGAAGGAAGGATGAATGAAAGGAAAGGAAAAGAAAGAAGAGGAAGGGATGGAGAGAGGTTGGGAGGTGGATTACGTACGTCCATCAAGAGCACTGCGTCTGTCACATTGACGGATCTGTTTCGTGCCTGTCCCATGGTGGCAGGGACACTCACCCACTTCGCTTCGCACTACTCGGCTTGGCCGCCCAAAACACATGGCAAGCAGCGTGGACACGCGTCACCCTTTAAGACCTTGGAGAGGGCAGCGTACGCCGTGGCCGGCTGGCCGGTGGCTGTGGTGGTGCGTGTTGAAATCGAGCGCGTCTCTTAAGCCCTGGTTGTAATCTCCCTCCAGGCCTCACCTTTCCCATCCATCAGTGGCACTAATTCTCGATGCAGTGGCACAGATCCACCCACTCCCTTTTGGCAGTGACCGACACTTCGCATTCGGGCACCGTGGCCAAGATAGAACTGTCTGCTGTCACCGGGGTGAGGGAGGATGGCTGTCTTCTTCCGAGACCAAGCTAAAAGTAAGAGGAGCAATGTGATGCTTGCGATGCAGCTTTGCTTCTCATCAGCCCCTCTCTGCAGTTTTTTTTTTTTTTTTTGGGTGGAAAGACAAATAAAGCCCATGGTTTGATCAAATTAAGCCAAAAGCGCTAAGGAAATTTAGCTTGCTTGTTAGAGATTCTTTGAGAGTTAGCCCTCTCCTAATCATCTTCATGCTCAACATACTGCTAACTAAAAACAGCTCAGAGATAGCCTTCTGTGGTTGCTATGGTTACTGGAGGACTATCCTAAACAGCCTGAACTGGGGAAAAAAACACACGTAACCTCCTAACCTTCCAAATCTGTTATTTTCCACACATGCACATAAGATAGATTAACAGTTTAACATCTGCTGGAATGAAAGAAATGTTAAGTATTCTGGCTTCCATGTCCTCATTGCCATTCTCCAAAACATTCCTAGGCCGGTTGCTAAGACCGTCACCGTGTGTGGCCTATTTAAAAACGGTTCACAAACATGTGGGACAAAACCTAGTTTTTCTGGAACACACCCAAAATAAGGACTGTATGAGCGTTACTTCCCAAATATCACCTCCATCATCAGGCACGTCTGAATGTGAAACAAGCACTGCGTACCATTGCGGCAGGCTTCAGCCTAAGCAAGTATCAGTGACTGTAGCCTATACTACATCGCCATACCACTTAACATCGATCCGCATGCTATCAATGTAGTCGGGTTACTGTCTGCCCCACAGCGATGCTTAGGTGTCTTTGTCCGTAATGGCCGTAATGGCGGGGGGGCAGAGCCCTGGAAATTAAATGGCCATACACTAAGGTCTGCGTCTGCACATTGACACGCTGCACACAGCTAGCATCTTGGTGTGGTGGTGTGCGTGCCCATAGCATCTGCTGCAGACAATGGTTCAATTGAAAGGGGGTGGGGGGGCAGCTAGCCGTAGAAGACTGGGCAGATAACTAAAGAAGCTGTTAATGCTGTCAGAAGATTTTCCAGAGCATGAAAGGACACAAAAGACAATTATGTAACGGACATAGAAGCTGCTAAGTGTGGTAACTGACATAGCAACAGATATGCATCGTAAACATAGAGGCAGTTATATACGTAGTACCTTACATAAAGGCTGTTTTATGAGGTAACTGACAGTTACTTTTGGTAGCTGGCACAGAGGCAGTTATATGTAGTAACGGACACAGACGTGCTTAGTTATGAATGATAACACACTAGCGACACTTATGTGTGGTGACTCACATGAAGGCAGTTAAGTCTGGTAGCAAACACAGAGGCAGTTAGTTAGATAACAGACATACACACAGTGATGTATGGTGGTAACAGACATAAAAGCAGTTATGCGTTATAACTGACACTGAGGCAGTTATGTCTGGCTACTGATGTTGAGGCAGTCATATGTTGTACCAGAAAAATGTGTGGTGACTGACATAGAGGCACTTTTGTGCTATAGCGGGAACAATGGATGTACAGTATCAGTATTTGAGTTTCAGACTGAGTAACGGGGTAAGAAACACTAAAACATTTCCACCAATGAAAAGGCATTTCTCAGTTACCTCTCTCACATAATGGGCCCTTGAGATATCTTTCATCACACATCCTGTGTATGTACTGTATGTGCATGTGTGTATGTGTGTGTGTGTGTGTGTGTGAGTGTGTGTGTGTGAGCGTGACCGTGAATGTGTGTGCATGCGTGTGAAACTCTAAATGAGGCCAGATTTCTGGAAGGACCTTTGTTTACTACAGCTTACATCTCAAGGATTCCATGCTTTACAAAAAAAAAAGCGCGCACCTAATTTTACACTGTTGGTCATGGTCATGTGCTGTTGGAGAAAAAATGTGGCCATGCTGCTGCAGCTGCCCACTTGAACAGCGTCCATGATTTCCAGCTCCATCCGTGTTTTTCTGGCGTGCGAGGCAACAGCTTCCCCTTCTGACTCTCGCCAATACTACCACCCTCCCCCACCCACTCAGTGCCATCTGCCAAAGATATCAATCAGCAATCAATCAATCGGTCAATCAACTAATCGATCAATACCTGATTTTTATGTCATGTCTGGATTACCTTCTACGAATGGATCACTATGACGTCCATGATGTATTTAAATGTTTTCCTGAGGTAAAAGAAAGAGAGGAAATGTGTGCACATTCCTCCTCAGTGAAGCCAGGTGCAGGACAATATTTGCACTAAACGGAAAGAGGAGAGTGTTTGTGCGCACACGAGTATAGATCCCAAAAGCAATACGTTTATTTAATTCACCATGGCAATGACATGGCCGTGGGATCTATACCATTTTCCTGCCATAATTGGATCAGCAGTGTTGGTGGCATTCAGCTAAAGGAAAAAGAAACGGCAGGAACGAGATGCCTTGGCTGTGTGTGTAAAGGCATTGGCAGTCTGGTGAATGAACCGGAGAGAAAAGGCCTGTCACTAAAAGCCCTCCGTTCATCCATGAGTTCAAATCTTTACAATTACGAAATGTCTACTGGTACTGCAGCTTCCGTGCCCGTAGAAATGGTATTATTGGTACAAAATTCAAATTAACAGAATCTATGGTTAAGGTTAGGGTTAGGTTATGGTTAGGGTTTGGGGTTGGGGTTAGGTTTAGGAGAGAATTTTTATCTCATAAATCTGTGGGAACCCTGCCTGAGTGTGGTACAGATTTCAAGTTGCGGACCTATAACTTTACATGTATTGGTCCGGAAGAATATGGACCAATAAGGCTCCGGAGAATATAGGTTCCGGACCAATATCCTTACATCCACTGGTACGAAATTCCGGACCCGTAGCCACTGCCTCACAGTTACGACTCTCATTAGGGTAAACAAAGTCGTTAGCGCACCACCATTTCTTTAGCAGGGCGCACTCCTGACATCGGTGTCATAATGTGTGCGTGAGAGGAGGGTGGAGAAGTGAATGTTCCAGTGGTAAAGGTGCGTAGCGGCTGCTGGCTAACAGCAGAAATCCCCCACCACACTGAGGTAACGCAAGGTGACCTGACAAGAGTTGAAGAAAACAATAAACGCGAGCGAGTGACCACTTTAAACGTGACACAAATAGACATCCCACAGAGCACCGTCATGTCCCAGGTCAAGTCGTAGTGCGTGTGTGTGTGTGTGTGTGTGTGGCGTGGGCGAGTGGGTGGCGTTTCGTCGGAGGGCAGCAGGCGGTGTTTTGCAGCACAATGTCGGAGGACAGCATGAGGAAGTGAGTGAGGTCGGTGTGTCTTCCTCTCCAAGCGGATGGGAATTTAGGAGGGAACAACTTGTATGTATGGGTGTGTTTATATATGTGTGTAGGTGCAGGTGTGTGTGTGTGTGTGTGTGTGAGAGAGAGAGAGAGAGAGAAAGAGAGAAATGCTGAGATAGTGAGAGAGATAAAGTGTGTGTGTGTGTGTGTGTGTGTGTATTTTGAGAAACAGAGTGAAAAAGAGACAGAGAGATAGACAGACAGACAGAAAGACAGAGTGTGTGCAAACGAGTGTGTGAGAGCGAGTGTGTGAGTGGGCTGGGTGCATGTGAGGGGTTTTTTCAGTGGGCAGCGCGTGTCCCCCCGGTCAGGGCCAGCTGCAGGGGTGGGGGGGCGGCACAACAGAGCGCTTCAGGCCCAGCATAATGGAGCCAGTGATGGGGCCGAGGGCTGGGTCTCTCTATAACGCAGGGACAGCTGTTCTTCCTGCCACTGTGGGCAATGGGCCACATGTCTGCAGGCCTTTCGCGCTTTCTTTTCTTCTCTTCTCTTTTCTTTTCTTTCGTTCTGTCTTTCTTTCTTTCTCTGTGCTCTCTCTCTCTCTCTCTCTCTCTCTATTTGCTGCATTTCCTTTCTCTCATACACAAGGGGCTCAGATACAGAAAGGCACATAGGCACGCACATGGATGGACAAAAGAGACTGAAAATGCGCACACACACACACACACACACACACACACACACACACAAACACACACACACACACACACATACTTGCTTGCTCACACACACAGACATGCACCACACGTACATACTGCTCATACTTGTGCTGTTTTGTCCAATCAACGCAGACCTTGAAAGGACTAGTAAGTAGTTTCACATAAATGGTCAGTGAAGAACCAGGAAAATATGCACACTAGTTTAAAGGCAGAGGCGGAAATGAGTCTGTGTCACTCACACACAAACACACAGATTTCACAACATGCGCACACACATACACACACACACACACACACACACAGATTTCGCAAATGTTGTTCGCGTAGAACATTTTCAGTTTGTACCCAGTAATATGTGGTAACGTAATGTCCACAAAGACGATATGCTTCACTACAGCAGCGAGAAGCAGTGGTGTGAACACGGTTCTGTTTTGCTGATGTTATTTACCGAAAGAGGAAATCGAGGTTTGTGCACAGATCGCAGACAATGCTACAGAAAGAGACCTCCTCACAATCAACTTCCCCCTTCTGAACTGCATTCACCAAACGGCTGGCCATATCACCCCATTTCAGTTCTACTGCAGACAGTCAGTTAGACAGAAAGAGAAGTCAACATTAAACCTTATCATCGTGCATTGTTCCCTCAGAGAGAGAAAGGGGTAGTGCAAAATTCTAATTATGGGTGATCTGCAGAAGTGCTGCATTACTCTAAGGCAAAAGGACAGTCATAATGGACTATTTTCTACCATTGTGGTGGATGCACATAATCAGCGTGCTTGAGTGTCTTTGCTTCCCCTGTGCGCGCGCGCACACACACACACACACATACACACACAGACCTATAAATAGACAGAAACAGGTTCACCATCTCTCTCTTGCTTGTTCTCTCTCTCGCTCTGTCTATTTTTTTTAAAACACTGTCAGTGACTTGTGCACTTGACCTGCGAAAGATTTACCTGCAGTCTCCTCAGGTCAAAACGATTTTCTTTTCACCTTGTATATACTTTAACTTCCTCCACCCCACCCCCCAAAGAAAGAGTAGGAGGTAGTAGTGGTGGTAGTAGGACAGAACACAGTGGTGAAAATCTGTCATCAATAATGGAGCTTTAATGTCGCAATCTGCTGTCTCTTCTCAACCCCCAAACACGCAAGGGGGGGGATTTCTCAAGCAGTCATCTCGATGTGGTCAAAGTGGCCATGATGGCTTACTGCAGCAGGGTGTCTGGTGGGGGGAGAGAATGTAGGGTGAGTGTGTTTGTGTGTAGATTTTTAACATGACCAGTTCAATGACTTCATTTGGACAGCGGGCAGGAGAAGCCACTTCCTAAATAATTAACCAGCGTCTGACCAGTGGGTCGGTCCAACGAGTCTTATTAATGATTCACGCTCCACAGATGTATGCCCAAGTTTTTTGAAGGACAGGTCTGCTCACATAGCCTGGTAAACCAGCCCCTTGTACTTCATTTCATTTTGTACAGGGGGACTGGCAGTGCTGTATTGAGAAACAATTTCTTCCTGGAGGTGTGGACTCTGCTGAAGTTCAAAACAAGTGACTCTGCCTTTACCCAATCGCTAACGTCTGGTCGTCACATGTGCAATTAGCCTGCCTATGCACTACAGTGGCGGCTGCTGGTCTTTCAAATAGGGGAAGCACATTTTAGGTGTACATTATTATATATATATATATATATATATATATATATATATATATATATATATATATATATATTTTTTTTTTTATCCTATTGGAGCCTGGCCGTTATTAAGAAAAAAAAATGTTAATTGAGACTGTTGTCAACCACAGCCATGCCACAGAACTACAGTAACACACACATGAAAATGATTTTCAGGAGTAACACACACCCAAACTGTATCTGTATACAACAATACCAGAACTGAACAGAACATGAACAGAAATATATAACAGAACAATTAGAAATACACGTTATTGTGTATAAATTCTGCCCTGCGCTCCTTTTGCAGGAAATGCCATTGCTTTTTTCATGCCTTTTTGTATGCCCTGTCAAAGTTATTCAGGTCCGTAAAACCTACATTTGACTAAAACTTCATATCCCTGACACAGCTTTATCAAGAGGCATGGCCAACAGTACATTCTGTTTGTCACAGCACGTCCAATTAGACAGTTCATCTCGTCATACCAGGAAAGTTGAAGAAAAAAAAAAACAGTTACTTTCACCAGTTTTTGTGGGCCAAATCAGTCTTGGGTGTTGGTCTGTCCTGCTGTTTAATTTCTAGTCTCTCCTCATACGGAAGACTATCGAATGGGTTTGCCAAAATTGTCAACAATATTAGCAGTAGCCATTGTATTGGGCTAGCACGCTAACTAGCGGGCTAGTTTCCTTAACAACTTGACTAATTTGAACAATATGATTGTGAACGAACTAATGAAACTTAGACAAAAAAACTCAATAACTTTGTGCTGACTGGTATGTTTTATTTAGAATATAATATGTGCAATGTGTAAATAACAAGCACTCTGGACGGACAACACGTTCTCTCACCACTTGTCTTTGGGAAATCCGCTAGCGACTGAATTCTACTTTACTCCGATGTTTGTTTGCCTGCCAATCAAAAGGGGTGTAGTCTTTTAGACAGTTCCACCAATTATAATGTGTAAGCCTAGCGTCTTGGCCCGCCCCCGCCCATCTCATTTTCCATTCACCCCCAGAGACGCTGAGCGTCCGAGGAAATGACGATTTTCAGCATTTATCCAATGAACACATGGCTTCACTGCATTGAAAAAAAGTGCATCAGACGTTCAGCTTCAATGGGGTGTCCCGCTGTGCTGTGCATTCAAAACCCTCGGAAAATCGCGTCGGACCCGACAATAATAAACAGAGTTATCAAGACTTAGCTATGAAGTTAAACATATTTCTAGGATGCTTCTAGTTTTAAACATAATGTCAATCCCAATTTAATGTAAATTCAACCTTGCATATTTGACCATTTATTGTGTGAAATGTTAGAGGAAGTTGAGCTTCCCTTGTTGTCTTAAAGGAATCGCCCCTGATGCACTACAATTCAAATGTAGCACATAAAGTCAACGTCATCGCTAACGAACGCTCCCTCTGTTCGCTTACTGGCTAGGATTGGCTGATACCTAATACAGCAATGTCAATGGCAGCAGAACCAGACCCTCTGTACAAAATGAAATGAAGTACGAGGGGCTGGTTTACCAGGCTAGGTCATACCCCTCTACTAAACTTAATTTGTGTCTGTAGAGTTTTTAAAATGCATGTGTATATGTATGCGTGTGTGTGTGTGTGTGTGTGTGTGTCAGTGAGGATGTGGAATTTCATTTTAGATGCCATCAGCAGATACTATATCGGTTTGTCCCTGAGGTGAGTTTGACCTATTCTGAGCAATCCTCGGAGCAGCCAGCCATAAGCAGAATATGCAACATGCCAAAAGAGAGACCCACATCACTGCAGTAATTTTCTGTCTGACGCAACACCCCCAACCCACTACCCCCCATGATTCTTGTACTGATGGTGCAGAGATGCATCCTGGGTAGGAAGCTAAGAGCAGCAGGAAGACTTTTTCAGTGACAATGCCTAGGCTTTGGTTAACCTGCTTGGTGACAGGTACGCTTTAACAGGAAGCAGAAAAAAATTAACAAGAGAGAGAGAGAGATAGAAAGAAAGAAAGAAGGAAAGAGAGAGAGAACATTTTCAAGGTTAGGGCTGTGGGCTGAGCACAACAGAACAGATTGGGGGCTACGATAGCAGGGCATCCGCTCGTGGTAATGGCCGCGCTTGTGTACGCGCACACAAAAGAGTGCACTCCGGCATGACTCACCCTGGCGCCGCGCCAGCCGAACGAAAGAAAAACAAATTGTTGTCCTTATTACCATCATGCTATCTAATGTCAATTACTATCCCCCGCGACCCAAGCAGCTGAGGTGTTAAGGCTCTGATTACGGGGCCGCATTGATTTCATCTCGCCAGCCCTTGCACTTACCCACCCACCCATCCCTCCCTCCCTCCCTCCCTCCCTCCCTCTCTCTCTCGCTCCCTCCGTCTCTCCATCCACCCACCCGCTCTCCTGTGCACCACCCCCTATCCAGCCCCTCAGCCCTGGGAGGGATGGCTTGTCCTTGCGCGCAGTGGCTCGGGGAAGGCGGCAGCTCCACCGGAGGGGCTCTGGGTGGTACGGCCTCATTGTAAGCGATAGGTGTGTGTCCCAGAATCGCTCTCTCTCGCTCTCATAGCGCTGAAAGTCACCCTTCTTCCTCCATCTACCAAACCCAACCCAACCCACCCACCTACGCACCCACCCACCCTGACAGCTAGCCTGTTTTCCGAGTCGATGTATTGAGTGGAGGGAGAGCTGCCACCACGGCCAGGGCCAATCACTCAGAGCGTGGGCTGCTCTGGGTATGAAATGGCAGAAAGCACAGACCACATGCACAGCAAAGGGGGGGGGGGGGGGGGGGGGGGAGAGCTTGCACCAATTATCTAAGGCCTAATCTCTGGGCTCAGCTCACTGGGTGAAAGGGAGACGGGGCGGGGGAGTAAGAGTGAAAAAAAGGAACATGACTATTTATGTATAAGATATGAATGGATGGAATCAATACATTTCACGCTGAATTTAACACTTAACATTGAACATAGTATAGAGAACTGAACGTACTATAACTGAACCCACAAGGAAAGCATATGTAATTACATGTGTTCTGAATTTGTTTTTTGGAGTACAGCATTCATCAGCAGTTCAGTTAGTATTTATAAGTTTTTATAAGTAAAGTAATGCTGGCTAAAGCAAAGGGTCTGGCTGCAAGACTACATCATTTCCCAGGTTGTGGATAGGGGCCTACATGAAGGACTGTTTACCTTTCTCCAGAGACTGTCATATCTTTGTTTGACTAGTTTTTGACTCCTGGTAGAATTTAACCCAAACAAACAGAGACTTATGTAATTTAGCATTGAGACCACTAAACTGGAAACACCGTAAGCATAGGGCAGGGCTAGGCAAGAGGACCCTATCGCGCTTTTGATCAATAGTGTTTGCAGGGATTGGCAGTTGGACAGAGAGAATATGAGGTTAATTGGTTCAATTACCCAAATCAATCGGTATTATTGGTTGATGCCCAAGTCTCGTTAAAGGCACCAGTCATTGGTCTACACCCAGCGGCTGTGGGTCTGCCCGGCATGGATTAAGCTGCAGCATGCTGTAGAATATAAACAATAATTAGTCTGAACGCTGTATTTCGGCAGAGAAGAAAGGAAACTGATTGCACGCATACAGATGGGCAAGCTGAATGCTTGCAGGTGTAAGCTGTTCCGTTTCAAATGGGCATGACTAATAGTAACAACTCATGCACCACATGTGCACTTTTCCAAGGGGGCGTTGTGTGTGACAAGACCTCTACGACAGATTAATGTCGTTGCTTTTATTTATTGTGCACAAGTCAAAAAAAGATACACAGTTCTAAAAATACCCATATATTAAGCATGACATTTCCATTACTAAATATACTGAGTCAGTTCTGCCATGCTGTGTTCAGAACTGTTGTTGTGTCGTAGCCCTCTCTGTCTGCAGTTGACTGTATTTCTGTTCTGCTGCAGTGAGGTTTGGGGGTGGGGGTAGGGGTGGGGACCGGGGGGTGGGGACCGGGGGCCGCTGATCTGATTTCCCCCACAGCCCCCTCTCGCATTAGTTGAAAGGATCATTTGAATCCCAAACACAGCTATGCACAGTGAGAGACCCACCACGCACACTTAAGCTAGGGATATACTCGCCGCGCGCAGAGATGTGCGCGCAAAAGTGACGTCACAGCGCCACAGTAGTTCGGGAACCTTGCGTGTCAGAGGAGTGAAACATGACTGAATTGCAGGTTTACATCATGATTTGGGAATTAAACTGGATAAATCCGAAAAGGTTTGAGTCAGTGTGTATATTTACAGTGTTTTCAGCTTTATAAGACCTTATGAGTGATGATAGGATAAGGCAAAAAAGTTGGCTTAATAAGCGAACTGCAGGTTTGCACCTAAGTTGGTTGGTGGATACAACTGAACAAAATCCAAAAAAGTTTTTAGTCAGTGTTTGTATTTTTTGTGAGTTTCCAGTAATATTAGCTGATTTGTAGCAATGGAAAATACATGTTTAGGCTGGTAGTTACTAGGCTAAAGTTAGCTGAAACCAGACTAGCCATTACAAGCAAGGTGCAGACAAATATGCGCTTGAGAACGCCGCGCCAGATGTGTACTGACGTCATTTTGACGTCACTTTTGCGCGTCCACAACTGCGCGCGGCGAGTATATCCACGCACACTAACGCACCGCAGAGGGCAGCAGTGACAAAAACGGCTTCACTGGCCTTGATACTACGACAGGGGATCAGTCAGGAACCCAGCACTTTGAGAGTAGAGGAAAGAAGATGAGAGAAGACGACAGGAGTGGAGAGGAGATGAGACGAGAGTGGAGGAGAGGGTAGGAGATAAGAGAAGAAGACAGGAGAGGAGAGGAGAGGACAGAAGAGGAGAGGAGAGAAGATAAGAGGAGAGGAGAAGAGCAAAGGAGAGGAGAGGGGAAGAAAGTGGAGGGGAGGAGAGGAGAGAAGATAAGAGAAAAGGAGAAAATAGGGGAGGAAAGGAGAGGAGAGGAGTGGAGAGGAGATAAGAGGAAAGAAGAGGAGAGGAGGAGAGGAAAGGAGAGAAGAGTGGAGGAGCGGAGAGGAGAAAAGAGTGGAGGAGAGGAGAGGAGATGAGAGTAGAGTAGAGGAGAGAAGATAAGAGAAGAGAAGATAGGGGAGGAAAGGAGAAGAGAGGAGAGAAGTGGAGGAGAGGAGAGAAGATAAGAGAAGAGGAGAAGATAGGGGAGGAGAGGAGTAGAGGAGAGAAGTGGAAAGGAGAGGGGAGGAGTGGAGGAGAGGCCAAGCTGGCAGCAGATGTGGCCCACGTCATGTACTGTATCTCATTCGGCCCCCGGGGGAGCGGCTGGGGCCCCTGATCGTGTTTCATCTGCACGTACAATCAGCGCTGCTCTTGTGGTGTCTCTGGTCAAGACCTCCGATGTCTGTGGCTTAGCCCAGAGGAGACGAGATATTTTAATCAGACCAAGTGTCTCAAATCCATCATGTTTTTTTCGCTCTTTTTTTTTGGTTATTATTGGTCAGAAAATTATTTGCACTTTGGTCTTTAGGAAATGAAAATAAATAACAGCCTTGGGGATCAAACACGGCTTAAAGCGCTAAGCTGAATGGGATGCATATGTCAGAGACGTGGTGCTCGAGGGGTGAGGCCTGGGCATCTGGGTTAATTTTGGCCAGGTCAGGTACAGGATTGGATGATGTCAGGAGTGCATCCTCACTGGGGCGCGGGGGTCAGCGTGTGAGGAACATCACTTCCTGCCACACAGGAAGTGGTCAACTCTACGCCCCCGGCAGGAAGGTGGAGGCTGTCTGAGTGTGTAAGTGTGTGTGCGTGGGTGCAGGCAGGCTGAGTTTGTAAAAAAGAGTAAAAAGGAAGTGGCGTTTCCCTGAAAAGGAGCATAGAGTGTCCTAAGCCCAGGCCCCTGACCCGTGTTTCCATTGTTAAACCCTGACCCATCAAACAGGCAACGTTTCAGCCCTTGCGCCTCACTCTCCACACGTGGGCCACACAGGATAGAGACATCCGCAAATCTCTCAGCCACGCCAGAGTGGCCTTCACACGCCTACAGCCATCACGTCACAGCTGGCCCGCCATCCAAAAACTAAGACAAAAACACTTTTCTGAGGTCATTTTTTGGCACAGGGAAAAAATGCTGACCAACCGTTACAAAGACAATTGCTCATTGTACTCGTTCTAGATTAGTAGATGTTATTATCAAATAGGGACCAGCACATTAAACTGTACTGGTGAGGATTTTTCTTAGAATATGGTTTCCCTGGGCACTGTTTGTATGCTTTGATGGAGTAAGAGTGTTTTCCTATCGTCACCGGGGGATACGAAGGGTGAACAGAGTGCAGAAGCCTCGTAATTCATGTTCCCAATCTTCAGAGAATCCTGGAGAGCGCTCTAATCCCCTGGCTGCATGTCCTGTGTAATCCGTCTTTGCATAAGCCTCGGATGGAAGAAAGATACATTGTAATTTCTACTTTATTTTGATTGTTTTAATACTGGTTTGTGCTTCACACACAGATACATACACACACACACACACACACACAGTGACCACTGTGGTTTACTGTTTAAGTCAGGAAGCAGCTGTGTTTTGAGCCACACACACTCTCTCTTTTGTTTGTGTGAATGCTGCGTGCGTCATTAATCGCAAAGAGCAGGCTCAAACATACATCACAGCTCCACCACGTTGTCCCACATGACCGAAGCTGTCCAGAGCGAACTGACGTTGATTGCTTGCGTATATTCGTTTCATGTATTTTGAAAGAGGAAATTAATCCTGTGATGGCCTTTACCAATTAAAAACCCCAAGCCTGGGCAGCGCACAGTTGAGACGTTTGCTACATGAGGAGATAGATGTTTGTATCATGACGTGAACAGAGGGAACCTGTGGTAAGCCTTTGGTACAAAACAAGACCTCCTCTTTTTCAACTTATGTGTGAGTCAGTGAACCAGACTTACACTTACGTGCTGGTGTTTTTATAGTATATACTGGCTGTTTTGTAAGTCAATATGTATTGATATCATATGTTCGCTCGGAATAAACACTAAGTAAAGTCAAGCAGTATGTGGTAGTCTTTCCTGTTTTTAAATCATGTAAATGTTCCAGTGTTCTACCAGCACCTGATCGATGCGGGCTGAGCATGGATCTTTGAACCCCCTGAGTATTGATATCAGGATTTAGGTTCTTTTTTTGGTGAAAGAAAAAGGCTTCAGGTGGTCCTCATGTGATAATGAGACGGTCCTCGGTGCCCTGTAAGACACGCACTCCAGGGGCTTCAGGTGGTCCACATGAGATGAGAAAGTCCTCGGTGCCCTGTAAGACACAGACTCCAGGGGCTCACAGCAATCGCAAGTGTGGCCTGGGAGCCGTAATCTCCTGCTGAGAGAGAGAGGGAGGGAGAGAGAGAGAGAGAGAGAGAGAGGGGGGAGAGAGAGAGGAGAGAGGGGGAGAGGGAGAGAGAGAGAGACAGGGAGGGAGAGAGAGAGAGGGAGAGGGAGAGAGAGGGAGGGAGGGAGAGAGAGAGAGAGGAAGGGGGAGAGAGAGAGAGAGAGAGGGAAAGAGAGAGAGAGGGAGAGGGAGAGAAAGAGAGAGAGGGAGATGGAGAGAGAGAGACAGAGAGACAGAGAGAGAGGGAGAGAGGGAGAGAGAGAGAGAGGGAGAGAGAGAGAGAGGCAAGGGAGAGAGAGAGAGGGGGAGACAGAGAGAGAGGGAGAGGGAGAGGCGAGGAAGAGAGAGAGAGAGAGGCGAGGGATCTGGAGACACAGAGAATTTGGCTGGAGGGCGAGTGGCGCACACACATGAGAGTAACACATGATGATGCAGGACTGTGCTGGAAAACATTTACCGTCTCTCTCTCTCGCAGCAGCGGCGGCTCTTCTGCATTTAGCCGGTGTGATTCATCACGTTGGATAAGATCTCCCTACCGGTGTTAGCCTGTGCATCTTTGTGTGTGTATGTATGTGTGTACGTGCATATGTGTGTGTGTGTGTGTGTATGTGTGTGTGTGAGGGAGGGAGAGAGAGAGAGAGAGAGGGGGAGAGAGAGAGAGAGAGAGAGAGAGAGAGAGAGAAAGAGAGAAAGAGAGAAAGAGAGAGAGTGAGAGAATGAGACACACAGAGAGAGAGAAGGAGTTTACCTTTCCTGTGGGGGTTAGAGAGGAGTAAAAAAAAATATTTGCGCAACCTAAATATAGAGCCATCTGCTGATTTTTTTTTCTGCGTTTCTTTGTTTCCGCTTTGCTTATCCATCGACTGGCTCATCCTCAGTCTTTAATGTGGCACAAAAAACTGATGGTGAACTAAACCCCGAAGTTGCCCCCCATGTTAAGCAGCCCAGCCCAGATGAATATTTAATGCCAGAGATGATGGGAAAATATCTGGCTCCTTGAGACTAATAAAATATTCATTGCTCATTATAATGTTATTTAAAGATTTAGCCCTAAATCTTTGGTCGGCGGCAAAACTGCGCCGCAAACATTTTGCATAATAACTATGCTCTTGCCAGGGATGGTTCTGACAGATTTCCTCCTGATAGTAAAGCTCATCTTTACCAAGAGGACTTAGCTGGTAAACAGCGGATGCACACAGAGAAAACTCTAAATGTCTCATTCACAAATATCAAAAAGTCATAATCTTTAATGGGCATTCAGTTTAGGAAAACACAAGGTATTGTATACTGTTCCAAATGACATCTCACTACACTTTGTATAGTGACAATAAAGACTTCTACTCTACTTGTCCTTTTGGGAAAAGATATTCAAGCCTTTCTGACAATAAACCCTATTGTAACATACTACAGTTTAGGAGAATGGTTAGCATTTTAGCTTTATCCTGTTTTTTCCACTCCTAGCTTGTTCCATACTACGATTGTCACGAGTATAAGCAATCATCAGCAATAAGTTTTTGATAGTTAATACATCACTGTATATTATATTTTTACAAGGCTATCTGTGTTAATTACACTTGTGTTTTGGTACAAGCCCATGCTACACAAGCAGTGCTCACTTACTTCGAATTACAGTCTGACTCCCTGCCTGACTGCGCAGCACATTTTGGAGGTAAATTCAACGTCTTTGTGTAAGGCATGCCTCAGAGGCATGAGCAGACCATGACAGGACAAATGATGCTGTGCTTGCAGAGGGAAGTAAAGTACACTGGCATCTGGCCTGGGTTGAATGTTTGACCTCCGCCCATGTCGTAAGGGTGAGGGGATACCTATACCACAGTCTTCATCAGCCTCATCCAGCAGTTGTGTCAATCCCAGCTTCAGAAAGTAAAAACCAACCCTGCCACATATTTCCACCTATCTTCTAAGGTAAAAGGCATACATGGCAGGGTTTTTATACTTTCTGGGTCCAGGATTGTACACCTCTGTAATCTCTAACACATCGGGAGCAACAAAAGCACATTTGTAGACATAAACATAAGTCTTGCCTTCATTCGTCAGCACTGCATATGTTAGTTGTTCTACAGCAACAGAACTGTCATTTTTATAAACTATGAGAAGAAATTAAAAAAGAAGTCTAATCTTGAAGCAGACAAGGCAGCTTCTAAAAGTATCACAATTAAAAAACGGAATGATCATTTCACATATGAAATCAAAAGTATTGAGATGAGCTCTGTTATAATGGGGCAAAAAGTTTCATAAATCCCCTGCAAGACTTATACAAGTCCCTACTGGGAATTAAAATCCCATTTACTTCACAGCCAGCCACAAATGCCACATATTAGGCTGTTAAAAAGGGACTGTCTAGACACTGCGATGATTCCCTCCTCCTCTACTTGTCATATTTTCCTAATTAAAAGAGGGAAACATCTGTATGATGTATAACACAAAAAAATAATTATGTAATTCAAAAAATATGATATTGGTGAATGTAAAAGTCAGTCTGCAAAAGTTACAGTTAGTTGATAAAGGTAAAAAGGTTTCTGTGGCATGTGCCTTCATTAACAGAAATGCTTTACTTCAAAACAGTAATGTGGGCCAATCATTCAAAGGGCACTGTAGATATATCTCAGGCTCTGAGAAACCCAATTAAATGTCTACTGATGTAGTGAACAACAAAGGTTGTGCTTTTAAAAAGCTAGACACTATTAGGCTGCAATTTTTCCTTTCCGCTGCTGATGGAAACCTTTCTGCACGCATTCTTTTTTCACCTTAGCACACCACACAGTTTGCTCCGGCAAATCCGTCAACATTTTGACAATGGTTCGACACATTTTTCACATTTTCACACTCTCTTTCAAAAGAGTGAACACAGATATAAGAGAAAGACGCAAAATGGGTGCTTTGAAAAAAAAAAACACTGTAAATACCTGATGTAAATGTACTCTCATGATAGCGAATAACATCAACTGCAATGTAAACTTTGCGCCATTCCTGAGGACTCTTTTCAGTTGGGGCTTGTCTATTGTAGAGAACAGGGGCAGTTTTGCAAGCATTGACACAATGATTGGTAAGGGCCAGTGTATTTTGCAAACAAAATATGCTATTTTGGGTGGCGTCTGTTGAGGACTGTGTTTGCAAATGTACCTCCAGGTGTTTATGCAGATAAGGACGAGCACTTAACAGCATCTGCAGTGTAAGTCATTAGACTGAAAAGAGTTGAGATGACCGTAACGTCGACACATACTGACCGGCTCTGTGGCAATGTGTTTGTGTTTAGTCAGGAGTGGGAGGGTGGGGTGTTACATTAGGTTTGTCTACAGTAAACACATACATACTGGGAACATTAGGAAAACGTGAGCTGTTGGTCTGTAAGGCTGTTACTGTGCTTCTGAGTATAGGAGTTGTTAATATTTATCTCAACCCAGAATACAATACTGTATGTATCATTGTGGATGTGGGTTGAGGGTCCACATATTTGGGTAAATGTATGTGTGTGTGTGTATTCTCATATATGTGTGTATTCATGTATTTGTGTGTCTGTGTGTGTGTATTTCTGTGGTTGTGTGTGTATGTGTATGTATGTATGTGTGTGTGTGTGTGTGTGTATTTGCATGGTCATGAAAGTGTGTGTTATTGTGTGTGTGTGCATGTATGTGTCTATTGTGTGTGAGACGACTGTTGCAAAACCATGGCTTCCTCCTCTTCCCCCCTGAGCGGGCGAACGAGCGAGCGAGCAAGCGAGCGAGAGAAGCTCTCTGCAGCACTATGCACTCCGCACAGCCACACTGCATCACACTGCACCTGCTCCTGAGGCAGCAAATCATCTCGACAGGGGTTTGCGCGTGTTTGTGTGTGTGTGTGTGTGTGTGTGTGTGTGTGTGTGTGAGGGAGGGCGGGAGGGAGAGAGACAGAGAGAGACAGAGAGAGAGAGAGAGACAGGAAACAGCCTCAAAATGAGAGACGAACTCATCCTCTCACCTCTGTGCTGACTGCAAACGGGTTTCCGTCTTTTGCATGGCTGACGTAAACGCAGCCTCTGAAGAGAGAGACAGAGAGAGAGAGAGAGAGAGGGCAGCCAGACAAGGAGAATGGAGAAAACTTCACAAGTGCCGCTCTTCCACGGGGTAGGTAGGTGTGCCTCTCTTCCACGGGGTAGGTAGGTGTGCCTGTCTTCCACGGGGTAGGTAGGTGTGCCGCTCTTCCACGGGGTAGGTAGGTGTGCCGCTCTTCCACGGGGTAGGTAGGTGTGCCTGCGTTGTGTCTGTGTGGCAGGGAGGGAAACAGAAGGCAGAGATGAAGTGTATCGGTAACTAGGGAGCCTTCCTTTCCAACCTCTGTGACTTCCAACTACTCCGAACGCAGTTGATGTGTGTGGTTTGGTTTTTGTTTGTTTTTTTGTTTTGTTATTTTTTTTAACCTTGCTTCGCTTCACAAACTCTTGCGATGTTTCAGAGAGCAAACATACTGCACGTCGGCACAGCAGAGCGGAGCAGAGCAGAGCAGAGCAGAGCGAGCTGAATTCTCTCACTGGCCCTTTAAGTGACTAAGCCCAACGGACGAGGCGCTAACGGGGCCAGTGTCATCCTCTCGTACACTCTGGCTCGATCTGCTCGATCTCTAGCTCCCTCCCGCACAGCTGCTGAGCCCAATGCATGCCGTGTAGGTGGGCACTAATTAAGCACAATGGTGGTGGTGGTGGGTGGGTGGGGGTGGGGGGTTAGGACCTCACAGTACAAAGAGGCCTTCCTGGGAAAGGTATGACCAACACACTTGGAGAGCCAAGAGTGTTTTTTTTTGTCTTCTGTTTCTCTCGTGTTGCTGGTAGCTGTCTGTCTGCCTGTCTCTCTGTCTGTCTGTCTGTCTCTCTCTCCGTTTATCTGTTCTGCTATGTGTCTGCTCTGTCTGTGTCTTTCTGTCTCTCTCCCCAGTGTTACTGTGTTGGCAGGCAAAGACAGCATTGTTACTTTATTACTATTTTACTCCAAGGCTGCCTCAGTTAACAGGAAGGACCCCGCCACCACCCCACCCCACCCCCATGTGAAGCAGGCTATTGTGGCCGTCTGTGGGGTGGATGTGCTGTGTGCCCTGCACCGGCTGTACGTGGCCTATTTTTGGAAGGGAAAAATAATAGTGAACGAGGCACAGGAGTGATGTGGAACAATGACGATAGTGCCATACTGGCTGGTTTGTTTGTAAGGTAGACAAGGTTTGCGTTTGATAATTGTTGTATTCTTGGCGAATGGAGAGGGTGCTGACTGTTTACAGGAAGGTATCCAAAAATGGTTTGCGATGTTATGGTGACACTGCAACAAACATCAGTCATCATGATCAAAACAGATCGTAGTGTTGTTCTCCTCCATGCACAGAAACAAGAATACATTCCAAAGCTTTCTGAGAACATTTGAAATGTATACTTCTGTAACAACATAAGTCAATGCAGACAGAAATGTGTTACTATGAAGGTTGCGTGAATGATGTATCATTTCACAGTGGAAAAAACTGTCTGTCTGTTCCTCTGTCAGTCAATGTCACAATATGATTACCTGATATATTAACACTAATGTGTCTTCTTCCACAGATGAGAAGAGAGCACTGAAGCACACCTGAAACCCCCAAAGGCTAATGGGGAAGCTGATGCAGAGGGACCCTCAGCCACCAGCACACTGCTCCCGCCTCTAGAACCGGTCACTTCTGCTTTTCCTCGGTTCCTCATACGTGGGATGTACGTTTCTCAAGAACGTCACACAGCGACCAGCCCACCAGACCAGACCAGTTCTGCGGTGCTCACACAAGGAGACAGACTCATCGCAATGACAAAGAGTGGTCGGTGCTAAATCACCCAAGAAGTAGCTGTCCCCTAAAGGTGACCTTCAGATAACTCCTACTGTGGTGTTATTTTAGACAAAGGACGACAGAGCCATTGCTGTATGGCCCTTGAGACACGTGTGCTTGTTGTGTGTGTCACCTGACTGCGGGCTCGTCACATCAGTCGAATCCGCAGAGCAGAGCAGAGCAGGAGCAGCGGAGACGAGGTGAGGCCAGATTTTTTTTTTTTGTACTACTGAGGACTGAGAGACTTTTTGGAAGCTGAGGCCCTTCAACATTCTCGGCATGGCCGCCATGCAGTCGGACGACCTCTTCATCCGCAAGCTCCGCCGGCAGAGCCCCCGGCCGCCGCTGGCCACCGTGAACTTCGACCCCAAGCGGGACAGCGGTGGCATCCGGACGCGCGTGGTGGCCGAGTGGCCCCCGCGGCGGGACGGGGAGGGCACGGAGTGCGAGAGCGTGACGCCGAGCCGTGCGGGGCTCAACTCGCTGCGCTCGGTGGGCCGCAGCCACATCATGCAGCGCAGCAACAGCGACGTGACGCTGGGCGACCTGGACTCGGCCGGCAAGGCGGCGGGCAAAGCCTCGCGGGCCGCGGGGGGGGAGAAGGCCGGGTCCGGCGGGTCAGTGGACTCGGCGCTGGTCCTGCACCGGGAGTACGGCAGCCTGTCGTCGCTGGAGAGGCAGATGCGCTCACAAGGATTGGGAGGGGACGAGCGCGGGCCCCTGAGCCCCGGCGCCGAGCGCTTCAAGGACCCGCTGGTGCTGCTCGGCCTGCAGCCCGCCCCAACGGAACCCGACAACAGCGTCTCGTCTGCTGCGGCGGCGGGGGAGGCCCCCAAACCGGCCAAGCCCCCCAAGCCGGATGGGCTGCACAAGCGGCCCAAGCTCAGCAGCCCCGCAACCGTCCTGCCCCCTCTGCCGGCGTCGTGCGACCTGGCCGGCAGTTCTTGGGTGAGGAACTTCGCCCACTACGATGTGCAGAGCATTCTGTTCGACATGTCCGAGGCGGCCTCCAACCGCGACAGCATCGGCCGCAAGAAGAACATCACCTCGGGGGCGTCGGCCGCCTCCCAGCTGCGACCCCTCAACCAGGCCTCCCCGGCGTCGCCCTCGCAAGGTGGCAGCGGCGCCGGAACCGGAGGGGTTGGGGCTGGGGGGGCCGGGAGCGGAGAGGACCCAGACCAGTCGGGCCTGCTGATGGACGAGGGCGACGGCAACGACAACGAGCTGCTGCTCAGCTGCCCACACTTCCGCAACGAGGTGGGCGGCGAGGAGCAGGTGGGGCTGGGGAGGACGCGGGGGGCCTGCCGCGGCGGAGGCGGCGGAGGAGGGGGGGCTGGGGGACAGTGGCGCAGCATGCAGAGCCCCAACGATGCCGTGTCGGTGCTGGAGGAGCCACGCGAGAGCAACGTGGACAAGTGCAACTACTTCATCGAGCACGCCGACCTCGGAGCACGCTACTACCACAAGTACTTCTACATGAAAGGTAAGAGTTATGGAAATGTGCTTTGTGTGTGTGAGTGTGTGTGTGAATGTGTGTGTGTGTGTGTGTGTGTGTGTGTGTGTGTGTGTGTGTGCGCGCGTGTGTGTGTGCGTGTGTGTGTGTGCGTGTGTCTGTGTGGGCAGGCTTGCGTGCAAGCTTCATGTTCATGTGTGACTGTCAATACAATTGTGTAAAACCACCTTCTCAAAATGAAATTAAAAAGAGAAGCGAGATTTACACCTCTTGAGTGTGTGTGTGTGTGTGTGTGTGCGCGAGAGTGTAACCTGCACCTGTGCTCATGCTTATGTCTTTGTGTTTGTGACCTCAGTTGGTGCTTCAGCCGCCTAGAACACATCATTCGCACACCGACTTCCGCCAGGCTGTGTTGGTAGGGCTATGTGGTAGACAGAGCTCGCCTCACAAATAAAGGGTCTGGTGTGTGGTGGTGCGTCTGTGGTGGGTGATGGAGAGGCTCTGCTATGCTGTCACATTGCATGCTCTAGGCTGTAGTCAAACCAAGAGGATGTGAAACTGGGACGGTGTTTGTTTTCATCTGCATATACGTACTGCCTATTTATATGTGTTTTCAAATGTTCCGAAGACCGGGACTTCCACTGTTTGTTGTGAAGAGAATTATTTTTTTTCTTCTTTCCATTAATCATCTTTTGCCGATTCAATAATTGTTTGTCAGCTGTCAGCTTTTAGCTATACACCAACTTCCCCCGTAATTGTAGAAAACAAAAATGTCTAACCATGTCCTCTGTCCTTTCTCAAAAGATCACCAAAACTTTTTTGGCGTGGATGACCGTCTGGGCCCAGTGGCCATCAGTTTCAGAAGGGAAGAGAAGGAAGGATCGAGTGGAGCACAATACAACTACAGGATCATCTTTCGCACAACAGAGGTGAGATGATATGAGAGACCGCTACCACAGGAGATCTATCATTAGTGTTGCCACCTGTCCAGGTTTGCCCTGATTCTCCAGGATTTTAGTGGTCTGTTCAGGGGAAAAAATTCTCCTGGCACACTGACACCCGGGCGCGCTGCTAAAGGTTGATTGGGTTGCCGAAACGTCCAGGTTTTTTGTCAGACATAGGTGGCAACCCTACCTACCACATCATATCATCAAAGAATAATTTGTTTTTAAAAGTCGTTTTAGAGCCTAGAAACCTATGTAATATTTGCATTTCTGCCTCTTCGTGTCTATGTGCATTTGAGCTTTATATTTTCACACAGACCAACTAGCTAACAAACAGTTCGGCTAAATAACGCTAGGTTTTGGATACACCCACAGATGGCCTATTTGTGGTTGTTCAGACTAGCAGGACCCAACCAGATTTAATTTAAGAAAGCCATGTGCTGAAATATAGAGCGAGTCGACAGGATATCATCAGCGGTTAGCCTCCAGTACAATACGTGAATCTGCTAAAATGCTGCACCTTCTCTCCAGCTGAAGACATTGCGCGGATCCATCCTCGAGGAGTCGGTTCCCTCAGCAGCGCGGCACGCTACGCCTCGCGGCCTTTCCCCGAAGAGGCTGCTGGAGTTCATCATGCCCGAGCTTAACCTGCACTGCCTGCGTTTGGCCTCTACGTCGCCCAAAGTCCGAGACACGCTTCTGAAACTCGACGAGCAGGGCGTGAGTTTCCAACATTTAATTCTGTCTTAACTGTAGCTTATTATAACAGAGCAGCATACGAGCTGTAAAGGCAAGATGTCACCAACAGAAGGTCTCTCTGTAAAGTAGAAGTACATATGCACATACATTTCTTTGCTTTGATAAATGTCACATTGACAGGTCAGAAATAAGCCCTATCTTGCCATTGGGACCCTTCAAAGTTGTTTTTACAAATTGTTGGTTGCCTCTGAAAGTTCTTGTAAAGTAACCCTTAAAAAGCCATAGCAAAATCCACAGCTATATAGGCTAACTATGACACATACCAATATTTGTGTGGCCTTGTGTTTGTGTGCAGCTGAATTTCCAGAGGAAGGTGGGGATAATGTACTGCAAGGCAGGGCAGAGTACGGAGGAGGACATGTACAACAACGAAAGCGCCGGGCAAGCTTTTGATGAGTTCCTGGACCTGCTGGGGGAGCGAGTCAGACTGAAGGGCTGGGAGAAATATCGAGCCCAGCTGGACACCAAGAGTAAGGCGATGGGTGATATGATGCTGAACCTGATTGAATTTACAACGAACATACTGAAGGCCTACACATACAGATCTGAATATATGCCAAAAGAAGCTACATGTGGACACCCAGTGACTACCCACATGATGGCTGTCCAAACAGTGATTTTTGTTAGCTTTGCGGTGCATATTGTCTTCACAGCACTTTGGTAGTACTTAGATTGGGGTTTAAATAGTATTTTTTCCATAACAGCAGCATTAGGACAATTACTTGTTGATAGGCATCTGTCTGTCAGAGTAAAAACAGTGGTCTCCATATTACATAAACTTGTCTTGAAATATCAGTACACTTAAGTCAGCAAGGCACAGGAATTTGCCTCCTGCTGTTTGAAAAGACTTTAACTCAGCCAGGCATACTGAAATGAAATTAGTGTGTCAATGTGAAACTGATGTGAATTCTGAGTGTGACACCTCTGAAACGAAAGCACTACTAAAACAGGAGGCCTTGCTTGGAAAGGTGCTAAGCTTCCTGCTTTGTGACCTAGCGCTTTGGTGTTCTTGTCAGGTTAACCTGTCCTGTGTCTGTTTCCCTCCCCCTCTCAGCTGACTCCACGGGAACCCACTCACTCTATACACGCTACCAGGACTACGAGATCATGTTCCACGTCTCCACCATGCTGCCCTACACACCTAACAACACGCAACAGGTAACTCACCAAGCCCAGGGGCACACAAAATCCCTTGTCGATAACTAAGGGGTGTTGTGACCCAAAAACAGTTTAAAAACAAAAAATGGGGGGTGAGGGAGGGGGTTTTCAGGCAGTGGGGTTGAGTGGAGGTTGGTGTAAACAATATGAGCCACGTATGCTAAACAAAACCACAACAACAACAATACACACAGCGTAACCCCCAAAAACACACGCTTTCAATAACAATGCGTAAATCAGATAAGCAGTGCGGCCGTATGGCTTGAAATAAGCCAAGGGGGGTGAGGCCTGCGCACATGATAAGGATCTCTCCCTCAAGGAGAGAGCAAAGTAAAATCCTGTCATTGTGCATTGATTGTGAAGGCTGCACGTTAAACTGAACCAGCCAGGGGAGACTTAAACTTCAATGGTGGCACTCGGGTAAATGCGTCTTTGGCCGCCACCCAAGAGGAAAGTGAAAAACCTATTAAGGGCCGTCCGAGTGCATGGCGCTGTGCCCTCGCCCGTGTGGCCCCTTCGCCTGCTTGGCGGCCGGGCAAGGCTACTACGCCAGGACGGTCCCGGCTTACGGGAATCGGCGTCCTCCTCCATAGGGGTTTCGCTTGCTATTCTGAAGTATGACGCACGGCACATAATTAGACATGCAATATCCATAATCATCATCGTGGATCGAATTACTGTGCCAGCTAACTGTGTTTCCTCTCTTGGTGTTCCCATTTTCTTTCTCTCTGTCTGTCTCTCTCTCTCTCTCTCTCTCTCTCTCTCTGTCTCTGACTCTCTTTATTATCTTTTTGTTTCTGTATGTCTCTTTCTCTCTCTCTCTGTCTGTGTGTCTGTGTGTCTGTCTGTCTGTCTGTCTGTCTCTCTCTGTCTCTGCCTTTCTTTATTATCTTTTTGTTTCTGTCTGTCTCTCTCTCTCTCTTTTTGTCTGTCTCCATCTTCCTCTTTTCTGTCTCTCTGCTTCCCTGTGTCAGTTACTGCGGAAGAGGCACATTGGCAATGACATTGTGACCATAGTGTTCCAGGAGCCCGGTGCCCTGCCTTTCACCCCCAAAGCCATCCGCTCCCACTTCCAGCACGTCTTCATCATAGTGCAGGTCCACCAGCCCTGCACAGAAAACACCTATTACAGGTAAACCAAGAGAGCCGTCTTGTGATTGTTGTTGTTCCTGTAATTGTGTTATGTAATGTAATTCCTGCTTGTTTTTTTCATTCTGCACTTGCAAATATGGCCCCAATAGTGTGTCGCCGAAATATTCATTGTTGTGCTTTTGGGCGTTTCTATTCTGTATTGTAATTCCCAGTTTATCTCTCACACACTCGCTGTCTCTCTCTCTCTCTCCCTTTCTCCCTTTATCTGTTCTTTTTTTCTCATTTTTTTGTTGTTTTTGCATTTGTCAGGGTGGCGGTGACGCGCTCCAAGGACATCCCGCTGTTCGGCCCGCTCTTCCCCAGGGGCGCCCGCTTCCCCCGCTCGCCGGCCTTCCGCAACTTCCTGCTGGCCAAGGTGGTGAACGCCGAGAACGGCGCCGAGAAGTCGGAGAAGTTCCGCTCCATGGCCACGCGCACGCGCCAGGAGTACCTGAAGGACCTGGCCGAGAACTACGTCACCACCACGCCCATCGACTCCTCCACCAAGTTCCCCCTGCTGTCGCTGGGCAGCAAGCGCAAGGACAAGACGAAGGGGGCCAAGGGCGCCGAGCTGCACAGCGCGGGGGCCCTGGTGTGGGCCGTTATGGCGGGGCAGAGTGGCGAGCCGGACAGCCCGAGGCTTCCGTGCCTGCTGGGCATCTCGGCCGAGTCGGTGGTGCTCATCGAGCGCTGCTCGCGCCGCGTGGTGTTCAACAGCTGCTGCCGCGACGTGATTGGCTGGAAGGCCGTGACGGACAGCGGGGTGAAAGGCGGGCCCTCTCTAGATATCTTCTATGAGAGGGGCGAATCGGTGTCGATCAGCGTCATGGACAACCAGGTGGAGGACATTAAAGAGATCGTGCAGCGACTAGAGGTGAGTGTCACACACACACACACACACACACACACACACACGCACACTTACTGTAACACACTCTTAGTAGCTCGTAATCCATAATATTTCCTTTTAAATTAATGTTTTCTTTACAGTGTAGAAGTACTGCCATCAGTGCACATACACTGCCACACAGCCACACACACACACACACATACACACATTACATTACACACACATCCACACACCTCAGGGCCTCTATTTATTTTATTTATTTGACCTTTATTTATCCAAGAAGGTCCCATTGAGATATAATATCTCATCTTCCAGGGACTGCCCAAGATAGCCAACAAGTACAACTAAAGTACAGAGAACTTACAATAGACAGAGTACTTTCTAACTCCCCGTTCTCCTCCTCTTCCTCCTCCCGTTCCAGCTGGTGACGCGGGGCTGCGAGGCCAGGGAGGTGATCCCCCTGCGTGACGGCGTGGGCCAGCCGGGCTTCCTGATGACGGAGGAGGGCTTCGTGACGGAGCTGCAGCCCTTCGGTTACGCGGAGAGCGGCGGCCTGCAGCTGTGGGCGCGCGTGGTGCGTCTGTGCGGACAGCCCCTGGTGCACCTGAGCCCGGAGGAGAGGAGCCGCCTGCTCCGCACCGCCCATAAGATCCACATCACCGTCATCCCCCCCGACGAGAACGGCAAGCCGCGCAGGTCAGCCGCTCGCCAAAAAGGCTTGTTTTTTAGGGATAGCACTGGTGACGTTGCCACTACACTCGGATGTAACATAATACACTGCTTAAAAATTATTTTAGATTTTTGACTTTATCAATGTGATTTTGAATCCAGACCGGAATGGGTTGATTAATTGATTGTTTTTGCATCATTTTGTGTACAGCTATAATGTGATCGGAGTTTATAAAATTACTTTACTATTTTGTTCATTGAGATCCTATGTTAGACTGAAGTTTTTACTTTCTTATTTGGATGCACAAAGTGAATAGAGGAGATGGGCTTGGTTAATGGCTGTAGAAACATTACATCATGAGGAACTACACACACTCTGTGTGGCTAGTATGAGTCACTGGGTCGCTGTGCAGACACTACATGATGCAAGGGGTCAGGGTGCAGAGAGAGGGGCATGATTCCCTCTGATTCCCTGAAAGAGTGCTTTGAGACATGACTAATGTCAGAGGATGGATCAATGGTGCAGTGACACGAATAGGTGTACAGGGTCTGCAGACGAATGATAAGGGGGAGGTAGGATAAGTAAAGAAGACCAGACATGATGATGACGTATCTCTGCTTTTTGTGTACTTTAGATGAGAGAGAGAGAGAGAGAGAGAGAGAGAGAGAGAGAGAGAGAGAGAGAGAGAGAGAGAGAGAGAGAGAGAGAGAGAGAGAGAGAGAGAGAGAGAGAGAACAGAGAGAACAGAGAGAACAGAGAGAACAGAGAGAAAGACAGTGTCAGTCATTATTTATTTTTTGTTCTTTGGCAATATTGTATGCTTAACAGTCATGCCAGTAAGGCGAATTTGAATTAGAAATAGAGGAAGAGAGAGAAAGCAAGTGAGAGAGAGAGAGAGAGAGACAGAGATAGAAAGGCAGAGAAAAAGGCTTGGCTGAATGCTGAGGAGGGTGGGGGTGGAGGGGGGAGGGGGGTGTCAGAGTGAGAGAGCAAACAGATGGATTGAGGACGCAAGCCTGGGGTCACAGCAGGGTCACGGCTCGGCTCAGCTCGGTGTAGCGACGACGGTTGGGAGAGTAGCAGGTAGCGCTATTTCCCCACCAGCTGGCTGGCCACCAATCAGCTGTGCAAATGAGGCGCAGCAATTACACTTCAGTAGGTAGAGGTAGCCAGGCGCTGTTGAGATCTTTTGATGTCAGGCACACAGGCAGTTAGTGCCATAATGCAAATGACATCCTCCTGGAGCTTCTGTGCGTGACAGAAATGTGCACTTCAATGAGCAAGATGAAAATGTTGTGAGTGGTGGAATTATATTTGCAGTCTGGCCCTAATGCAAAGCAATGTGTCGGTGCCAAAAATATACTTGCGGAGCCATTTCATTAACAGAGAAATGCTCTTAACTGGCAGCGAGGTGAATTTGGGAAATGGTGTCACGCCAGCGTCTTCTGGTTCTCAACAGACACTTCCTGCATGTTAAAACAGAAACTGATTTTGCGTGTGTGTTTTAGTGAATGTACATTGTCAAACCACACACAGTGAGTTCCTGTTTCTGTGGCAAGTCACCTGTGCATAGATACCGTTCTGAAGAAATGGGGAACAAACTGTGATGTGATTTACAAGTAAACTGATGTGGATGTTGTTCATTTTGTGGCACGTTGCCATTAGGGACTGGAGCTAGCCCAAGGCTTCACTCCGATCTTAAGCACCGTTACCGTAGCCCCAATCTTCTGTTTCCAGTACAGAGAGCACTGGGGAAATTCTACAATGCTACAAGCCTCCAAGCGCAGGTTTAGCAACAGTCGCACAACCTACATGACAAAATGAATGACATTTAGAGGATTCGCCAGGAAAAATTGGGCATAGTCACAAAATCACAGTTTTCAAATTCTATACATTTCCCTATCGGTAGTTTCACTGAAAACCCAGCTTTTTCAAAAGTAATCCTGTGAACAAACGAGCATAGTCTCAAGCTAGAAGCATTGTAAAATAGCACTTAGTTATAAAATAAAAAATCAAACTTATAAAATCCAGCATGGAGTCTGGAATAAAGACATAAATGAAATGAAATGAACATTTTCTGAGTTTGTACATTTTGTGACCATGCTAGTGTTTCATGTGGACTTATTTATTGTATTCACTTATACTTTTGTTAGCACATTATTCATGGTGTGGATGTTTTGTGGGCCTGCAGGAGCTTCTCCGAGCTGTACCAGAAGGCCATCCAGGACGCAGAGGCTAAGTCAGGGGAGGGCCAGTCAGGAGAGGCCTGGGTGCTGGACGAGCGCGAGGAGGAGACGGAGGAAGAGGAAGAGGAGGAAGAAGAGGAGGAGGAGGAAGAGGAGGAGAGGTCAGAGGGCGAGAGAGTGCAGGGTGAAGGCAAGGAGGCAGAACCGGCAGACCAGGTGGATGGAACAGGCGATGTCTCTGCAGCGCATCAGGTATCTCCGTCCATGGGTGAGGGCGGCCCTGCCGGCTCCCTGCTCTCCCCGCCCAGCCTTCCCCTGCTGCGGGCCACCTCCCTGCAGGACCAGCCCTCAGCCCCGGCCCCGGAGATCAACCCCTCCTCCATGACGCGCAGCTACTCCCTGGAGAGACACCCGCCCTGCCAGGACCTGCTTGATGGGTACGGCAGTTCCTCCCCCCCTACCCCCAGGCCCCCACCACCCCAAAACTCCAGAGACCCTGGCCCATAACATCATAACGACCCCTCCCACCCCACACCCCTAAACCCCCTAACCATTATAATGCATTGACTACAACATTGCTGAGCCTTTGTCACATACTCCTCTGCCATGACCAGCCAATGGTTATTTTGGTTTGTTTGTTGTAGTGAACCAGACATCATTTAGTAATCAGTAGGAATATTTTGGTAGTCTGTGAAAATGTGCTTGTGTTTGTGTTGGAGAGAATGTTAGTAGGAGAGAGAAGAGGGAGATGGGGATGGATTAATAAGATTAATTTTGCAGGTGGTTTATTAGAGCGGGAGAGAAAGAGAGGTGTGGGTGGATTTAATAAGATTAAAATTGCAGGGGCCTTTTAAACTAGAGTAAAAAAAACATTTATTTTCCATTTCATTGCTGATGTGCTTGCTATTGAGTATACTATTTGTTTGTGTGTGTGTGTATGTGTGTGTCTGTGTTTGTGCGTATGTCTGCGTGTGTGTATATGTGTGTGCATGCATGTGTGTATGTCTGTCTGTGTGTGTGTGTGCATGTATTTGTATTTGTGTGTTTGTGCGTGTGTGTGTGTGTGTGTGTGCGTGCGTGCATGTGTGTGTGTCTGTCTGTCTGTGGTGTGTGCATCCGTGTGAGTCTGTCTGTGTGCACGTTTGTTTGTATGCGGTGTGTGTGTGTGTGTGTGTGTGTGTGTGCGCTTTAAACAGGCATGTGTATGACAACGTGGCGGTGAAGGTGGACAGACACATCTACGAGAACCCTGGGGAGCTGATGGACGCTACGCCTGACCTCATCCTGGCCGTCAAGCCCAAGATGCCTGTGGAGGAGGAGGGGCCACACAAACAGGTCAGACACACACACTTACACAGACACACACACATAGATATGCATGGTATCACAGACACACACACACACTTACACAGACACACACACATAGATATGCATGGTATCACACACACACACACACACACACACACACACACACAAAGGTCAGACACACACTTGCAGTCACATGCGTGCACACACACATAGATACGCATGGTGTCACACACACACGCGCGCATAGATACGCATGGTGTCGCACACACTCACATAGATATGCATGGTGTCACACACACATAAATACACATGGTATCACACACACACACAAATACACAGATATCATATACGCACACATAGATACACATGGTATTACACACACACACACATAAATGCACAGATCTCTGTTTCTGTCTCTCTGTCTCTCTCTCTCTCTCTCCCTCTCACACACACACACACACACATACAAACACATGGTCTCACACAGACACAGACATAACCCCCACCACCACCACCACACACACACACACACACACACACACACCCAAAGAGTGACAGGGAGAGACAGAAAGAGACAGAAAGAGACAGAGAGAGAGAAGCACATAGTAGACACAGTAGTAGATGGCATACGTTCACCATATGGGATTATCCTCTGAAGGGAAAACAGCAGCATTCCCCCCCCCAAGCTGTCTCCCTCTCCATGTTTTATTAATGTGCAAGAGACACGGCACGTCACCAGTTCTGTCTGTCACTGCTGATGACTCAATTGAACCGTGCCACCACTACTGTGACTTATCTGTAGGAGGAAAAAAAAAGAACCGCTGTGCTGTTTTTTTTTTAAGCTGGTGTAGTACAACCCAAGATGGTAGAAAGGCGGAGCAAGATACTTCATGGCAGGTCGTGTGTATGGGAGCAAAGTGGGGATCAGTTGCAGGCTGCATGCAGGGGCCGTGTTATTATGACTGATGACTGACTGCCGTTTCTGCACCTCGTGGCCTCGTGTTTGGTCCTCACGGGGTGGGGTGGGGGGGGGGCACTAATTCCTCTTTATGCAGGCAGTTTGTGGCCCACCCCCCCCCCACCCCCACCCCTGTACGATCGTGGTTCCAGGAAGTGGCTCATCATGACAAATCTTTGCACATCTCATCTACCATCTTTGGTAGTACAACCCTCACATTCACACAATACCACGGCTCATTTCCTGCCATCATTGGGCTTCATAATAAAAGCTGTTGGTGGGCACAAACACACACAAAACGGAGAAACACACAAGCAAATATACACACAAGCACACACACACACTTGCAAAGAAAATCATTATCATGCCTTGATATGAGCATAGCAATATCAGAAGACTGTGTTGTGGTCATAAAATGCAGTGTGAATGTCGTTTTCACAGTGGTGAAATACACACGGTTCTGATGTAGAGATTTGTCTGGCAGATAGACAGAATTTCTGTTAGGCTTTACCGTCACTGTGAGATTTCAGCTTGTCTGGATAAGAACCAGTTGAAATGATAAGCGTGTGACTAATTTGACAGTCTAGTCATCACTGTTTGTTTCGCTTTTAAATCCCTCGAGTAAAACCCTCACTGGGTTGTAAATATTTCCCACTGCCTTTCCTGCTATTATTAAATGTGAAGCTCTGTGGACGAAAACATTTTGAAAGCGGGAAAACAAACGCTGATTACATTATTGGCTTACTGCTTGTTTCTCTCTGTCTCTCTCTTTTTCTCTCTTTCTCTGCCCTCCATCTGTCTGTCTGTCTCTCCCTGTCTTTTTTCTCTGTCTCTGTCTGTCTGTCTCTCTCTCTCTCTCTCTCTCTCTCTCTCTCTCTCTCTCTTTCTCTCTGTCTGTGCAGTTTGGTCTGGAGGAGCTGCTCGATGACATGGCGTCAGCCAGCAACCCCTCGGGCCGCTCGGAGTGCATGGACCGGGCAGAGCGCAACTCCAGAGCCATGAGCCTGCACAACTCCATCACCAAGAGTCAGTTAGCGCCCCGTCTGTCTGTCTGCCTGTGTGTCTGTCTGTCTGTCTGCTTGTCTGTCTGTGTGTCTGTCTGCCTGTCTGTCTGTCTGCCTGTCTGTTTGTATGTATGTCTGTCTGCTTATCTGTCTGTGTCTCTGTCTGCCTGTCTGTTTGTATGTCTGTCTGTCTGCCTTTCTCTTGCTCAGTATGTTTTTGTTGTCTTTGTGTCTGTCTGTACCATTTTTGGCTTTCTGTCTGTAGCTCTTAATGCCTGTCTGCCCCGTCTGTACGTCTCTCTGTCTGTCTGTCTGTCTGTATGTCTGTCTGTCCGTCTGATGCTCTTTGTCTTTCTGCCTGTAGTTCTTAATGCCTGTATGTCCCTCTCTTTCTGTCTGTCTGTTGCTCTATCTGTCTGTTTTCTGTCTATCTCTCTGTTGCTCTGTCTGTCTGTCTGTTCATGTTGCTCTTTGTCTTTCTGGCTGTAGCTCTTAATGCCTGTCTGCCCCTCTCTTTCTGTGTGTCTGTGTGTCTTTCGGTCTGTTTTCACAAAAGCCCTGCTAACATTTATCATGCTAATTAATCCACCTACAGACTCATCATATGAGCTAGCCCTCCCCTATTCTGTCCCATGACAATACATTGCCGTTTGTATAATATCTGTCTCGTTTGTGGTGCATAAATTGACCCAGATGCTGAAGCTCTTTAATGACTTGTGGTGTGGTGTAAATCTGTGTGGGATATCTTAATGAGAAGCACTGGCGTGTGTGTGTGGGTGTGAGTGTGCATGTGAGTGTGTCAGTGTGTGTGGGTGTGCATGTGTGTGTGTGCGTGTGTGTGTATGTGTGTGCGTGTGTGTATCTGTGTGTGTGAATTTCAGTAGTGTTTGTGGATTAAGATCACATCCTCAGTAGCTCTGATTCCGCTGTGCTGTGGATGTCTTTGTGTGTGTTTTCTGTCAGGCAGGCCGAGCGGTGGAATAATATCATGTGTGTGTGTGTGTGTGTGTGTGTGATGCATTCATTGTAAGTGGTGGTTTGGGCTGCACAGCTAAAAGCCCCGTCGCAGTGGCCAATAATGTGTCTGCCTGCGACTGAACAATAGCACCGGTATAATTGGGTAATTTTGGGCCCATTTTTACAGCCACCCAGCAGAGCCCTTTCTCCCCTTTCTCCCCCAAACCAACCCAACCCAACCCCTGCCCTCCCTGCCCCACCTCCCCCCAACATAATCCAGACCCCCCCCCCCCCCCCTTTGTCCGCCGTCTTTCATCTTCACAGCCCTCCATCCTCTTACCCAATATTTTTCAAATGCCCCTCCCCAACTCTCTCTCTCTCTCTCTCTCTCTCTCTCTCTCTCTCTTTTTTTCTATGTCTCTCACTCACTCACACAAAAACACACACACACACACACCACACACACACACACACACACACACACACACACACACACACACACACACACACGCGGCTAAACCCCCCCACCAGCTCCAGACTAAAAGGGAGACAGATGGGGGGTAGGCAGGGCGGGGTGAGGACTCAGACTGCCCCAAATTGAGGGGTCCTCTGGGCCATCTGCTGCCCCTCTGCTGGGGCGGCCCCTGGGTCCACTCCACTCCTCCTCTCCCCTCTCCCCTCTTCTCTCCTCTCTCTTCCTTCTCCCTTCTCTCATTCTCCCCTCTCCTCTCCTCTCCTCTCCCCTTCTCCCCTCCTCCTCTCCCCTCCTCTCCTCTCCCCTCTCCTCTCCTCTCCCCTCCTCTCCTCTCCCCTCTCCTCTCCTCTTCTCTCCTCCCCTCCCCTCTCCCCCTCTCCCCTCTCCCCTCTTGTCCCCTCCCCTCTCCTCCCCTCCTCTCCTCTGAGCCCCTGAGTCTTTACTGCTGCTCAGATCAATGCTTGAACTAGCATGGAGGAGGTGTGTGTGAGTGTCTGTGTGCCTTCATGTGTGTGTTTGTGTGTGTGTGTGAGTGTGTGTGTGTGTGTGTGTGTGTGCTCGGGGGGGCGGTGGCAGAGGGACTCACCTTCTCCAACACTCAGAGACTTTCCCTCTACCAGCCTGGCAGTTGAGCACCCCTGTGAACCCCAGGGGGACATTAGTGGAGCTCTCCACAGCGCCCTGCCAGATTTCTCTGGTGTTACTGGACTATAACAAAGCTTGTCATGTGTACCTTGTGTATGTGTGTGTGTGTGACTGATAATGTCAGGGTGTGTGTCTGTCTGTGTGTGTCAGCTTCTGTATGTGCCAGTGTGTGTGTGTGTGTGTAGAACCCTGTCTCTTAACAGCATCACACTGCTCTGCACACAGGCTAAATTAAATCGGCTCTGCCACTGCTGCTGTTGTTAACCACTTCTCATGTTAGGGCCGCCTCTTTAGTAGCTGCCGCTGTGCCTGGGCTAATGGTGCCCTCTGGTGGCCATGTTTGGCTATAGCAATAGTTTGTCTGTGAGAGAGGGTAGCCATCTCTGGAAAAACAACATAAAATCTTAAGTAGAAATTCGACCCTTATAAACTCTATCTTGTTTCAAAACCATATGTAAGCATTTCTTTGTGGACCTAGCCAGAAAAATCTGCTGTCTTTCATCTGTCACCCTTTACATAAATGTCATTTATATATGTCTTCATATAAAAGATGTCATTAGCAGTAACATTATTTATATTGCTAATTCATTGGTTAACCTCAGCGTTGTTCATTTGCAGGAAAGGTTAAACAAGTCTTTGTGTTTGTGTGTGTTCCTTTCCAGTTCTTTCAGAGACGACAGACTCCACTGAGGCGGAATGGCAGTCCATCTCTGACCTGGCCACCGCCTGCAGAAGCATCCTGGAGGCCCTTTCGAGAGAAGGTGACTTCTGAGGGGAGGCTAAGGGGGATAGCTAGCGTTCAGAGCCGGGGGATTAGTTTCAGCACTAAGACGGAGGCAGTGAGTAAAGCTGCTGCAGGAAATCAGATATATTGTTGTTCCAGAGACTCCATTTCCCAAACTTGGCTATTTAATGGTGCATGTAATGAGACCTGGGGAGCGATTCCTTTTTATCTACTGCGTATTTGTGTGTGTGTGTGTGTGTGTGTGTGTGTGTGTGTGTGCGCGTGTGTGTGTGTGTGTGTGTGAGTCAACTCGGCAAAGAAAAACCAAGACAAACCAGCCATGTGTGGGATGCAAGTTTGCTTTGTGAGTGTGAATGTGTGTGTATGTGTGTATATATATATATATATGTGTGTGGGTGTATGTGTGTGAGTGTAAATGTGTCTGTGCGTGTGTGTGTGTGTATGTAAGGGGCTCCAGTAAAGAGTCTGACTAACACTGACTAACCCCCCCCGCACATTCACCCCTAACCTCCTGACTCACCCCCAGCAGACCGGAACCCAGGAGATGGAAGCCAGGCCTCTGCCGACTCCCCTGGCCTGGGTGGCCCCGCCGATGCCAAGCTGAGGGATGCAAAAGATAGGTGGGCCCTCCATCCCCACAACCGACATGACCACTCTGGATTGGACTTCTCTCTTCTCTTTTCCTCTCTTCTCGTCTTTTCTTTTCTCTTCTCTCTCCTCTTCTCTTCACTTCTCTCCTCTCTTCTCTGTAATGTCTCTCTCTCTCTCTCTTTCTCTCTCTCTCTCTCTCTCTCTCTCAGGGGTTCTGTCTGATGGCTATTCTGGGAGCATTGTCGTGATATTGCTGTAGCGAAAGTCTGTAGCAGTTCTCTCGTCATTGTTTCTCAATTGTTCTCTCTCTTTCTCGCGCGCACGCTCTCTCTCTCTCTCTTTCTCTCTCTCTCTCACCCACACACACACACACACACACACACACACACACACACACACGCACACACAGAGGGAGTCCCGAACATCCCAGGATAATCTGGTTTGATTGTGCCAAGCGCATTTGCATGATAATAGTGACTGGAAATGAGAGCGAAATTGGAAAAGGAAATAGCAGAAGGGAGAGGGGAATAGTAAAGTACCCCGTGCCCAGTGTAGTCTGGCTTCTTTCTTTGCTCCTCTGTCCTCCTCTGCCCCCCCCCCCCCACTAATGAAACCCCCTCTGTGAGTCCTCTGACTCAGTCCAAAAGCACGTCTCGTCTCCTCTACTCTCCCACTCGTATGGAGCCTGACTCAATGACTCTGTCTGTTTTTGCTATCTCTCTCTCTTTCTCTCTCTCTCTATCTTTGTGTGTGTGTGTCTGTGTGTGTGTCTGTGTGTGTGTCTGTGTGTGTGTCTGTGTGGCTATTGTCTATCTCTCTCTATCTTTGTGTGTGTGTGTGTGTGTGTGTGTGTGTGTGTGTGTGTGTGTGTGTGTGTGTGTGTGTGTGTGTGTGTGTGTGGCTATTGTCTCTGTATATTTGTGTGGCTATTGTGTGTGAGTTTCTCTTTCGCTCTCTCTCTCTTGCTGTCTCTTTCTCTGTTTTTCAGTCTCTCTTTCTTTCTCTCGCACTCTTTCTCTCTCACTCTCTCTCTCTGTCTCTCTCTTATCTCTCGTGCTCAGTTGGTTTTCTGTTGTGCTGAATCTCTTCTCTGTTATACGGTGTCGGATTCAGAGATAGCCTCTTGGGGTCTTCCTCACACGCACAGAAACTCTTACAGACTTGTATGCATACACTCACACACATGGACACACACACACACAAACACACACACACACACACTACTCATGGTTACACACTAATGTCACACAGAGTTCCTGTCTGATTGAATTATTTATAGATCATATATTGCCCTGTCTACATTGGACTCGTCAGTGACTTTTGCCCCTTCTCTCTTTTATTTTCTTCCCTTCTCTTCTCTTCTCTTCTCTTCTCTTCTCTTCTCCTTTATACTCTTCTCTTCTCTTTTATACTCTTCTCTTTCCTCCTCTTCTCTTCTCTACTCTACTGTGCTCGTCTCTTCTTTGTCCTGTCATGTTTCTATCTCTCTCTCTATGTCTCTCGCTCTTTGTCTCTGTCTCTGTCTCTGTCTCTCTCTCTCTCTCTCTCTCTCTGTCTCTCTCTCTCTTTGTCTCTCTCTCTCTCTCTGTCTCTGTTTCTCTCTCTCTTTTTCTTTCTCCCTCTCCCCTTACCTCTTTCCCTCTGTCCCATGTTCTCTCTCTCCTCCACAGTGACTCTCCTGGCCACCTTGAGGAGAAGGTATCCCAGCTGGAGGCCATGCTGAAGCGTCTGCAGGATGACCTTCAAAAGGTACTCCCACTGCAGATGGTCACCCACAGCCCGCCCCCTGACCCCCATCACAGCATCCTGCCCGCCCAGTGACACCCCCACACCCCCCACTCCCCCAACCCAACCCCCACAACCACCGCCCCTTTTCCTCTCCAGATACCCAACCCCAACCTCAACCTCAACCCTACCCCTATGCCCTGAAGCCCCCCCCCCCCCTTTCTGTCTACTTTTTACCAACCACAAACCAGACCCTGCTGATGTCTACATTACTGAGCCAATCAGACAAAAGGGTTCTAGTGGTAGGGCGGGCCAAGCAAAAGCAACCTGTCTTGTCATTGGGCAGGGTGAACAGAGGAGATGAGAAGATGGCTGGAAGGACACTGGGCAGCCATGCTCACTCTCTCAACACTAAGCGACCAGTGGCCAGTGGAGGCAAGTACAGCATGAGCACCTCTTCCTCCTCCTCCTCCTCCTCCTCCTCCTCCTCTACTACGTTTCTGCGCTTTTAAAACAACAATGACAAAAACCAACCAACCTCTTCAAGTAACAACACATCACCTATTTGCCTAGTATGTGGAGCTACTGAAGAACACATGCACACACATGCAAGCATGCACACACACACTCACACACACGCGCGCGCACACACACACACACACACAAACACATACACACTTCTAACACATCATGGAGTTCTGGAAAGCAGATTGGATATGGGCATAAGACCACAGGGGCACACACACACACTCTCTCTCACACACACACACATGCTGTCATGCACACACACATTGCCACATTTCTGACAGGTAGAGTACAGAAGTGTAGAAATGTAATGACTAAGGAGGAGCTAAAAATACACACCTCATCTGTAGCTCACAAGGCCTACAAGAAAACACTTTAGCCTCTCTCAAGCCTTCTACTCATGGGTACTGAAATGGGATTGGAAAAGAGGGAGAGAACCAGAACAAGAAAGAGACAGAGAAGGAGAGAGAGAGAGAGAGAAAGAGAGAGAGAATGAGAGAAAAAAGCATGTTTTTTTTAAATCCCTCTCCCATTGACCACTATCTGACACATAAGTAGCGAAGTCGTTTTGAATCCAGCAATAGGTCATGGTTCCACTCCAGCGCAACAAATTTCCCCTGAGAAGACACACACAGTGTGGCTGGGTGAGCACTAAAGTGGTGGGGCCGGCATCCAATCTAGCGTCGCGGGGGCTCTAAGGATTTAAGTGCAAATGCTATTCTTCCCATTCTGTTCCCGGGCCACAGCTCTAAGAGTTACAGCTGAGACAAATCTGGAAGCGTCACTTCTCTCTGAAAATTCCTCAGCTCTGAGTGCCTCTTAACAACTCCTGCCCAACTATCCTTCTCTGTAACCACTGTCCCTTCTACAACGACTAACCATTTACGTTGTATTATCATCAATCTAGAGACACACACAGGCAAGACAAGGTTCAGCACATTTAATACATACAGTTAGTTCAGTGCTATAGAAGTTAACGACATATATAAGTGAAAAGAACATATAAACAAAGAAGAAAAATAGTAAATTATTTATAATAAATATGACCTACATATCGATAGTGCATTACATGTAGACCCAGGAGGCATTCTGACATGTATGCGTATGGACTTGAGCAACCAGAGGAAACTATATGGGAAAAGTCTGGTTCTGTGTAATGTCCACTGGCTAGTCCTTGCTTGAGAGAGTGAGCATGCTTGCCCATGTCGGGTTCCACAGCCTTTTTGGAGCTAAGAGATTGCAGTGCATTTACCGTAATGCCCACCATTCAATTAACCTCTTCAGTGGATTTAACTAAAAGGAATGTCACTGAAGGAATATTCAACTACGTAGGACAAAATTCCTGTCTTTTAGCTTCATTTTGATTTCTGATTGCTTGAAATTTAACAGGGTGGGGGGTGGGCAGTTTGTCCCGCATTTCTCATGTCATCCTTCAGAGGTGCAGGGTTAGGTGAACTGCCCAGATTGATGATAATACTCATCTACTCAACTACTGTCATTAAGCCCTACCTAAGAATCCATTCAACATCCAATCAAATCCTTCTTCACACGTTTCCCATCTACTCAACCACTCTGTCATTAAGCCCTACCTAAGAATCCATTGAACATCAAATCAAATCCTTCTTCACACGTCAGAGCTACTGTTTTGTAGGGGTAAGACCTCGCCCCCAACTTACACTCAGCCCTGAATGTAAGTTGTCCATTTTGAACTGCTACCTAAATTATGTTGCAATTCATTTTCCTTACTAAATCTGAATGGATAAGCAAATTGTTATCAAATGTGATTTGGACACAATGCGGCAGATAATACTCTTATATTTCCTATTGCTCTGGTTTGTCTGTCATGGCCCATCTCTGGATCTCCATCACTCACTCCACTTCCTGTCCCACTTCCTGTCTGCCGCACCCATGGCCAGGGTCCTGCTGGTTTATGAAGCCACCCCGTCCCCTGCTTCCCTCCCCTCTTCCTCTTCCCACACACAGCTCCCTCTTCCCAAACTATGGTGACCTACCTCGAACTTGTCCTAGCCCCCTCTTCCTTCCTGTGAGCGACCACAGGACGGAATAGAGAAAAATAAACGAGGAGACGATCATTAAGACAAACGCTCTTGTTCGAGGGGAGGCCAGACTGGGAGTGTCGGGCTCACGAAAGGTTTACTCTGGAATACCAAGCAGCGAGTTAGTGTTAAAAATGCAAGAGGAGGGCTGCTTCAGCCTCTCTGTGGATTTGTGTCTTCTTATAAGGCCCTGCAGCATCTGTCAAGGCTGGACTGCCCAAGTAAAGATGATAAATTACAGAGACTGTGTACTGGGAAACATAGTCATACATAGTATACATATTCAACTGTGTCAGGGAGAGGGCAAATCTGACCTTGATTCCAAACTGGGTTTTGCACATTTATAAGGCAGTGATTTTTTGCCAATAATCTGTTTTTTTGCCATTGAAGTAATTGGTGACCATGGTAAACCTTTCTTGTTGTTAATCTACACATTAACTGTACATATGTCTGTCTATCATCTACCATTTCCAGCCTTAAGTGGAACTGCTTAGAGGTAGTAGTGAAGAGGGTATTTGAGTGTGTGTGTGTGTGTGTGTGTGTGTGTGTGTGTGTGTGTGTGTGTGTGTGTGTGTGTGTGTGTGTGTGTGGCCTATGTTGTTTTCCTATCTGATATACACTTATCAGAACATGTGTCAAAAATGTGTGTGTATGTATGTGCATGTGTGTGGGTATGTGTCTGTCCAAGCAACGCTTGCTGTATAAGATGTCCACCCCTGCACCACCTCTCTGCCCTCTCTTCCATCTTTCTCTCTCTCTGTCTCCATTTCACTACATCATCTCCTTAAAGTCCCTGTCCCCCCTTCCCTATCCTCCTCCACACCATCCTCCAACCCCCACCCTGACCCGACCTCACCCCACCCCACCCCCCGCGCCTGCCCGTGAGGGAGCTCTCACGGTGGGCTGTTGTTGTGTGCCGCTCCCCTCTGGCAGGAGAAGGAGGACAAGGCGGTGCTTCAGGCGGAGGTGCAGAGTCTCAGGCAGAACAACCAGCGTCTGCAGGAGGAGTCCCAGAGCACCGTGGCGCGCCTCATCAAAGTCACCGAGCTCTTGTGCAACGTCAACAAGCCCTGCTAGCCGCGTCGCCGCGGCAACCCCTCCTCCCCGCTGCCGCCACCGCCCAGCCGCCCGCTTCCTACTAAAAGGACCTAACCTCGTTTTAGGCCCACACACACACACACACACACACACACACACACACACACACACACATACATACACACACACATAGACACAGAGAAGTGCAGAGTTGCACACACTCCCCCCAACTAACCCCACCCCCCATTCCCCTGCCCAAAAGAAAACTGCAAGACTTGCAAACCCCCAGCAATCCATCAAACAAAAGTACCAGACAACCAAACTGTGCACGAAGCAAGAAGGCCCAGGCGGCAGTTGACTAAGATGAGTCCCGCCTCAACCGCCTGCCACCAGATCTGGCCCAATTCAGGCCCATAATCTGAAGCTAACCAGGATGCATGGACATACGTACAGTGTGGGACTGGCCTACTTTTTTCAGATGGTTCATAAAGGTCCCATTTCCCCTGTCAGGCAGCCTCCACCCCCCCCAACCTCATGAACACAAAAGAGGCATGTATATACATTATGTACCACACTCATAGGGAAGACTCATTCACTGCAGACTAAAGGCTCTCGAGTAGTCTTCACTGAAGTATTCACAGATGTGGCCACTCGTAGCTACACTTATGTAGCTGAACAGAAAGACATTTGGGAACAATTTGAAAAAAAGATGGACTCCTGATACATGATAGCTCAAAACATACACGGATAGTACATACACATACATGTCCAGTCATATTATACAATATGGAGACAGTTACCATATGCAGACCATTTGAAGAGTAGATATTTCAGTCACGTTAAAGTGGTCAAAACCCAGCTTGTGTGGGCAGGGGCTGGTTAGGGTTTGTTTTTTAGTTTCAAAAGTTGCGATGTACAGGTTGTTATGTGTGCTGCGAACCATAGTACTCCGTACCCCGTCCGTACTACTGATCGGCTGGGTGGAATAGCATTTGCTTCTTGGGAAGCCCGGCGAAACGCACGTTACCAGCAGAACCAAACAAATTGGAAAATCCAACCTGACAGCAATTGCCAAACAGGCTTCTGGTGCAGCCTGACGGTTATCGACCGAGCAAGAAGCCGAAGCAAAACTAATTGTCCGTGGGCCGACTGAGCCTCCTTACACAAGCCCTGCTTTTCCCTTTAGCTGACGATTCACAAGCAGGACTGATCGTTTCCCCCGTCGTCTCTCTCCCTGCGCACGTCAGCCTAAATATGCAAGTACAGTACTCAGTCTGAGGAGTGCTCTTGTCCTGATCAGAGGTGTGCAATGTCCTCCACGTACCTGTACACACACACACACACACACACACACACACACACACACACACACACACAAAGAGAGAGAAAAGAGAGAGAGGGAGGAGGACAGGCTGTGCTGATGGGACTGCAGAGGTGTTGCCAGAAAGGCCAGTGGCTCCCTCCTCCTGCTCCGTCTGTTATGTGGATGTGTCGCTGCCCAAGAGAGACTTGCTGCTGCCCTGCTGTTTCCAGGCAAATTGAGCTTACTTACTTACCTACTCTCACAGACCACAGACCGATTAACCAGGTCCTCCCTCTGGAGATCCCAATGCAGACTGCGCCATAAGTGTGTGTAAGTTGCAATGGGTGGATGGGTGTTGGGGGGGGGGGGGAGGGGCTTCGCTAAAAATTGTGGGCCCCCTGAAAGAAAATAATTTTGGGCCCCCACCCCAACCATATCATAGTCCTCTGTGGGCCCTGTGAAGCTCTGGGCCCCCTGAATCATCCTGACCTACCCCCCCTTAGTGCCGCCCCTGAGTGTGGGAAAGACATTTCTGAAGGGATTGATGAACTCTTGGACAGTACTGGCACTTTGGGGTTGGGTTGTAATGGGCAGTGCTGCTGCCTTCACTGGAGCTCAAAGGACAGGGGGTGTGCGGTTTGGAGCTTAACATGAACTCTCCTTCTGGGCAGCCATTGCTGTTGAGCCTGCCAAGCCTGCCCCCTGCTGTACACAAGAGGAATCGCCAAACAGCCATTTTGCTGCAGGACCACCACAAAAAGAAATGTACTATAAAAAGGGAAATGACTTGAAAATGTGTGATATTTCTTCAAACTAACAATTTAACTGAGCCATTTTTTAAATGTTATTACGAGTGTTAATTATGTTTGCGCTCTACACGAAAGGGAAACTTAAGCCTGAAAAGGAACTTGGGATTGTTATTGTATGCCTGAGATGCACTGCGCTTGAAAAAGAAGAAAAACGAACTGGAGTTTCCCCGTGCTGGCCTGCTGGTTTGTCCGCATTTGTTTTTAGCTCACACTGGCGTTGCCATGATTGGTTGGTGCACAGTAAAGGTGTGGCTTTACCCATTCTGGCATTTGGTTTGTTATTGTTGTTGTTAATGTCTTTTGTTTTGTTTTGTTTGTTTTATGGTTTTCCCTTGTTGAAGACATGCATAGATACCGGCCCCTTAGCTCACCTGCAGGTGTGGGGAGAGAGAGAGGTGGGTGTGGGCAGCGGGTATCTGTAGGGTGAAGAAGTGTGAGATTTTAGCACCCACGGCACTCTCACCCTTTTGGTTCACAAGTCATCCACAGACATTCTGTCCGCAGATGCCAGGGTATTTCACCCCTACACACACATGCACACACACACACACACTCGCACACATAGACACACACACACAGACATACAGACACACACACAGGACTCAACCTGGCTGAGCCAAAACACACACACACACACACACACACACACACACCAATATATTGTACACATATACATACATTGTGCACACATACAATCCACCATACAGCTACTCACAATCTCTCTCTTAAGAATTCCAAGTAAATGCTGTAAAATAATGGAGTATCAACATGCCTGTATGTTGTAAATATGTCTTTAACTTCCTCCTGTAATTTTTAAGTTTATTTTTGAGTCACTGTGATTAACCGGTACCAGCAAAATAAGATAAACTATTAAGATTAAATTATAAAATCTATATCCTTATCTTTATGTCAAGACATGTACAGCCGAATGGTTATGTGTGACGTAGTGCATTCAGTTGCGTACGCCCCCCAAAGCAGGGCGTTTTATGCAGCCAGACTTAGATGTGCTCAAACTAATTCGATTTAAAATTGTTGCAGCAGTGACGCTTTCTTGAATTTGATTAGTGAAATGGCATTGTACAAGACTTCTATTATGTTTGTGCTGTATAGTGAAATAGATTGTAGGAGGTTGTTTCAAGCACGAGAATGCACCAAGCAACTTCCAGGTTCCTCCTCTGTATGTGTGTATGTATGTAAAAAAAAATGTAATAACTTATTAATCTTGCAAATGTGGAACTCCTTGTTAGATGTCTTAGTGCAGAAAGGGAGGCTCAGTGATCAATGTGCTACTGAAATGAGAGCTTATGGGAGATGCTTGTTCTTGTTCGTGTTCCTCCTGCAGATATTATTTTGCAAAAGTCACATACTGTAAGTGAGCTACGTCATGTGCAGAAGGACATATGGAAGCCGATGAACAATGTTTGAAAGTAGTATGTTTTTTACTTTAGTAGTAATAATATAAATGATTATGATCCTTTTGAGCTTTCTATTGTAAAGCTGAAAGACCCATGTTATCACAAAGATCTCGTATACCGTGAGGTATGCCTTAATGGAAAAAAAAAAAAAACGTTTAGATTCTTCCCATGGAGGCTGGGGAAGATGCATCACTTTGGGGGAAATGTAAAGGCTTAACTCTTAGATTCTGTGCCTACTATATTAATGACTTATGCCGTTTTTGTCCATGCTTAGTTTTTTCATTGAGTCATTTTGAATTGTGTCCTGACACACAAGTTGCTCCTTTCATGAAAGGGGGGAACCCCTAGCGACTTAGCGAAGGGGTTTTCTCTGAGGTTTCTAGAGTCTTCCATTCTGTGTTGAGATATGGGTTTGGCCCTTCTTGGCCTGGTAAATTGTCGCTTGGATATTTCAAGATTGTATTTATATCATTGCAGATAACCATGCATTTATTTCCAAAGTGTGGCCAAGGCATTGAAAGCAGTTCCTTGAGTCACAAATGCATCCTGTTTTAAGCTATGTTTGACTTTTTGGAGTTCTTTGAACTTTTTGATGCAATGTTGTCATGTTTTGTTATTACAAATGGTCATTTCACTCAATTAAATGAACACAAAGCAACACGCATTCCCATTTTGTGCACTTTAAAGGTCCATCTGTGAGGAAATGCCACTCAGTACAGAAGTCTGAACGCAGCTGAAAGAAATGCAGCAAGAAAAAGTGTCAAAGCTCCAGACAAATCTGGCAGCAAATCTGGCCGACTCGCCCAAGAGTGGCCACAAAGCTTCATCTCAGATCCAGTTTTTTTTCTAAGCCTCATAAACTGACCCTAAACTCAACTTCTTCAAAATGATTTGTTTTGTGTCCAGTTTAATGGCTCAATGATTTCTTTCCTCGTATCATGCCCCTATTTGTCTTGGTTGTTTTTTTTTTCACCAACTCATCATTCTCTCTCTTCTCAGTTAAAACTGCTCTCACCTCACAGTTTGTTACAGGAACACCACACACTCCTCACTGAGCGCAGCACAGTACCTCAGTGTCAGGCAGGGAGGTTTCTCACTAGTCGACCTCGTAAGATGGAGATAGTTTTGATGATCATGATTAAGATTCATCCACTAAGCCTTGAATGAGGGTCATAAATGCCAAGTTGTAGGAAACTGGACTTCTATAAATATAAGACAAATGAATATAACATAATATAATGTATAAATCGAAGTCCTGTTGCCTACAACTTTCGCACTTATGACTACCATGACCTCGATGACTGAGAACCTTCACAGACATATCTTCAGTGACATCAATGTCTTTGCAGACGCCAATGTACTCGGGTCATACTCAGTAATGCATGTGACACCGCTGGGCGACCCAGTGAGGTCTGCCGCACAGCGGAGGAGACAAGGTTCACGGGGCTGTGGAAACTGACAACATTATGAAACCTCTCCGACTCGTCTTCTGTGTATGTGTCCACCGAGGACGAGGAAGCTGATTGAAGTGTTGTTCATGTATTTGACTGGAGGGCTCCTGGCAATAAAAAAACAATCCTGTATCTGTACAAAAATCCGGCCAGTGTTGTTTTTATTTTTTTGTTGTTGCTTTTTGTTTTGGACTTTGTGTTTATTGTGCCCTTGTGTGTGCTTTGAACAAGAGGTGCGCTGTTCATAAATTTAGATCCCATCACAGTTGAGTAATTATATCCCCCTCGCCAGTGCTGTACACACAAGCTGCCGCTCCACATGGGCTGCAGCCAATCAGATGTTGATCCTACGCTGCACACGGGTACCAGACTTCAAAGCTGCAAGCACCCTCTCTCTGTCTTTCTTTCTCTCTCTCTTTTGCTCCCTCTCTCTCTCTTTCTTTTTCTCTCTTTTCTCTCATTCGCTCCCTCTCTCTTTCGCTCCCTCTCTCTCTTTCTCTCTCTTTCGCTCTGACCCTCTCTCTCTTGCTTTCTCTCTCTGTCTCTGTCTCTCTCCTCTTCTCTCTTACATCAGACACAAAGAGATGAAATCAAACATCATGGCAGCACCAAATCCCATTGATATGATAATGTGGAAAGTGTTTGAATTGTGCAGTTCTTAGAATATCATTCAGCTACACTGCACTGCTGTCTCCTGATTGTCCAAACAGTATGGCAGCAACAGTAGCAGGGCACACCCAGGCTTGAGACACACAGTTTAAGAAACATTATGGCAACTGCAAGGTCTAGGTAACACTTTATTTTAATGGTCTTTTATACAGTGTATCTACATGTAACAACATGTAACATTATTTACTTACAATGTGTATAAGCCTACCTAACCCTTTATAACTAACACACTTTATTACACTGCCTCAGTGATGTGGATACACTGTAACAGTGGCTGTTAAACTAAAGTGTAATCAAAAAGGATATCTTGACATGGAATCTTTACTAATATAGAGAGCAGAGCTAATGAATACAGTGACCTCACAGAAACCAATGATAATTCCTCCCAGTTTTTCAAACTGTAGCTCATTAGGTTAAGTGTCAGTGGGAATTTAAGGCATTGGGAATTTAAGGCTGATGACCTGATCAATTGGTTTTGTAATAACCTCTAACGGTCTTTTTACCCAGTTAGCAGGCTTGGTTTTGCTGCACCTACTATATATTGGTCACTGGGAAAATTGAGCTCTGTTTACTGCTGATGCAGAATGAAATGATTAAACTTGGCCTACACTGGTAATTAGCCGCTGATTATTGTCCTCGTGGGATAAGGCTTAAAACTTAATTATGAGAGAACAGTACAAATTTACCATAAAGTAGGCTACAGTACGTACTGGCTTAATGTATTCTTAAGGGAAGTTCAATCAGAGAGGTTCTACAGAATCTTGGTTTTATGCCCGCAATTGTTTATCGCTAACACGTCACGCAGTATATAGATTCCTCTTCAAAAACTTTCTGACTGCATAAATGTTGATGTAGTAGCCTGTGCGTGTACACAGCCATCTTTAGTGATTCAAAACTCCTGACAGGTTTATTATAACTTTTGTAGATTCGCATGCGCATAAAACACACAAAGAGACTCACCAGAGCCTGAGATATATCTGGGCGGTCATCAGGGTAAATTAATTTTAGATGCAGATTATCATTTACAGTAAAACAACTATCCATTTGACCATAAGGCAACACGTTGCAAACACTTCCCTGGATTACATCTTCTGGAAGGCTTTGCTAAACAACCTGGTCCAGCGCAGCACTTTGTCTTGCGTGCCCTGACACCTGTAGCGTTGCTGTTGACAACAATACCCCTGACTTATGTCTTTATTTGGGTCTGCAGAGCTGTGCTGGATCTCCGCAGAAGCCAGAGAAAAACGTGCCTTATACATGGATCAAGAGCTTAACTTTTGAGTCACCAGTGTTCTGTAAACACAGGCATGGTGCTTCTGAGAGAGATAGACAGAGACGGAGACAGAGTGCGAGAGAGAGAGATAGAGACGCAGAGAGAGAGAGAGAGAGAGAGAGAGAGAGAGAGAGAGAGAGAGAGAATGGCGGGAACCAATGTTAATTTCACTCAGTGTTTGCTGGCCAGCAATGTTGTTTGACTGAATATTACGTTTACTTTAGCCTACATGTATAATAAATGCTCTGAGATGAAAGCTGAATGTAATGACTTGGAAATGGGATTATAGTGTGGTACTTGTTTGACGTTTTCATGTCGCCGCCTAGTGGATTCCAAAATTCGCGCACAAGGGAACCCGACCATTGGCACGACCTAAGCGCAGGGGTGGGAGTGGTGTGCGAGTAAAGGGGGAGCGGGAGAAAGAGAGAGGGAGCGATAAACCGACTCACTACATCCACTCTGACCCGCTGATATGTGAGTAAATCTGCATCTGTAACTCCAGCTTGTTAAACATGCCCATATTACGTTAGGTTGGACTGTCGCTTCATAGAACGGACGGACATTTTAATTTTATTGGATTTTACTTCACGAATCAGTGTGATGTAATAGATTATAACACTGTGAAACGAATGAGGAAAGAGGGATGTATGAATATATACAAAACTATACAGCTCAGAAACAGATAAGTGAGAAGTGAAGTTTCCAGGAAGAGAAAGCCGCGAAAGCCTCCAAAGTGGGAACGGAACTGGCCCTTGTGTGATAGATAGGCTATGTTCCGACTCGAGTAACTGAAAGCGACGTCGGGATGAAGGCGGCGTACAGGACCAGAAGACGGCGGCCGTTCCAGCGGTTCTGCTGCTGCGGACTTGCACTCCTCGCTGTCGTCTGGTTCGCACAGGTTATGTACCTGACAGGTGAGTCTCACGCATAGTAATCCCCACATTCCTGCTAGTGTAGTAAATGATCTGTCAAGATTTAGGACTTATTAATATTAGTAGTATGCTTTTGTGTGAAACTGAATTACGTTTGATTTTAACATGAAAATTGTCACAATAAAAAAACAAATAATAATCACAAATAACAATCAGGTTACAACACACTGGGATATCCAAGGTGCAATTTTTTAAAGGCTGATTTGCTACATTTCAGGGGGATTTTTTTTTTGTTTTTTTTTTTTTTGCTTTCAGACATGGTGGCATTTTTAGCACTCCGTGCCCCCAGCTCTCCATCTTTAGATTCTTACACCTGCGTCACGCCATTAAAACACCTTCTATTCTGTACCAGCGCTTCATTTGTAGCCTGAGATTAGATTCTCCCTGGAACCTCACTCTGCAGCACATCTGCAGCCATCCCCCCCATCGTACCCGCCGGTCGCAGGATGGTACTGATCACTGGACATTCACACTCAAGTGCCCAGTGTGATCTGTGATACTGAAAACATATTAGGCTATATAAAAGGCATGTTTGGTTGTTGACATTCAAAGAAAGTCAAGAGGTGTATCATGACACTGTGGCATTTCTAAGAAAGTGAGCGAGCAAGAGAGAGAACGGGGAAAGAGAGAGTGATATTAAGTAAGAGAGAGAGAGAAAGAGAGAGAGGGAGAGAGGGAGAGATGATTAGTGTTTGGATTAGTGTGTCTTTGGAGTCTTAGTTTGTATTCTCACGGCTCCTGCTGTTTTCTATTATCGGTTCTCTTTAATTAGGAGCTGGCAAAGAACCTCAACAATAAATCCACAGGTGATCAGATTATGCTTTTGATTTAATGCAGTAAAGAGGAAAAAGTGTGTGTGTGTGTGTGTATGTCTATGTGTGTGTGTGTGCGTGTGTTTGTGTGTGTGTGTCTGTGTGTGTGTGTGTGTGTGTGTGTGTGTGTCTGTGTGGATGTGTGTGTGTGTGTGTGTGTGTGTGTGTGTGTGTGTGTGTGTGTGTGTGTGTGTGTGTGTGTGTGTGTGTGTGTGTGTGTGTGTGTGTGTGTGTGTGTGTGTGCGCGCGTGTGTAAGGGTGCATGCCAATGTGAACAAAGCGTAGTGATTTGACCTTCTCTGTATGATTCAGTGTGTGAAAGCTTAGGTCTGGCTGTGGTCCACTGTGTGTGTATGTGTGTGTGTGTGTGTGTGTGTGTGTGTGTGTGTGTGTGTGTGTGTGTGTGTGTGTAGGTGTCAGTGTGTGCGCGGTGCCTCATGAATTATTTAGAAAACTTTGTGAGCTCTATGTACACTGTGGTGGCGTTCCCGTACAGGTACTGCGGGTACTCTGCCTGACAGGCAACCAGCAGCCTCCCCTCTCCCTCATCTCTGCCTCATTGTGCTCTCCAAATCCATCATCATCTGCATTGTTATCAGATTCATTTAGCTCCTCTTATTACTCCCCTCCATTCAAAGCACACAGATAGACTGAGATCATTTAGCCACTATTCACAATGCACAATATCTACCCACTGCTGACGTTGAACAGTCCATCCACGTGCCATACTAACACCTTAGTTAGTTAATATATTCTAATCTCTAATCTATTTTTTTAATTTCCCATCTTGGGATAAATTAGGTCTATCTATCTATCCATCCATCCATCCATCCATCCATCCATCCATCCATCCATCCATCCATCCATCCATCCATCCATCCATCCATCCATCCATCCATCCATCCACCCACCCTTTTTCCACCTTCTGGCCCTGCCCTGAAGCTGTACTGCTCTTCAGATAATTTGGCATGACGGAATATTACGTGTGCAGGCAGACAGATGCGTCCAGTCCTGATTCGTGACAGTACAAGTCTGCTGTGTGTCGAAAAACAGAATAGAAATTATAATATAATATAAATAATATCATTAAAGTAAAAATACATAACTGAGATTCTCTGCCTCCTCATCTCCTTTCTCCTTCTCCCCCCCTTCTTCTTCTTCTTCTTCTTCTTCTTCTTCTTCTTCTTCTTCTTCTTCTTCTTCTTCTTCTTCTTCTTCTTCTTCTTCTTCCTCTTCTTCTTCTCATCTGTACAGAGCCATAGGGTCCTCTGCTTTAGAAGACCCCTTAAATGCCACGCTGTGATCATTAGTGCAGTGTAGTGCTCCTGTTTGTCATGTCATGATGCTTGTGTGATACTGCGCCGCCGCCTGCCCTGTCTCGAGCCTCATTAGAATTTCATATCCTTCAGACGCACAGCCTCTTCCTCACTGCCAAACATGAAAGCCACCCTCTTTTTTGTCACCATTCTTGGCCAAGACAGACACCAGCCTGTGAGATGAACTGATTAAAAATGAGTGAGAGAGAGGGAGGGCAGGGGAGGAGAGGGGGAGAGAAATAAACGAGTGCCACTGGTTACCTGCCAGTGGTTTGGACAGCTTTGAGGTGGGTGGTGTAAGCGTATGCTCTGGTGGTGCTGGGTGGGTGTGTAGGTGATTAAGACGGCGGATGGTCCTCAATGCTGCTCTGCATATGTGGCCAGTGTCATCAGCAACCACTGACATTGCAGACAGGATCTACAGAGGTGGCTCTGTAGCCTGGTTGACCTTATATAGTCTAGTTGTATGAATGCAATGAATGGAATAAAGCTTATTGCACACAGAGACAAGCGAAGTGGGGTCAGGGGTGTGTAGGCTGCTGCCACAGTCCCATTAAAGGCATGGCAGCATCAGTATCTTTACAGCAGCATAGACATCTTTACAGCAGAATTGATATTTTTACAGGAGAATCGATATCTTTACAGCAGAATCTATATCTTTACAGCAGAATTGATATCATGACAACAGAATTGATGTCTTTACTGAGTCTCTCCCTCTCCAATGACATCCATTTTAATTAGGCACAAAAGCATCATCATGCAACAGTTTGATACGCGTTGAGGTGTGCTTTTGTAGGCAACTGCTTCCGGAATCATCTTCAAGTCCATTTTGATATGTGGACATGGGAAGGGCAGATAAAACACCTGACCTGTCCAGTATCTCTCCAGGCTATGCACTATGTAGTTGTGTGGTTTGGGACAAAACATCCTGACAAAATGAAAGGGAGGACTTCAAATTACAACTTTGCCAAATATTGACAAAAGTCTGTTTTTGTATTAAAAAAACCTACTTTGCATTCTCACAAGCTTTTATCAGTGCCAATTAGGTTGTTGGTGGTGTTTTTTTTTAGGAAGTAGATCATCAATAATGCTGCTTAAAAGTAAACACTGTTGTTTTTCATTCAGCTGGACACTGTGACGACACAGTAAATTTAAACAGGTTGTTATTCATTTGCCTCTTTTTGTTTGCAAGACTGACTGCATTCCCCTTTTAAATCCAGAAACAAAGTCCTCACGGCCAGACGAGCTGCCCAGCCAAGAGTGGTCCAGCCGAAGGATCCTGCAGGACAACCACACCACAGAGCACCATGCTGGAGGTAAGGGCCCTTTCAAAGCTGCCAACTCAAATGCCCTGCAAAGGCAAAGTGTAGTAACTACATGAACACTGAAACTGAGACAAATGCCTTCAAAGTTGTCACACTGCCCAGTCAAACATGTTTTAGGTATAATAGTGGTGATGCTTTTATGTACTTTCATAATAGGAACAAGCATGGAATTTGGTCACAAGACAAAATAGGAGTTATGAAGCCAATTTCCTGTGTAAACTCAGTTTTGACAAAATACAGCTCTGGAAAAAAAATTGAGAGACCACTGTAAATTTATCAGTTTCTCTGATTTATAGGTATATGTGTGAGTAAAGTAAACATTTTTGTTTTATTCTGTAAACTACTGACAACATTTCCCCTAAATTCCAAATTCAATTGACACTGGAAAGGGATGGCTGTCATACATGTAGAGATGCTCATTGTAGAAAAAATTGCAGTGGTCTCTTACAGTTTTTCTCAATTGGTTTGGTATATTTCTCACATCAGAATTGAAATTCTCAAAAGTTCTTGTTCAATTGTCACATCATCATGCAATTTGTGCAGATGAAAAAGGCAGTTTCTCATTGCATTAAACAAATTGCAAATGCTTTTGTCCATCCATGCAAATGATTGTGTACAGTTCTCAGTTTTTTCTTACATTATCAATTGCTTTTGTCATGCCAGTCAAAATGCTTTGTTATGGGAATCTATCAAATAGTCTCACTCCCCAAAACATTTAGGCTATAGTTCATCATATAGGTCCTCACATGCAAAATGATTTACCAATTTACCAAGCTGTCATAACATGTCAAGCACATTTCTATACATTTCCATAAGACAGTTGTAAATATGATCTAAATTGGTAAATTGCTTGAATCTAGACTTTCTGTAATGAAGAGAGTTGATCAACCAATGATCAACAGTTTTCTGAATGAGCTCAAGGGAGCATCTCATGAACAATCTACTGGAAATTGTATAACCAGAGCACAATACAAAGTTACAATGTCTGACAATGGAAGGACAAGAAATTGGACAACAGTGTGATGTGGATGAAAATTTGTGGCCTGACAGACAGGAACGTGAAGAAGCTGAAGATCAGGATTAGGATTTAGAATTTGGGGAGATGTTCATATTTTTTGTTTACTTACTGTATGACTTATGTTTATGTTTTTGACCTATGTTTACTTACTGTATTTTACCTTTGTTCTGTGCAGTGCTTTCTTTACGCACTGCAATGTCAATGTCTGCCATCATTCTGTAAATGTGAATCTTGTCTTTTGCAATCAATCTCATACATATCCATCATATGAGGTCAAATGTATAACACTTGTTATCACACCTAAACCACATTTTACATCAAAATGTCCCTTCGAAGTGCACTATTCAATTGCCAACATGACTAATGAATTTGACTGTCTTATCCGTACACACTGACACAATGACTAAACATTCTGATGGCACTGACACGTATATTGACACAAAAACTTGCTTTTGAGTGATGAACTAAGGATTTTGAGCAAGAGACGGGCTTTTGCAGGTGATCCACGGTGTTTTGCTATTTGTCCAAACTGTTTTGAGAAATGCACTTGATCTTATGCAAATTGCAAGAAAGATTCGAAAAATGTACCAAAGCGATAGAGAAAAACTGTAATTTTTCCAGAGCTGTACAGTATATACTGCCCTTTGGCTTTGTCAGACCCATCTCCCACCCTCCTCACGTTTTGCCCTGCTAATCTCTCATAATGGAGGAGGTGCACATTTCCTTATTAATAATCAAGTGAATGCATTTGGCCGTCTACACTATAATGTGCTGGATTTAGCTACTTTAGCTACAAATGTATGCATGCAGGTGTGGTTATATGTGAGAGACTTGGAGGGAGAAAATGGAGAGAAGGTCTTTAAAAACATGTCAGAAGAAGAAGGGGTCTTCCCAAGCAGGTCCAATTAAAATGCTCTTCAAGTGATTGCAGGTACTCTCCTACTTTTGCTCTCCCTGTGCTGCACCCCCTCCCACCAATCCCACCACTCCCACCCCCACTACCCCCCCCCCCCCCCAATCCTCCTCTCATCCACCACATCCACCAATCCCACCACTCCCACCACTCCCACCCCCACTACCCCCCCCCCCCAATCCTCCTCTCATCCACCACATCCACCAATCCCACCACTCCCACCCCCACTACCCCCCCCCCCCCCCCCCCCCAATCCTCCCCTCATCCACCAATCCCACTCCCACACCCACACCCACCACCACAACATCCAACACCTCCATCCTCCCCTTATCCACCACATCCACCAATCCCACTCCCATTCCCACCACCACCACATCCACCCCCCCCCCCCCCCCACACACCTCCATCCTTCCCTCATCCACCACGTCCACCAATCCCACTACCACACCCACCCCCACCACATCCACCACCTCCTAACTCCGCTCATCCACAGTGCTGTACTGACTATGAAGCACAGGCAGATAGTGCTGGAGATTCTTCACAACCTCCATCGCTCTCCTCCACTAAGGGGGGATATTGGCCCATGCTGGTGTATGGTCAGGATTTCTTTGTCCACCTTTTTCAGAATATGAAGTTGGTTGCAATTAAAGTCATAAACAGCATTTGTGTGCATGTGTGTGTGTGTGTGTGTGTGTGTGTGTGTGTGTGGATTTGCATTGCATTACATGCAAATGTCTCAAAATGTCCCCTGTAAGATAGGAGACTCAGGCAAGAGGTGGTTTTGTGAAAAAAATTGAGGTCCTCGCCAACCTAACAGTGTTTTTGTTGGTTATTTTGTTGTTAATGACAAAAACTAAAAGTGCAAAACCATTTCTTTACTGACAGGTTAGGTTATGGATGGGTTTGGTCGGCACACTTCAGTTGTATTCTTTAGTTGTATTATAATGGGAGTCAATGGGAGGTCCCCATAAGGATAGCAGTGCAAATGTGTGTGTGTGTGTCTGTGTCTCTGTGTGTGTATTTGTATGTGCACACCCATGTATGTGGCGGCCCTCCTCCTCCTCCTCTTCCTTACCAGTCCGCAGAAAAGGTCGTCCTGGACCAGTGCTTGTGGTCGATAGGAATCCCTCTTGTGTAAACGCAGCGGCCTAAATTTGGCGGCCAGCACAGTACTCAGACGAGTTGAGAGGAGAATGCTTTCAGGAACATGCCAGGCTTGTGCAATGGAAGAATGCGGCAAATAGATAAACAGTAAGTAAACACAGAGGTGGCCTGCGGGGTCAGTAGAAGACTGCTTTTTGCCAGGCCTCTCTCCAGATCACGATAAGTCTAATGAAGAAACACTTCACGCGTCATTATCTCAGCTGGAAACTTCACATCCATTTTTTTGTCACAACAAACTGTTGTTAGCCATCTGCTGACTCTCTGCTGAGAATAGGTTGTGTTAGAGAACAGAAGATGTTTTTTTTTCCTCATGTGCAGAAGAAAGAGGGGGCTGTTTCTGCCAGTCACCCTCGGCTTACCACAGCAAAAGAGACGCCCCTTTTTGATAAATTCAGTCGAGTCAGCTGTGTGAAATTGGAGACAAAAGTATACATACAAGACCTTAATTGGGAGGATTATCAACAACACAATGCCATAGTTTCCGGTTATTTTGAAATATAAAGAAATGAGAATTCGGCCCTTGGTCACCCGAATTAACCGAGTCACGGGTTCTTGCGTTGGCACCCACTCATTGCCCTGCGACTGAATGCATGTGTTAATCCTCCACTGGAAAGCACCCAGCACCGGCAGGGCACTCGGCGTTCGGAGTCGAGCACCTGCTATGCTTGCGCTAGTTTGGAACCAGTTCATCTGCCAGAGACTGTGTCTGGGCTGTGTAACATTTGTCATCCCTGGAAAATTGCTACTGCCGTCCTGTTGAGCGGCCTCGAGAGCTTGCTGTGGGCACCTTGAGCACAATAAGGGAACAAACTGGTGTTCTTGAGGTGTGTGTGTGTGTGTGTGTGTGTGTGTGTGTGTGTGTGTGTGTGTATGTGTGTGTGTGTGTGGTTGGGGACAGGGGTGTGGTGTGGTGGAGGGGGGTGGGTTGGTGGGAAATGGCAGTAAAGACTTAGCAATGCCCAGCCAATCTGCCCTTCATACATGGTTGTGTGGTGGTAGCTGTTGGGAGACACACGTAATAGCTTGAAATCCCACAGTGTGACATGAAATAAAATAGCAAAACAGATCATGTATAATTGAACAACAGACAACAGAAGGACAACGGTGAAAGAATCGACCGTGTGTTCACATTTGTGATTCCTGCTCTTGTGATTACATTATCAGGAGAGAAGGACAATCAAAACTAATGACGGGAAGCTATTTTGAGGATAGCAAGGTAGTCATTAATTCATTGGCAGTTATTAGTTTTCTGACAGAAGTGGCCTCCGCCACCGCTGTAGTAATCCCTTTCCCCTGCTGAGTGGAATTACTTCTGCTGATTATGTAACTACAGTCTAATCGAGCATCTCAATCTGCCCTCCAGGAATCTGAGCTAGCTGATTGGGGGGTGATCCATCCTTCCACCTCTCGCTATCTCCCTCCCTCTCTCTCTCTCTCTCTCTCTCTCTCTCTCTCTCTCTCTCTCTCTTACTCTCTCCCTCCCCCCTCACTCACTTGTTCTCTCTCTTTTTCACTCTCCACCTCTCTCCTTTGTCGTATTCTCACTGTCTACTCTCTTGACAAAAAAAAAAGAAAAAAGAAAAAAAAAAAGCGAGACGGCAGCCCCCGTCTTCTGCCGAGTTCCCTTTGAGGTCACTGTTGCTAGGCAACTGAATGCTAAATTTTGAAAGTCTGTGTTTCAAGCACCCAAAGAGCGGGGTTTAGACATGCCACCCGGTATAAAGGAATAGGCAACAGCAACAACAGCAGCAAAATTAGACCTCTATTTTTAGAGGTGTCAATAATGATGGCTCTGATGCTCCTTTTGCATTCTCGTTGGCTTGTTTTGGCAAGTGAGCAGACCATTTTATTGAACTGATGAATTTTCCATTGAGATATTTTGGTATATTAGGCTTCAGTAGAAAAGGGAACCTGGCACATACTATAATAAAAAATTCCCTTGAAAATCCCGCTGTTTTGTCAAGGGAATAATTCTTCATCTTTAAAGGCACAGCCCCTCAGCAGAAAAGTGGTGGGTGGTTGTCATGAAACGTTTGGGAATCAGACTTATGTGGGTTCTCTTAAAATATATATACATACTCCCTGGTCTTAATGTTCTCAGTATATTCACTCATCTGTAGATGTGTCTTCACCTCTCTCTCTCTTTCTCTCTATCGTTCCCTCTTTCTCTGTCTCTCTGTCTGTCTTTCTCACTTGCTCCCTCTTTCTCTCTCTCTCTCTCTTGCTCTCTTTGTCTCTCTCTGTCTATCTCTTTCTCTCACTCCCTCTGTCTTTCTGTCTCTGCCTTTTAGACCTTGTCCATTTTTAATTTACTTACATGTTTTTTACGCTAACCGTGCATGTAGATCTCTGTTTTGCAGCGTGGGATAACAAACCTAATACGAGCACTCGCAACACGCTCAGCGCATCTCGCCTGTGAAATCAAGTAATGGGGCGGCCATTAGGTAATCTGGGCTGCTGTGTAATTTTGCCACCTACCTGCTCAGCCTTCAACTGTTACATGATGAATAGCATCATGTGATGAGGGTCTGGTGTGTGTGTATGTGTGTGTGTGTGTGTGTGTGTGTAGGGGGGGATGTGGGTGCAGAGACTCATTCTGCTGTCTTTTGATTGCCAGGTGCTGACCTTAATTGACCTTAATTTTGACTGGCTGGACCAGGCACTGCAAGAAGCAGTGAAGTGCAGATTTTCTCTCACCGTAGGGGTTTTTATACAGTCAGTCAGTTGCTAGTTTCAGCAGCAGCATGGCAGCTTTGCTCCTAGTGCTGTGCTGAACAGAACAGTTGTGCTCTCCTTACAAAAAGCCATTCTCCTAGAGGGCATTAAGACAGAAATAAACACATCTATCACACTCACTCAGAAATGGGAACCAAATAGATGTGGGTTGTTGACAGATGTAACACAAGGCTCTTGCTTTCTCTCATTCTCCATCATATTTTCTCTCTCTCTCTCTCTCTCTCTCTCTCTCTCTCTCTCTCTCTTTCTCTCTCTCTCTCCTCTCTCTCTCTCTCTCTCTCTCTCTCTCTCTCTCTCTCTCTCTCTCTCTCTCTCTCTCCATTGGTGTCTGATACTGCAGTGCCGTGTTTTTCGCTCAATATCCTAGCTGGATTCCAAGATACTGTTGATTGTCCAATCGATTACATCTCTTTCACTTACCCTCTCACTCACTTACTCATTCCCCCTCTCTCATTCTCTCTCTCACACACACACACACACAAACACACACACACACACACGCACACACACATACTCACACGCACACACACAAACACACTCTCTCACACACACACACACACACACACACACACACACACACACTTACACGCACACACACATAAACTCACACACTCACATGCACAGCACACACAAACACGCATAGATCATACTGGGATCTGGGAATAGACATGCACGTCATCAGTACAGTGTTTTAAAGCAAAATACTGCGCAGCCATTTTCCAGGCACTCGCAGGCACAACTGCAGAACAAGCGCCCAGTGGAATTAACCCACTCACTCAAACACGTATCATTTCACAGCTAGTGTGACCCCTGCACACCCAAGTCTGCTTGGTTCACCACTACAAACAGAAATAAAAAGCTGGATAAGTCTGGTTAGTGTAAAAAACAAAAACAAAAAAACAAATATCAATCTGCTTAGGTGGCACACAGTGCAGAGTGTGCAGTGTGCAGACAGAACGTTGTGGTGGTTACGAGGCCGTGTAGGAACACTGCTGCCACTCCATCCCCTCGTCCTCTGTCCCTTCCTTCCCTCTTCCTCCTTCCCTCTTCCTCTCTCTCTTCCTCTCTCTCTTCCTCTCTCTCTCTCTCTCTCTCTCTCTCTTTCCTCTTTCTTTCTCTCCTTCTTGCTCCACGGCACTCAAATCCACGGTGCAGCAACAAGGCCAGAGGCCACCAGGCAGCAGCTTTTGTGTGTCACGGAGGCCGGCTGCCGGAATAACACTTGATGACACGCCTTTATTGTCACTATACACAGGACACAGCGGGTAAAGATGTCCCTGGTGCGCCGAGGCTCGGACAGATGCCCTAACGACCCCATTGGGGCAGGAGGGGCTTCTCGGGGTGGGGTAGATGTAGGGGCGAAGGTGGGGTTTTGGGCTGAGGGATAGAGATGGGGGTTAAGATCACGACGGTATTACAATACCTGAAGAAACGGAGGAAGTCCTGCCTCCATTTATTTCAATGGGAAATGCTACTGTAGGCTATTGCATTCAGCCAAAATTGAACGAATTTTTCAAGTTTCAAAATGGAGTTTCATGGGGCTTATTCTCGCCACCGTTGTGCTTAGCCAATTGAATACCATGTTACTGACTGACGTGCAGTAGAGCAGAAAGCTGTATCAAGGAAGGGCACTGGATGTGCAAAACTGAACAGGGACGTAGTTTGGGGACACCTTCATGCATGAGCCGAGAGTGGCGCACCCACTAATCAACCGGGGCGGATATGATGACAGTTCTGGGAAACGGTGATGAGGAAGTGCCTTGCTAATCAGCTGAGGCTAACTAGCTAAATCCTGACCCCCAGGGTAGGAGTGAGGGTGGGGGTGGGTGTGGGGTAGGAGAAGGACTAGGGCTCAGGAGTGGGTGTTTGGGGTACAGGGAGAGAGGTCTTGTGCGTACTCCTGATGCATACACAGCCGACCAGCATGGCCTATAGGTGGCGCTTTGCTGAGCCGATTTGGCTGTTTTATTGTGTGGAAATGGCCCCCCAGGGGTATGTAGGCTGTGGCTCACATGGCATCTGATCCTGTGAGTTCTGTCGAATTAGGCTACTTGTGGAGTTGGGCTACTGTGCAAGCGCTGCCTGGGAGGATTAGGGTTAGGGTTAGGGTTAGAAGGAGGGTTAGTTAGATAGTAGCGTTCTGGAATGGAATTTGACTGGACAGAACAAAGGCTCTGCTCTGCTCTGTGTAGGCAGTGGAGCTCTCTGGCGAGGCAGGGTGCCCTCGCAGGGTGAAGGACTGGCCACTGCCGTCTCATGTACATTGGCTCTTTTTCACTCTTTTCCACCTTCTTCTCTTCTCTTCTCTCTCTCTCTCTCTCTCTCTTTCTCCCTCTATTTCTTTTTCCCCCACTCCAAGGACCTCTCCTGAGAGTTGGTAGGAAAAAATAAATATTTTTAGATTAGCTTCTGCACTGCCTGTCATCATTCTAAGCTCCTTGTAGCTCTCTCTCTGTCTTTCTCTCTCTTTCTCTCTCTCTCTCTTTCTCTCCCCGTCTGTCTTTTTTTCCGTATTCCATAAATTAAGTCCATGGGAAAGACAGATCTCCCCACCCCCTTTTCACTCTGTTCACGCCACCGCTATTGGCTCCCCACCGCTGCCAATCAACAAGAGCCGCTGCCCCGTGGGAGAGGGTCTCCATGGCAACTGCTTTTGCCAAAGCCGCTTGTCAGAACGCTCATCTGAGCCCCATCTCCTTGGCCCGTTAAATTTGCATATAGTTTCAGCTCACTATTCGTTTTTGTGTGTGTGTGTGTGTATGTGTGTGTGTGTGAATGTGTAAGGCTGTGTGTATGTGTGTGTACTTCTCTGTGTGTACATGTGTGTGTGTAGCTGTGTGTGTGTGTGTGTCTGTCTGTCTGTCTGTTTGTATGTGCATGTATGTGTGTGTGTGTGCATGCATGTGTGTGTGCGTAACAGAGAGGGAAGAGGGAGTATGGGTCAGGATGGGGGGGTCAGGACGGGGGGATCAGGAAGGGGGGGGGGCAGTCCTGGATACATGGCAGGTTTTCAGCTGTGTCCCTTATAAAGCCAAGCTCCCCGGATGAGTACGAGAGGACGGAAGTGAGGAGCCCAGATGTCCTTGTGCTGTTTCTCCTCCAGAGGAGAGATAGGAGGGCAGAGAAGACAACCATGTGGTCGGCCTGCATCGCACGGGCTCTGCTCATGCTCACAGGAAGGAGTGTAGTCTGTTACTCGCACAACTCTGCGCCCCAAGTTGACAGCTGGCCGTGCCAGCAGACCAAGCTGCCGAGCTGCCTGTGTTTATTTGCTTTTACTGCACTGGTAAACATCTCGCCATGAGGGGACTGGGTGGTTTTGTTTTTTTTTTTGGTGGGGGAATAATTGACAGTTTTGAGCAATCACACACTCAATATGCATCATATTACATCCATGAGTGAACACACACACACACACACACACACACACACACACACAGCACACACACACACACACACACACACACACACACACACACACACACACACCAAGGCATACCATTCCAGAGCCACAGTGGCCAATTGGAACTGTGCTCTCATGTACTGATGTCCCTATCTGTATTCCGTACGGACAGCAAGATCAGGCACTGCTCTCCTCTGATCACATGCCATGGCAGCGGCCTCCTTTTTAATCTAGGGGGCGCTATGGGTCTGGGTCAGTGGTAACATTTGCTGGCCATGCGTCTTTGTGGCCGTGAATGCAGGAGGATTGAATGTGTGTGTGTGTGTGTGTGTGTGTGTGTGTGTGTGTGTGGTTAGTGCATATTTGTGTGTGTGGGTGTGTGGGGTTAGAGCATATGTGTGTGTGTGGGGGTGGGTGGGTGAGTGGTTATTGTATGTGTGTTTGTGTGTGTGTGTGTGTCTCTCTCTGTGGCTATTGTGTGTGTGTTTCTCTTTCTCTGTCTTTCTCTCTCTCTCTCTCTCTCTCTGTCACTATGTGTGTGAGTGTGTTAAGGGGTGGGGGTTTGGGGGTGGGGGTGGTGGTGGTAGGAAGGCTGTGGCGATGCGAGCCCCTCTGCTGCTATAAATAGCTGGGGCTTGCCGGTCGTTAAAGTTCATTTTCCCCTCTGCTTCACTGTGTGATTCTGATCTGGCCCCGCACTCCCATGGCTGCAGTAGTGG